>CP021234.1:0-150773 GCA_003999685.1 Taiwanofungus camphoratus | reverse complement strand
ATGGTGAGTGAAATCGGAATAGCCAAAATAAATTTTAAAAATTGAAATGTTACCAAGAAGGTTTAAAGTCCTGTAGATTTCTAAAGTTATTTCTTAATATTTTTAATATTAAGTATAAAAAGTACGATGAGAGTAAACTTGTCGGAATATAGGGGAACCATCCTCTAAGGCTAAGTATTATAATTTAGCGATAGTGAAAAGTACTGTAAAGGAAAAGTTGAAATAGTATGTATTAATAGACATAATGAAATAGACTTGAATTAGTAACTCTATAAGCAGTCGAAATTTATATAAATGACGGCGTACCTTTTGCATAATGGGTCAGCAAGTTAATAGGAGTAGCAAGGTTAAAAGCCTTAGTGAAAGCGACTGGACTAACTAGCAACACAAAAATAAAAATTAATAGAACTGTCATCAGTTAAATTATTAAAATTTATTCTTTTTCCGCGTACGCGGGTGTATTTATTTATATTTTATTAAATAAAAAATAAAATAAACTTATAAATAGGATAATCCTTTATTGTTTCAGTTTATTTTTAAACTAGCATTAAAGTTTATTATTTTCTAGAAATAGTGGTGGATAAGTTACTTCTATTAGACCCGAAGCTGATAAGTGTTTTGGGAAAACACTAACTTGGCTTAAACTATCAAACTCCGGGGACACCCTAAAGCTTATGGTACCAAGCTATAGTCGAAAGGCTATAAGTGGCCAGAATAATTACCTGGGTACGGTAATAAGCCATAAGATGATGGAAACTGAAATGGGTTATCGCGGATCTAAGTCAGAATTTGTTTCGCACACATATCCTGTAAAAGAGCAACGAGTAGACGGTAGTTGGAGCATTAAAGCCAAATCCAAAAAAAATGCTCTTAAGGTATACTCTAATGGGTTTCGAAAGAAATTATCAAATCAAATACCCTTCTAAACAATTAAATTATTTCTCTACTTTACATTCTGATAATAGATTAAACCATTGGTTTGTAACAGGACTTGCAGACTCAGAAGGTACATTTACTATAATGACGGATCAAAATCAAAAACGTACACTGGGTTGGCGTGTTCAAGCTAAATTTCAAATTGGACTACATAAACGAGATTTAGCCTTATTGTTACAAGTACAGCAATTTTTCGGGGGCATTGGATCAATAGGTAAAAGTGGAAATATGGTTTTTTATTCAGTATCTAGTGTTAAAGATTTAACAAATACTATAATACCTCATTTTTTAAAAATATCCTTTATTGACTCAAAAAGCAGCAGATTTTTTACTGTTCAAGCCATCGTTGATCTAATAATCAATAAAGTCCATCTTACAATTGAAGGTTTAAATCAAATAATTAATATAAAAGCCTCAATGAATACAGCTCTCTCTCAAATTGTAAAATCAAATTTTAGTAACATTGTTCCGGTTAACAGAGCCCTTATCAATACCGACAATATCCCGGATCCTCAATGGATAACAGGATTTGTAAATGGTGAGGGTACTTTTGATATAAAATATATATAGATCAAAAACTAATACGGGATATGCCGTTCAATTAAGATTTAGAATACCACAGCATGAAAGAGATACTAAATTAATAGAGGTTTTAATTAAATATTCGGTTCAGGTGTTATAGAAAAACATACTAAATTTCCAGCGGTAACTTTAGTCATAGTAAAATTTTCACATCTCATTGAAAAAGTTATACCTTTTTTTGAATTATATTCTCTTATTGGTATAAAACAAACTGATTTTTTAGATTGGTGTAAAATAGCAAAACTAATGACCAATGGATCACATTTAACAATTGAAGGTTTAAATTTAATCCGAACAATTAAAGGAGAATGAATAAAGGTAGACCAACAGAATAAATTAATTGCATGATAAATTTTGACTTCCATGAGGTGATCTTCCCAAGACCAGATTATAATGGATCGAACGGGTGAATGTTGCATTATTCTCCGAAGAGTTTTGGGAAGCGGTAGAACATTTTGCCGCTTTGAAAAGTGATTTTCAAAATAAAAACTAGCTCATAACGGTGGAAATCTTTTATTTAGGCATATTAAAAATAAAAGGCAATACCGTGGGAAGTTATATCATTCTAGAAACAATACTACTTAGTATATATTCAATTTTATTTAGTAATTTAACTAAATTACCTATTTTTGAATAGCTTGATATTAACCCCGTAACGACTTAATTGAAAATTAATTTGATTAGGATTAATAATTTTTAAACTAAATGTTATTAAACATAAAAATCAACACGCTAGCACTCTAAAGTTTCATTTAACCATGGTTAAAAATAAATATAAATTGGTTTTTAAGATTTTACCAACTGGCTCAGTGACGATTAATTTTGAGCAAGCTAATCCTGTATCTAGTATTTGTCAGTCTGCGTAAAACATTTTAAAATAAATTACAAAATTAAACTATAATAAAAATGAACAAAAAATATAACTTTACAGGAGATTGGATTGCAGGTTTCACTCAATCTGATGGAAGCTTTGTTGTCAGTTTTGAAAAACAAAGGGTTTGTCTATAAGAGCTAGACCATTATTTAATTTCACTCAATCTAATACTGAATTTGAAATGTTTGAAGCTTTACACAATCATTTAGGTATTGGTAGAATAAACAAAAATAGAAATAATGTCACATTAGTGGTAACATCTATTGATGAAATAGTTTCAGTTTTAATTCCTTTGTTTGATAAGCATCCTTTACATGGAAGTAAATTAATCTCTTATCAAATTTTTAAAGAAGTTTCTTTAATGATGAAAGCTAAAAAACATCTAACAGTTGAAGGAACACTTCAAATTTTAGATTTAGCTTATTTTATGAATCCAGGGACAACCTTAAGAACAAATGAATCTAAAGAAATTATTTTAAATACAATAAGACAAAAATATGGTAAACTACCTTTAATTTCAGAATTAAAATTACCTGAAATTAATTTACCTGAACCTGTTAATTTGGAATTTATTAGAGGAGAGGTAGACGGTGATGGTAGTTTTAATGTGTCTTTCAGATCAGATAGAAGAAGAATAGGTGTAAATTTTACAGTTATTCATGAACTATCAGAGCTATCAGTTTTAAATGAATTACAACAATTCTTTAAATGTGGTTCTGTTTATAAATTAAAATCAAATGCAGCTAGATTTCAAGTACAAACTGTTGATGATATTTTAAATAATATAGAACCTGTTTTTAGAGACATAAAATTTAATACCATAAAACAAAAACAATATGAAATTTTTATTGAGGTATGTAAACTTATAAAAACTAAAGGATACAAAAATGATGATGATTTACAAACCATTGTAGATTTAGCTTGGGACATGAATAATTCAGGTATTAATAGAAGAATAAGTAAAGAAGAATATTTAGCCAAATTTATAAAAAATTAACCTAAAGTTAAAATAGAGTTGAAAGTATAGTCTGAACTATATTGTAAGATATAGCTAACATATTGGAAATGCCAATCTGACCTAGTGCTAGCTGGTTTTCTACGAAACATATGTAAGTATGACATCTATACAAAATTTATGGTGGTACAGCACTGAATTCCCAACAAAGATTATGACAGTGAATAAACAAAATATTTTTATATAAGTTTATTAACTTCTAATACTAAAGTTTAGGTTGAGGGGACCTCGAAAATCTTACCAATGGAAGAGAAACTCGAAATGACATAAATTGATGATAGATATTCAGACTGCTCATGAGAAAGTTGAGTAGTCAAGACGGAAACAGCCGAGAACACGAATACAAGGTCCCAAATGATTATTAAGTGAAATTAAGGAAATGACATATTGAATGCAGCTGTAAAGTGAGCTTGGAAGTAGCTATCTTTTAATGACCGTAATGTAACAACGTAGCAGCCCTTAGAATGTTGTGCCTAAAATTTAACGGGTCTAAATAATCAACCGATATCGTGTTTATTTTGAATACATAAAAAATATTTTTATTCAGAATATAGGTAGTAGAACATTCAGTAAAACTTAAAATAAAACAGTGTTTCATTGTTTTTAGGTAACTGAAGAGATAATGCTGACATGAGTAACGTAAAAAGAAGTTATAATACTTCTCGCCGAATACGAAAGGGTTATAAGGAAAGGTTATACCGCCTTATGTTATTGCGGCCTCTAAGGACCAAAACCAAAGTTTTGGCTGATGAGTAGATAACTGAAAGTCCATATGTAAATTAATGGACCAGGAAAATTAAGTTTTTATAATTTAATTTATTTTTATAATTTTTTATAAATAAAATTAATTTAGTCTACCGTACCCTAAACCGACACAGGTTCGTAGGTAGAGAATACTAAGGCGTAGAGCTAAAAGTTGTTAAGGAACTCGGCAAGTTCTCCTGCATTGTGTTCTGGGAAAACACATAAGTGGGTAAAACCATCAAACTCCGGGGACACCCTAAAGCTCCTGATACCAAGCTATAGTCGAAAGGCTATAAGTGGATGGAATAATTACCCATGTAAGGTAACAAGTCAGGAGATGAACGAAAGTGAAATGGGTTATCGCGGATCTAAGTCAGAATTTTAATAATTCTGTAAAAGAGCAACGAGTAGACGGTGGTTATTGCATAAAGCCAATGCAATTAAGGTATACTCTAATGGGTTTCGAAAGAAACTATCAAATCAAAATCCCTTCTAAACAATTAAATAAACAATATTATTCTACTTTAAGTAAATCCAGTCTAAATAATAAATTAAACCCATGGTTTATTACTGGTTTTGCCGATGCTGAAGGGTGTTTCTCCTTTGCAATAAAACCCGACGCCAAATCAAAATTAAAATGGAGAATCTCTCCTCTTTTTGTAATAAAACTGCATATTAAGGATATTGCAATATTAGAACTAATTAAAAACACTTTAATGATAGGGAAAATAAGAAAAAATGGACAAAATTCAATACTATACGTAGTTGAATCAATTAAGGAATTACAAGTAATTGTAGATCATTTTAATAAATATCCTCTTGTAACTGAAAAAGCTTCTGATTTTTTAATCTTTAAACAATGTTTTGAAATCATTAAGCAGAGATTACATTTAACTGAAAAGGGTCTTTTTAGTTTAATCGGTTTAAAAAGTTCTCTTAATTGGGGTCTTTCTGATAGTTTAAAAAAAGCTTTTCCAAACGTAACCTTTGTAGATAGACCAGAATATAAATTTAATGGTATACCTAATCCTTATTGGATAGCTGGTTTTACAAGTGGTGACGGTTCTTTCCATTTAAATCTTAAGAAATCAGATACTAATGTAAGTCACAGAGTCTCATTAAGATTTTCAATTAATCTTAATATTAGAGATGCTGAAGTTCTTAAAGGTTTGGTTATTTACTTTAATACTTTAAACAAAACAAGTACTGTAGTTAAAGGAATGCTTAACCAGGAAAATCAGTATGTATCTAAATCTGATAACACTGTAAGTCTTGCAATTACAAAAACTTCTGAGTTAATTGAAGTAATTATTCCTTTTTTTGAAAAGTACCCTATACAAGGTGTAAAAAGTTTAGATTTTGCAGATTTTAAAAAGGTTGCTATGATGATAGGTGCTAAAGAGCATTTAACTATCGAAGGCTTACATAGAATTTTAGAAATAAAATTAAACATGAATAAGCATAGAGATTGGTAATATTTTTTTATTTAATTGCATGATAAATTTGACAGCCATGCATAAGTTTGACGACAAGAGGAACCGTCTGAAATTTAAATTTTAATTAATTTATTTATTATGATGGTGGCACAAAATCGGAGGCCCCGACTGTTTACTAAAAACACAATTCAGAGCAATGATTAAGATATTAGTATTCTGAATGAAATTTGCCCAATGCCATTAATATAAGAGAGGTAATAGTTAATGTTACTAATCGAAAGTCTGGTTAATAGCGGTCTTAACTATGAGGATCCAAAGGTAGCAAAATCAGTTGGCCAGCTACGTGTTATGGGAAAACACTAATGTGGGCCGAACTATCAAACTCCGGGGAACCCCTAAAGCTTATGGTACCAAGCTATAGTCGAAAGGCTATAAGTGGCCAGAATAATTACCTGGGTACGGTAACAAGCCAGAAGATAGATGAAAATCAAATGGGCAATCGCGGATCTAAGTCAGAATTTCAAAGCCCACAGCCAAATGAAATTTCTGTAAAAGAGCAACGAGTAGATGGTAGTTATTTTGGATTCTATCCAAAATTAAGGTGTACTCTAATGGGCTTCGAAAGAAGCTATCAAATCAAAATCCCTTCTAAACAATTAAAACTGCTGAAGTTTTTTTCTACTTTAAATTCAAAACCTGAAACTGAAATAAACCCTTGGTTTATCACTGGTTTTGCTGAAGCTGAAGGTTGTTTTTCTATAAAAATACAACAAAATGCTAAATTAAGCCTTAAATGGAGAGTTAGACCAGTTTTTTCTATTACTTTACATATCAAAGATATAGCCATATTAGAATCAATTAAAAATAAATTAGGTGTAGGAAATATAAGCAAATGTGGAGAAAAAGCGGTAACGTATGCAGTAGATTCTATCAAAGATATTCATGTAATCATAAATCATTTTTGATAATTACCCTTTAGTAACACAAAAACTATCAGATTACTTGATATTTAAACAGTGTTTTGAAATTATTAAGCAAGGTAATCATTTAACAGAAATAGGTTTATTAGAAATAATAGGTCTAAAAAGTAATTTAAATTTAGGATTACCTGTTAAGGTAAAGGAAGCTTTCCCAAATGTTCCTGAAGTTAATAAGTTAGAATACAAGTTTAATGGTATACCTAATCCTTTTTGGGTTTCAGGTTTTACTAGCGGTGAAGGTTCTTTTCAGATAATTGCTAGAAATTCCAATAATTCAATATTTGCAAGATTTAGTATACATTTACATATTAGAGACTTAGAAGTTTTAAAAGGAATTTCTACTTATTTTAATGAATTTACAGAAAAAAAAGTGACTATGACTGAAAAAAGTGCTCAACTGCAAATATCTAAATTTTCTGATATTAACAATATAATTATACCTTTTTTTAAAAAAAACCCTATATTAGGGGTGAAAAGTTTGGATTTTATAGATTTTAAAAAAGTATGTGACATATTAAAAACTAAAGAACATCTAACTTCTACATCAGTATATAATCAAATAATAGAAATAAAATCAGGTATGAATCTAAATAGAAAATAAAATGTGTTAATTATATTATTAACACATTTTATTTAATTGTATGATAAATTTGAATAGCCATGTTAAATGTGGTCTGGTATCAATAGTGTAACGATGGTCTCACTGTCTCTACAACTTGCTCAGTGAAATTGAATTACCCGTGCAGATGCGGGTTGCCTCCAGGTGGACGGGAAGACCCTATGCAGCTTTACTGTAGTTAGTTATCATGTTGATCTACAACAACCTTGGTTAATAGTAATTAGGGAAGTCGATAGACGAAAGATGGAATACCTCCTAACTAAGGTTGGGTCAATGTTTACCTTATAATTTATAAAATTAGAGGGAGAGTTGACTAATTGGCAGTTTGACTGGGGCGGTCGTCTTTGATAAAGTAGCAAAGTACATCCAAAGCATTTTTATATTAAAAAAATATCACTTTATCTCTGTATTATTTAGATACAGATATCTTTTGTGATATACAAACTTATATGATATAGATGAAAAAAATTTACTTAAAATTTTTTTTTATTTATATAATTTTTTTTTAAAAAAAGGTAGAGCTAGACGATTGTATGGGGAACAATCTACCAGTGAGAAAGGTAGTAATCGGCGTAATGGCGGAAAGCATGCCTAACTGTAAGACCTAGAAGTCGCACAGATACGTAAGTAGGGCATAGTGACCCTTCGCTATATTATGGAATAGACGGGGATCAATCGATAAAAGTTACGCTAGGGATAACAGGTTAATAGCTGGTGAGAGTACACATTGTCCCGGCTGTTTGACACCTCGATGTCGACTCAACCTATCCTCCGGGGGAAGAAGCTTGGAAGGGTTCGGCTGTTCGCCGATTAAAAGGTTACGCGAGTTGGGTTGACCTTATCTTTTTTATTATTAACAAGAAAATAAGATTACATCTACATTTATTAAAGGAAGATTTTATATAAAAAATATGAATATAAATATAATGAATACAAATACAATTTTACCAGGAAATCTACACTCGATTTTAGTTGGTCTTATGTTAAGCGATGGAAGTATCTATCGTTTTTCTAAGACAAGTAACTGTAGATTTGAAATGAGTTTTGGTGCAAAATATAAACAATTTGCAGAAAGCATTGGCGATTTATTTAAAGAATATGTGAAAAATCCAGTTAAATTGGTTCAAATCAAAGGAGCAAATAAAGTCTATAATTATTATAGACTTAAAACAATGACAATGCCAATTTTTAACTATTATCATGATATTTTTTATGTATTTAATACCGAAACCAGTAAATATGTTAAAATTGTGCCAGACAATATTTTAAATTTTATGGATGCTATCGTTCTAGCTTATTTAATAATGGGCGATGGAAATTACGATAGTTCAAGAAATAGAGTTAGAATATATACTAATAGTTATTCTAAACAGGATGTAGAAAAACTACAAAAAGCTATTAATGAAAAATTAGCCATTTATGTAGCAGTTTTACATGATAGAAAAGATCAATGGATCTTAACTATTGGAGCTACACAATTACCAAAATTACAACAAATTGTATCCCCTTATTTTTAACCAAGTATGCTATATCGAATAAATATGTAATTCTATTAAATTTTTATACACCACCTTCTTTTGGTTAAAAATTTATAACCTTTAATAAAGTATCATGTATTAAGCCCCATTTATAATATTAATACATAAATGAAAACCGGAAAAATTGCAAGAAACACTGATTTATTTAGTCAATTTGCATCCGAGCTTGATCTAGTGAGCGGTAATTGTACCGAAAGATCTTGAAGGTTCAACGACTAATAGGTGAGTATCACTAACAATAAACCTAACACGAAAATCCGGCGATGATAGTTTTATGCTATTATCGATGACATAGTCTGAACAATAACGTGAGTTATTGAAGTAATGAATAAAGAGTCATTACGATAACAATTTGTTAATACGACGTGAGTCAGTATGGTCCCTATCTTCTGGAGGGAAAAATAGTAAAAAGGGGCAGACCTTCTAGTACGAAAGGATCAATAGGCTGTGTTTCTCTAGTGTACCAATTGTTGAAAATTATTTTGTTATTAACAAGATAAATTTTAGCATAGTTGGGTAGCCACAAACATGATAGATAAGCGCTGAATGAATATGAAGCAGGAAGCTATCCCCTAGATACTATCATTAGATTACTATTTACTTTTTCTTTTCAGCTAATAACTGAATTTTAATAAGAATATGTAAATAGAATAAACTAATTTTGTAAGAAATAGAACATTTCTAGATAGGATGCAAATAAAATTACTGTGAAGTATTTAGTTTAGCATTACTAATTTATTAAATAGACTAGATGTTAAGAGTTGTTCATTGATTAAAAATTAAGATATGTGAAGATATACTATCATATAAATAATAGGTAATTATCTGTCTCCAGCGCGAGAGTTGATTTAAGATTAGTTTCAATTGTTTACCTCAAACACTAACTCATTCACTATCGCTCGGGGCCGCGTATCTTTACTAAGGGCAATAAGTGGAGAGCTAAGCCTCGCTAAGCGCCCCACTAGTCACGTCTGTCGCTTAGTGGGGAGAAGAGATAGTGGTCCGTGATACGTGGAAAGCAGTGGATATTATCATTATTAATAACTTCATTTATATTAGTTTTATAAAAAATTAAATTTTATCTATAATTGGTATTCATATTTTTAAGGATATCATAAACCATAGTAAAATTATATTATTTATTAAATAAATTTACTAAAGAAAGAAAAATCAAAAAGACAGAAAAATGAATTAATTTAACTAAAAAAGACAGTTAACACGATTATATAACAACAAAACTGTGTAATATTGTTAATAAACAATAATTTATTTAATTCGAATTTAGATACAGAGGACAAAAATAATTACTTATAGGAATAACAAGGAAGTTTTGTAACAAAAAGAATTTTTATTATTCTAAAAATCAAGTAATGTGGTTTTTAAAATTTTAAGTCAAAAATGAAAGGTTATAGCCATTATTCTTTTAACTTTTGTATAAATTAGAAATAAAAGAATCGAGTACAATATTGTTAAACTCAAAAACAAAATCATAATAATTAACCAATAATATAAGTAAAACTAATTACTTATAGGAATAACAAGGAAGTTTTGTAACAAAAAGAATTTTTATTATTCTAAAAATCAAGTAATGTGGTTTTTAAATTTTAACTCAGTAAAAATACTTTTATAAGGGGCCTTTAACAACATAATGCAATTTTGAAATCATTAAAAAAGTCTTCTACCCCTTTTTAAAATAAACTAAGTAGTGATTCAATAAATGTGAGTCTATTGAGTGAGTTACTTAATTAAAAAATATTGAGTTGGGATTTTATTTTTTACCTTTAATATCTTCAGGTTTAGCAAAATATTTTTCATATTCTGATTGAATATAAGGATCTCTATTTCTTTCAAAAGACCATGGATCATTATAATCAACAGCAACAGTTTTATTATTATTAGTAGGTGTTATTGAACCTGTAGAACTTGTTGGTGAATTTGGTACATCCAAAGTTGTAGCAACAGGTGTATCTAAAGTAATCTTAGAAGTAGATGCATTATTATTAGTTAAGATAATATCTTTATTAACAGAATTTTCAGCTAATTTTTTAATATGATCTGCATCACCTTTAGGTTTTTTAGGAAAGGGTAAAGAATCCCAAGAATAATAGATTAAACCAGCAGTAATAATAGCACCACCAATTAAGATAAACCATTTATAATCATCTAAAAATTTAATAACATTAGAAGTTTGTTCTTTTTCTATTATATCTTTTTTATAAAGTTTTCTTAATGATTCAGGAATATTATTATCAGGTTTTTCACTAATTTTACTATTAGTTTTTTCAATAATCTTATTATTAGGTTTAATATTTACATTAAATAATTTTTCTAATATTTTATTAAACATATCAAAAGAAATTTTAAAAACATTATTTAAATTATCAATAATAGTTCTAATATTAAATGAAAATTCTAGAACAACACCTAGAAATAATAAACCAATTATAGAATGAATATTTTTACCATATCTATAAAGTAATTTAAATAGAGGCAATAAAGCCTTGAAGAGATTAAAAAGTCTACCTGGTAATAAAATTTTTAAAATAGATAAAAATTTTATTTCAAAGAAAGTAGATATTTTAGAAAAATAAGATAATAATAATTTTAATAGTTTCATTTTTAGTTTTTTTTTTTTAATTTTAGAAAATATTTTTTTATACTGAATAATATCTTATTTACAGTTAAATTTTTATGAGGGCTTTATTGCATTAAATTAGTTAAATGATATTACACACCTTCTACCTCATTAATTTCTTTACGTAATATTTAGAAATCGATCTATTTAATCAAAATATGAATGATTAAATAAGTTTTGTTTGTGGTTACTTATTGAATATGGTTTAGTAGAAATAGCTAAATTATTATTATAAATTATTTCTCTTTTATTTTCAGTTTTTTGAAGTTCATAAATCTGATCTTTAAGAGTAATATTACCATTAACTAAAGATCTAAACCATTTAATATGATTTAAATTTAATTTATTATCTTTAATTAATAAAGACTTAATATCATCAAAGGGAACAGTATTTTTAAATCCTTTAATTTTACAAATATAATCATTATCATTAGTTATACCTGCATACATTTTAGGTCCAAGATAAACTGAATCTTTAAAGACATATTCAAGTTTAAATTTACCTAATTCATTAGAACTTATTAAATGTTTATTTAAAGGTCTATCTAAATATAAAGAATCAGTATCACTATAATAAATATTATCAATATTATCTTCAATAATATTAAACATATAAGATCTAGCGTAAGCTGTTACTGCAGAAGCAATTGAAATACTAGATTTACTTTCTTTATCTAACTGAGAGTTATTAATATAATTAACGAATAAAGAATCATTTAAATCAATATAATTTTTAATTTCTATTTGATCATTTTCTAATAATTTAAAGAATTCTGATTTATCAAGAAATTCAAAGATATTTCTTATATTTTTCATTGCAAATCTACCATATAAACTATTCATTAATAATTTTGAAATATAATTCATTGGATCTGATTTGGGATATTGAGTTCTTAAAGTATATAAAAATTTTATAAAATTTTTAAAAACATAATCTTTTTCCCATAAGTAACCAGAATTAAAATTATAAAATTCTTTATAAGAATCATATTCAACTGAATTTAGTTTACAATTAAATGAACCATTAGGTGAAATAGTTCTTATTCCACCAGATTTATTAGTAATGTTATGATGAAGTTGGATTGGTGGAATGAACATATCATTTTTAGATGTAACATTTACATCCCCAATCCAATACTTATTATCTAAGATAGTTGGATCACCTTCAAATTGAATAATTTGTCCAATAGGATATTTAAATTCTGACATAACGTAAGGATATAATGAATTAACATCATAAACATAAATATCTTTATTTAGACCATTAGGCTTAAACATATCAGTTCTACCACCAGTAAAGGATTGTTTAATAAAATCAAATACTTTACCAGTAGTAATAGGAATAGTATTTTCTTTAAGATAATGCATTCTAAAGATAGCAAAAGCTAATGAAGGAATAGTAGGATATTTAAGAATATCAATATTAAATTTATTTATAATTAATTCTCTAAATTTAATTAAAACTTGGTGTAGTGAAATACAATCAACTTCACAATATTTTTGAATTTGTTCTTTCCATAAATCTAAATCATCTATTTTAATAATTTCTTTATTATAATGAGATAAATCACTCATAAAATAAGGAGAATTAGAATCACCAGTAAATACTGGTTCAATTAATTTAGGATTATCAATAACAAATTGTTTTGATAATTTAGATAAAGAACTAGGTAGAATAAGATAAGAATCTTTAATTGTTATTGAAATATTATTATTTCTATTAATAATAATACTAATAATATTTTGTTCTCTAATTAATAATTTTATATTAAATCCTTTATTTTTTAATGTTGATAAATATTTAAATATAAATACTACATCAAATCTACTTAGATTGTGTGCATAAACATTATAATCTTTATATTTTCTAGTTAATAATGTATCAAATAATTGTTTTGGTGATTCCGTAAACCAACTATAAGATTTTTTACCATCGTACATAGAATAAAGATAAGGTTTGTGAACATTGTTAACAAGTAAGGTTTCAATATCAAATGTAATAATTTTACCAACAGATATTTTTTGAGATTTTAAAGTTTTTAAATAAGAAGTAGGTAGTTCTTTAGTTGTTAAAACTATAGAATTATCTTTAATATAATATTTACAATTATCAATAATTCTTAAAAAATCATATTTTTCATTATTGCTTATTTCATCTTTAAATGTTAATATTTTTTCTGCATTTTCATAGATTTCAATATTATTAGGATTAATGTGGTAAATTCTATTTTTTGAAATAATTATATTTGGAGATAATAATTTTCCTCATGTCTGATATAAATTATTCATTGGTAAATTAATTTTTCCAAATTTGTATAATTTAATAGGTTTTAATGGTTTAATTTCTTCCCATTTTTCTAGATATTTATGTTCAATGTTACTTGGTATCACAAAAAATTTAAATATTATTTTTTGTGAGGTTAAAGATCGATAATCAGATGACCGGAAATTAAACATAGCAAGATTAAAATCAATATATTGTTGTAGTGATTCTTTAGTAATTATTTTACCTTTTGATAAAGTTCTATAATCATATAATTCATATTCAAATAAGATTAAAGCAAAATATTTTTTATCTTGTTTTATTACTTCATTAAAGAATAATTTTATAGATTCTTCTAGAAGATTATTTGTTAATAGTGTTTCATTAAATTCAATTATTAACTCATTGAATTTAGAATTGTTAATATTTAAGTTAAATTTCATTTTTATTTATTTTTAAAATGATAGAAGATATCATATTTAACCTGCAGATATCTTAATACAGAAATCGAATAATTGACTAAATAATTCTAAAATTATTTAGAATCGAACTAAAAACTTTACTTTCGCTTAAGTAATATTATACCATTTAACTATAATTTTTAATAATATTTCAATATAAATTAAAAACTTCCTTGTTATTCCTATAAGTAATTATTTTTGTCCTCTGTATATAAATTCGAATTAAATAAATTATTGTGTATTTACAATATTACTCTGTTTGTTATTATATAATCGTGAGAAGTGTATTTTTACTTTAGATAAATTAAAGTCATGTTACAAATTTAAGATTGTAACAAAATATTAACAGTAATTATGTAATTGTTAAGCTTTAATAATAGTATTGTTATTACATTTTTTATATTCTTTGTCATAAGATACGTCATCATTATATATAATTTTTACTGCTTATAGTTTATAAATATTTTATAATCCTTTTAAACACTTAATATTTTTATTTAGTTGTTACTATATTATTACAACGTTCCTTTTCCCGATACCGCGGGTATATCCTGCTAAGCGGAGAATAATATTTAGCTAAAGCTATTACTACCCCGTCCGTCCCGCTCTCACTCTCTCTCGCAGGCGCGTATCACTCGCTAAGCGGTGGGCTTAGCCATCCAGATAAGTGGTCAGCGGCAAGTCGGACCACTAGTAATAAGTTATAGTGAGGCGGTCGCCTTACGATATAAATAAAAAAGATTAATTAAAAATAAAAAATAATTAAGAATAATTAAAAGAGTATATATAAATATTGCATTAAGCATATAAAATACGACAATAAATAAATTGTCTAAATTTAGTAAGAATTTAATTTTGGTTCCGATTGAACGTTTTTCAGTAGTTTTAAGACATGCAAATCGTTGTTTTCGAAATTGAATTTGTATAATTAAAAATGGTTTACCAATTTTAATGTACGAAGGATATTAGGAGATAAGGTGTAGAGGTGAGGACAGTAAATAAGATGCCCTATAGTCTTCAGAAATAGAAGATATTTCTTTTTATTAAAGAAGAAAATAAAATAGCTATTTTATAAAGAAAGGAAATTTATCTGCTATAGGATTCTATTTATTTCGATTAGGTAGTTGATAGGGTAAAGGCCTACCAAGCCAACGATCGATAGCTAAGCTTGAAAGAGCCAATGGCCACATTGGGAATGAGATCTCCCAAGTAGATTTTTATTATTATAAATATGCTACCAGCAGTCAAGAATATTAGTCAATGCTCGCAAGAGTGAACTAGCTAACTGAAATCACAATGTGTGTCACTTGTGATGTCGTAAGGGAAAATAATGATACTACCTTACTAATAGTGTCGTCAAAAACTGGTGCCAGAAGACTCGGTAAGACCAGAGACGCAAACGTTAATCATCTTAAACAGGCGTAAAGGGTTTGTAGGCTGCTTTGAAAATCTTAACTTTAATATAGCTAATGTAAAGTTAAGATGAATTAAAGCTAGAATCTAATAGAGGTTATATTATATAATACTTAGAGTAGGGATTAAATCCTAAGATCCTAAGGGGAATACTAAAGGCGAAAGCATTTTACCACTAAAGATTGACGCTGAGAAACGAAGGTGAGGATAGGAAATAGGATTAGATACCCCGGTACCCCTCTCTGTCAACGATGAATGGTAGTCACTAGGTTAAAATCTAGAGGCGATGTTAACACGTTAACCATTCCGCCTTGTGAGTACGACTGCAAAGTTGAAAACAAAAAAATTAGTCGGTCTCGAAGCAAACGAAGTGAAGCATGTTATTTAATACGATAACCCGCGTAAAACCTTACCAGTTCTTGCATACAAACTTCTTTTTCCTTAATAAGAATTAGAAGGAGTGTTTTTGTTTTTAATAAAACACTTAGTTACAGGTGTTGCATGGCTGTCGTCAGTCCGTATCGTGAGAAGTTTGGTTAATTCCTCTAACGGACGAAATCCCTGTTGTTAATTTATTCTTAACAATTTATGGTACTGATAGAGTATCATTTGGGGCAAAGACAAGTCGTTATGGCCCTCATGAACTGGGCTATAGACGTGCCACAAAAACTTTTACAAAGTGATGCAATACTAAAACAAATTTGGTGGAGCTAATCATTAAAGAAAGTTAAAATATAAGATCGTAGTCGGATTGTCATCTGCAATTCGGTGGCATGAAGAAGGAATTTCGAGTAATCGTTGATCACTAGCGCAACGGTGAAGATTTGAATTCGTGATGAACTAACTGTCTGTCGCTGGGAAGAAGCTTGAACTGGAGGAAACTGGGGGTAGATTAGTTTTTACATAGATATACATTAAGTAGTAGTTTTCAAGCTATTTATATAGTCAATTATTAAAAAAACATCTATGTTAAGCTAATTGGCTTTAGTTAATTCATTTAGGTAACATCTCAAAAGTCATAGCAAGGTAGCTGTACTGGAAAGTGCTGCTGGAAAATAAAAAAATTTGAAACACCCCCCCACCTCCAATCCGGCGCCGTCCGGCTTCCAAGCTGTTGCTAAGCGTGCCAGCGATACTTTTTATTTTATAAATTTTATTTTTATTTAAATAAAATTTATTTATAAAATTATTTTTTGTTTGTTTTTTAATTAAAATAAGAGGAGTTAGCTGAGTGGTTTAGCAGTAATTTTACACATTATAGACAGGGGTTCGAACCCTCTACTCCTTAATTTTTAATCTAATATTAAAAATAATTTTTATATGTATTACTAAAAATAAAAAAAAAATAGAATAATTATATAAATTATTATAAAGAATAAACTACTCCCGCCCGTGAGGCCAAAATTAATTATCTATCGCTCGCTAAGCGAGCCGCGGGCCCACAATTTTATTAAAAAACAAAAAATTAATGCCGTCCTCCGCTCCGCTACGCGATGCGAGGCTAAGTATTAAATAATGGTAGTAATATTTATTTTATGTTAATGAAGAAAAACTATTGATTATTATCAGGGTCGCGGCATAAATAAATAATAATAATTTTTATAATAATAAAGAAGAAAAAAGAAAAAAGTAAGAAATTTAGTTATGATGATATATTGTAAAATTTAATTTAGAAATCTAAAAAAAATGAATAAATTAGGTCGCTCGCGTCCGCGGCGGCCGGCTTATATTTTTTATAAGAGATCATTAAATTGAATGCCTCGCTCTCACGTGCACTACCGCCGTCTGGCAGTGAGTGGTAAGCCAGTCTCACAACCGTGTCTAGTGTTCGTGTCTAAGTGGGCCGGCCAGAAAAAATAAGCTAGATTTTTCATTTTTTCAAAAAGAAAAGAAAGTTACAAAAAGCGATAGATGAATAACAGTTATTTTATTTTAATGAACTTAGGTTAGAAAATAATAAATAATAATAAAAATGAATTATTTATTTATATAAAATAAATTTAAAAAATAGGTATTAATATATATAATTTATAAGTTATTACACGAGTGTGCCGAAATGGTAGCCGGGTGAATCTTAGGAATTCATGATTTTCGGATCGTAAGAGTTCAAGTCTCTTTGCTCGTAAACGGTTTGCCTTTTATCTAATAATTTATTTAAATTAGGAGCTGAAAGCGTGGCTTAGCCAGCTAAGCGAGTACGCATAATTAAAATCTAAATTCAGGTTTATTACTATAATATTAGTAATAATTGTTTAAGGTCTAATTGTAATTTTCCCACTCCCACTTACTTACCACTTAGTTACGGATACGAGGCCTCACTAAATCAATAATTCGCTAAGCGTAGGGTACCACTAGTTATAAATTAGACGTAGGAGCGAAAGAATTAATTAAAATTTTTAGACATCTTAAGCTAAATGGTTCAGCAGTGGCCTTCGGAGCTATCATTAATTGGTTCGAATCCAATAAGATGCGTGAAGCTATTTATTATTTTATTAATTAAAAAAAATTAATTTTTTTAAATAAAAAATATAAATAAATTTATAATTATATTATTGTGTTTAAAGATAACAGTTTAGTTTATTATAAAAAAAAAAATAAATTAAATTATTTTTAATAAACCAGAATATGAGCTAAACAAAATAGATAAAAAATATAAAATGCAAATGGTCCGCGAGTCTTATTTATAGTATTAATATTTAAGATAAAAATATTAATATACTACCCCAATAAAAAATAAAAAAAGGAGCTAGCTAATAGGTATAGCTAAAATTTTGTATTTTTAATTTAAAAATAAAAAGATTAGAATAGAGGTTCAAATCCTCTGCTCCTTAGATTTTATTATGATTAATTATTAAAAATTTTTTTTAATTAATTTATTAGTAATAAAAGAATTGCTTAAGCTGAATCTTAGGATACCAATCATCGTTATAAGACTTAAATTAAAATAAAAATAAAAACAAAAATTTTTTAATCTAATTTAAATCTTAATAAGTAACGTTAGAATTATGATTAAAAAAAATCACATGGTATTTAGCTCTATATGTTAATAGCTGATCATATTAATCTAAAAAATTATTTATTACTATTTATTAGTAATAAAAAAAAGATTAAATATCCTATATTGAAGAGGACACAGTAAACTAAGATCGAATTTTTTTTCTAAATATAAAAATAAAATAAAAATGTTTAAAAATATTTCAATTTTTAATACTATATTTAATGATGCTCCACAACCTTGGCAAATTGGATTTCAAGATAGTGCTGCTCCAGGTTTTACTGGTATTGTAGAACTACACAATACTATTTTCTTTTATTTAGTAGTTATCTCTGTTGGAGTATTTTGGGTACTAGGTTCAATAATCTATTACTATAACTCTAAAAAATCTCCTATGGTTCATAAATATCTTAATCACGGAACATTAATTGAACTTATTTGGACTATTACTCCTGCTTTAATATTAATAGCTATTGCTTTCCCTTCATTCCGATTATTATATTTACTTGATGAAGTAATTTCTCCTACAATTACTATTAAAGTTGTGGGTCACCAATGGTATTGGTCATATGAATATAGTGATTATATTAATGAAAGTGGAGAATCTATTGAATTTGATTCTTATATGATTCCTGAATCTGACTTAGAATTAGGTCAATTTAGATTATTAGATGTTGATAATAAAGTTATTATACCTACTGATACTCATATTAGATTAATAGTGACTGGTGCTGATGTAATTCATTCTTTTGCTGTACCTTCACTAGGAGTCAAAATAGATTGTGTACCAGGTAGATTAAATCAAACATCTATCTTAGCTGAAAGAACAGGAACTTTCTATGGTCAATGCTCTGAAATATGTGGAGTATATCACGGATTCATGCCAATTGCAGTAGAAGCTGTTTCAGTAGAAGATTATTTAGCTTGGATAGATGCAGCTTAATCTCAGTTTTTATTAATTAAATATTTTATTTTAAAAATGAAAATATAAATTAATATTAATTTAATAACCTAAAATCTTATTTTTTTACAACCCCCTCGCTCTCACTCACTACTGCCCTACGCCATCCACTTACTGAAAATGTGATCGTGAGGCCAGGACGCGGGATTTTTATAATTATTAGCCACTATAATATTTATATGATTTTTAAGTTAAGTTAAGTTAAGTTAAGAAATCCTTTTTATATATTTTTCGATCGGGTTTCTTTGATTAAAAATAATTTAATAAATTAAAATTAATAAAAATAAAATTAAATAATTAAAAATTAAATATATCAAATAAAAAGGATACTATACTAAAATTTAAATTTTACTATGGATTTAGAAACTTATTTATTTAGATAAAAAACAAAAAATATACCTCATTTGCTTGCGCTGCCAACCACGTCTAACTACGTGATCGTGAGGCCCCGCTTAGCAGCACGTCCCCCATATACGCGGGCGCAATACGTGACTAAGTGAGTGAGGGACGCGAGAATGTTTTATAATGGTAATAGATCATATTCTTATTATCTATAAGATTTAGATAATGAGGTAGAATTAATCATAAGTACAGCAATTAAATCTGTTTCAATAAGAAATTATAATAATTATAAAGTAAATATTCATAATTTACTTTATTTTTAGGCTATTTTTTGTTTTTTAGATTTTTTATAAGTTATCACGCACGCTCCTCACTAAGTGTCTAAGTGAGACGAGGAGGAATAACTTGAACCTTTAATTCATCCTAGGAAAATTTATTAGGGTCAAATTAAAATTAGAAATAATAATAATTAAGTATTACATTTTAGAGAGCCGGCTGGCCGAATAATTTATAACTAGTTGGTATATTAAGAAAATAAGCAAAATCTTTTTCAGTTAAAACTCTATAAGGAGCGGCGGCCCACGTCCGCGACCCCTCCATATAAGTTCTCTAGCTATCCAACGGACGTGATTAAGTGTCTAAGCGGGCCGCGTCTACTAATTTTTTTATTTATAAACAAAAATATAGGTTTCTTTACTTTATATTTCTAAAAAATTCTATATAATAAATAAATAAATAAATAAATAAATATAAAAAAAAATATATAAAAATATAATTGGTTTATTAAAAATTGAAACTATCAAATATTGTAATTTAGTGCCCTAAGCGAGGTCTTGTATTTATATTAAGTTATTGATAACTTTAATAATCTTTAATTTATAAATATCAAATTAAATATTATTAAGAATAGTATTTATAGAGCTCATTATTTTAAAGATTTTAATATTAAAAAACAAAAATAAAAAACAAAAATATTTTTTTAAATTAGATTAACAAAGGGTTAGTTAATGTAATATATAATTATACTATTCATTTTATAAAATTTCGTTTTATTTTTAATAATTAATTTTTAAAAATGTATGTCATGATAATTTTTATTTATTTACTCATTTGCTCCCACTAAGTGACCACGGACATGACTAAGGACGTTACCACTTAGTTACGGATACGAGACTTAGGCCGGACGTGTGTGTTAGACTAAAAACTATATAAAAAAAGCTTAATTTAATCTATACCCAAAATTAAGTAGATTTATATTAATTGAAATAAATTATAAATAAATTTAGAATATAAGTAAATTAATTGATGTAACATATTTAGTATAAAAATAAAAGTGAGTTATAAAAGGTATATATAATATTAGCTGTTGAGTAATGATCTTTCTTAGTATCTTAATTTTAATAGTGGCAATAGCCCTACCTTCTATAAATAAAAATATTTCATCAATTTTATATCTTAGAATATCTTCTATAATATTAATTTATGCCGGAGCATTAGCTTTTAATGCTTTATATATTCAGTCAATTGGATCAGGTATAGGTATATATAGTGGTTTATTTCATGTAACCTTAGTCTCACAATTCTTAGATACTTTTCTATTTATAATTGGATCATTAATATTAATAGCTTGGCCTTCAATAAATTATTCCTCAATAAGTAGCTTTGTATTAAGCTCAATAGAAAAAGTAAATACAAATATTAAAGATATAAGCCAAATAACAAGTTACAGAATTAATTATGCTGGAGAATATTCTTTAATAGTCTTATTTAGTACATTAGGAGCATCCTTATTACTATCTTCAGCTGATCTAATCTCTATGTATTTAAGTATAGAATTACAATCTTTTGGTTTATATATTTTATCAACTTTATATCGAGATTCAGAATCGGCGACTTCTGCAGGATTAAAATATTTTTTAATAGGTGGTTTAGCCTCATGTTTAATCTTATTAGGAGCAGGTTTAATATATACATTTACCGGTTTAACAAATTTTGAATCAATATATAGTATAATATCTGTTTCTGATAGTAATAACATAAGTCAAGGTTTAAGTTTAGGTTTAATATTAGTAATAGTAGGTTTCTTATTAAAAATAGCTGCAGCACCTTTACATAATTGGGCCCCAGATGTATATGATGATAGTCCAACAATAGTAACAATCTGGCTAACTATTATGCCAAAAATCTCAATAATAATCTTTTTATTAGAATTACATACACAAATAGGAGTAATAGGAAATAATTTAAACTTATTCTCAGTAATAGAAATAATGAGAAATGTAAGCTTTATAGAAACAAATCAAATAATAAATAACTTAATTAATGAAAATATAATAAATGTATTAAAAAATTTATTACTAATAAGTTCATTATTATCCTTAATTATAGGTACAATAGTTGGTTTAGCTCAATCTCGAATTAAACGATTATTAGCATATAGTACAATATCTCACATAGGATTTATTTTATTAGCCTTAGCTATTAATACTGAACAATCTATAGATTCTTTAATCTTTTATATTATACAATATTCAATAACTAATTTAGATGCATTCTTAATTATATTAGCTTTTGGTTATATAATAAATAATTCTATGACAAAAAATTTAAACTTATCTTCTTTATTTAATAAAGAATCAGAAAAAGATATTAGATTTATATCTGAATTAAAAGGTCAATTTTTTATAAATCCTTTACTTAGTTTAAGTTTAACTATTTGCTTATTCTCTATGGCGGGTATTCCTCCTTTAATTGGGTTTTTCTCTAAACAATTTGTTTTATATTCAGCTATACAAAGTGGATACTATTTCATGGCTATTTTAGGAATAGTTGTAAGTGTTATTAGTACTTCATATTATATAAAAATAATTAGAGTTCTTCACACAGAACCTACAGACAAAATTAATTCTAATTCTTCTGGGCCTAGCGGACACGGGGAGGCAGATTTAACAAACTTCCATAGTTTTATAATTTCTACATTAACATTATCTATTTTATTATTTGTTCTTAAACCTTCTATATTATTAAATAGTACACAATTACTATCTTTATCTTTATTTAACTTTTAAATGAACAACTTATTAATGTTATTTATTTTTGTTCCTATTCTTTCTTTTTTATTACTAGGTTTAAATTTATTACTAGCTCCTCATAGACCGGATGAAGCTAAAGTATCTGCTTATGAATGTGGATTTAGTCCTGTTTATGGTCAAACTAGATCTACTTTTCAAATACATTTTTACATTGTTGCTATGTTATTTTTAGTTTTTGATCTAGAAATTCTGTTATTATTCCCAATTGCTGTAACTTTATATCAAGTAAGTACTTTCGGTTTCTCTATTGCTATTATATTTTTTATTGTATTAACAATAGGATTTGTATTAGAAATAGGTTCTGGTGCAATATCTCTTACAGATTATGAACTACCAGTTAAATTAGATAATAAAAATAATTAAATTTAAAGTAGCCCCCACTTAGTTACACGTCTGTAACATACCGGACGAGGGCGACAATAAGATTAAAATTAGCCTATTAAAAATAAAAACAAAAATAAGGAATTATAGAAAGTTCCAGACTTAATGAACCCTTTTCTCACACACGATCACAATTGATAATATATTAACTTTTGTAGAAAAAATGATATAACAAATGTAAGTAAATCTGTTAAAGAAATGATAGATAAAATTATCCTTGTGATAAATAACTAATTTAAGTATACCCCCAATTTACTAAAAATATCTTTTAACTGATCATATCTTTTTAAAAATAAAAAAAATAAATAAATAATTTTATTTTTTACAAGGTAAGCTACTAATTACTTTAATTCCTTTTACTTGAATATAAAGATTAATTAGTAGTTGAGGAGTCCCAGACGGGTCACCCTGCTTATAAATTAATAATGCAATACTTTAATTTTTCTGTTATGAAAAGTAATATATAACTATAACAGTATAATATAATATATTAAAATTAATTTATAGTATAATAAATATAAGAATAAATTACCCTGTTTATAAGTTATATAACTATAAAAGAATAGTAAATAATATTAAATGAGTATAGTTAAGTTGGTATAGCATCTACCTTCCAAGTAGAGATCATCAGTTCAAATCTGATTACTCATAAAATAAAATTAATAAAAAATAAATAATTAAATTTAAGCAAAAATTAAAAAATAACTAAACTAAAAAACAATAATAAATAAATAAAATATAAAAAAAAATGTTAATAAATTCACATATAAATCAAAATAATTTAATAATAAATTCTCCATTAGAACAATTTGAAGTAAGTAATTTACTAGGTTTTAATGCACCTATTTTAGGTTATTTAAATATAAGTTTAACTAATTTAGCTTTATATTCATTATTAGTATTATTTATAATTGTAGCAATACATTATATGGCTAATAATGAAAATAAATTAGTACCTTCTAAATGGTCTATAGCTCTTGAAAGTTTATTTGCTAGTATAAATTCTATGGTTAGAGAACAATTAGGTAAAGAAGTTTACTTACCTTTTATATATTCTTTATTTTTTTTCATCTTAATAGCTAACTTAACTGGTAACATTCCATATTCTTTCACAATTACTACTTCTATAATGGTATCTATTGGTTTCTCTTTCACTATACTAATAGCTGTAACTATTCTAGGATTATCTATACATAAATTACACTTCTTTTCATATTTTGTACCTTCTGGAACACCTTTAGCTTTAGTACCTCTTTTAGTATTAATCGAATTAGTTTCATATCTAGCTAGAGCTTTCTCTTTAGGGATACGATTATTCGCTAACGTAGTAGCTGGTCACACATTAATGAAAATACTAGCAACTTTCTTATACCAAATGTTTAGTAGTACTTTAATTATAGCGGTGTTAACTTTAATTCCTTTTACTATATTTTTAGCTATAGTTGGTTTAGAATTAGCTGTTTCAATTATACAAGCTTATGTATTCACAATATTAACTTGTTCTTATATTAAAGATGCAATTGAATTACACTAATTTATAAAAAAAAATAAATAAATAAATAAATAAATAAATAAATAAATATAAAAATAAAAATGTTAATAAATAATTTTATATTTACCCCCCACTTCTTTTTTATTGTATCGCTGTAATTAAAAACAAAATTTTTGTTTAAGTAAAGTATTTATCTATTAAACTGAAACTTTACCCAATTTCAAATATATATAAATTATTATCTAAAAGATATTAATTAATAAAAGTATTAATAATAATTATTTAATTATTATAAAAAATATATTAATAACAGTGTTAATATTATTATTTAAAATATATGCGAGCGCCGCTAAGCGAGAGATAGTATTAGAATAATTATTATTATGTAGTAGATAGGGATATTAATCCTTATCTTAGTAATTTTTTAATATTTTTTATCTTTAAAAAATATAATTAATCTATTCTAATCTTTAAATTAGAAATAATTAATTTGTAGTAAAATTTCATAATATTAAAATTAAATTAAAAACAATTTATAAAAAAATAAAATTATCATCATGATCCAATTACTTCTAATAGTTCCAATTATAGGTTCTTTATTAATATTACCAATACAAGAAACGGAAACATTATTTATTTTAAACATTTTCTTATATATATCAATACTTATTTTTTCCTTATTATTAATTCAAAATTCTAACTCTGGAGTTTTAGGTTTTAGAGCTAAAATATTCTGTCAAACAAATTCTATTATTGAAAAAATTGCTTTACTATTTATAGTTTTCAGTATTATTATCTTTTTTATAAATTTATTATTTTTAATTACTGAATATTTAAATCTTAAACCTAGTTATTTATATGTAAATGACCATAAAGATACTCAAGACCCTGTTAGTTGGTGGCCTTATGGTGTTCCTCAAAGTTGGGGTATTATAGGTTCAGCTCTTGCTGTGTATAGACTTGTTCCAGGTAGTCCCCGAATAAAAGCTATAGCTGCTTTAACTACATTAGGAGTTATAATACCTATTACTGTATGGTTTCATGCTGTTGAAAATCCTATTGGGTTTAACAGATTAATTTTTTCATGGATGGAATACAATAGAACAAGTAGAAGGCCTGGTAATGTTCCTACTGTTGTTCAAGATAATGAATTAAATCCTATAATAGATAAATTGACTGAACAAGCTTCAACGTCACATCAAAATATCAGTAGTTCTAACTCTATTTCTAAATCTTTAGTTAGTGACGGTAATTTATTTCCTGACTTCTCAATTAATAGTCTTATTAATTTCTTTTTAAAATTATTTAAACCTAGAGAAGTATATGGTTATTTGGACGATCTAATGGGTCTACAATTATTTATTTATATATTACTACTAGTTATAGTAATTAGTTTAATTATGTTATTGTCAATATATATGTTAATAAATATAATGTTACATAATAAAGATTTTATTATTAAACGATTTAATAATAAATTTATAATATTTTATATTAACTATCAAAATATTTTAGGTAAAATAAGTATATTTATATTACCTTCAATAATGATGTTTGGTTTAATTGAACTTGTAGTTGGCTTACATTATCTTATTACTCATCCTCTACCATTGGAAGAATTACCTATTGATTTACATACTTACATTTCTTCAAAAACAAAATAAGTATATATAAGATCTAGATCCAATTTTCTAAAGACTAAATTTTTTAATTTTTATGCTACCCCCTCTAAGGGAGTGTATCTTAGCGAGAGAAGGAGGGCGGACGCCACCTATTCATCTGTTTACCTGAATCTTTTATTAGTATGCCTCACTACCTCCGCAAAGCAGCTGTAGTGCCAAAGGGTATAGCGGCCGCGGGCCAACTAGTCATTAATTAAAAAACAAAAGTTTATTTGATATAAGGTCAAAGCATAAAAATTTTTACTTATTATACTACATTTAAAATATGAAAATTGACTGTTGTTAATTTTTATAGCAGCCGGACGGCTACATCGAAGTTACTCCTTTAAGCAAGCTATGTAGCTTAGCTAGCCTGCGATATTCACATTTTTAATCTTTTTTATATTTTTACTATTTATTAGTTAAAGTTTGTTTTTTTAATATAGGGTAAAGCCTAAAAATTTTAGGTTTCATTATTTTAGTTGCGGAACCATAACTATATAAAAAAAAACTCCTGCCCGGGTCCCGTTTATATAAAAGTATTAATAATAATTATTAAAATATACATGTCCCGCGAGCGCAGCTAAGCGAGATATAGTATTAATTAAATGTTTAAAAATAATTATTATTATGTAGTAGATAAGGATATTAATCCTTATCTTAGTAATTTTTTAATATTTTTTTATCTTTAAAAAAATATAATTAATCCATTCTAATTATTAAATTAGAAATAATTAATTTGTAGTAAAATTTCATAATATTAAAATAAAAACAATTATTTTAATAAAAATAAAATAATAAAATAAAAAAATAAAATTATCATCATGATCCAATTACTTCTAATAGTTCCAATTATAGGTTCTTTATTAATATTACCAATACAAGAAAATTCAATTGAAAATGAAAAAAAAATGAAAAGTATAGCACTTACAACATCTCTTATTAACTTAATAATTTCCATTTTATTATGGGTAGAATTTGATTCTAGTACTAGTGATTATCAATTTATATATGAATTCAATAAATTAAGTTTTTGTCATTTTAATGTAGGTATAGATGGTATCTCATTATACTATGTATTACTAACAACTTTTATTACTCCCATAGCTATACTTTCTAATTATAAAAATATATATAAAAATATAAAATATTTTCTAATCTCTTTTTTAATCTTAGAGACATTACAAATAGCAGTTTTTGTAGTATTAGATTTATTTCTTTTCTATATTTTTTTCGAAAGTGTATTACCAATATTATTTATAATAATAGTGGTATATGGTTCTGGAGAGAATAGAATTAGATCTGCTTTATTATTTTTTTTATATACATTAGCTGGTTCTTTATTTATGCTTTTAGCTATTCTTCAAATATATAATAATGTAGGTTCAACAGACTTTCAATTAATATCATTATCTGAAATTAGTTTAGATAGTCAAAAAATTTTATGGTTAGCTTTTTTCTTAGCTTTTGCAGTAAAAACTCCACTGTGGCCTTTAACAGGATGGCTTTATAGAGCTCATGCTGATAGTCCATTAGCTGGATCTATCCTTCTAGCTGGAACAATCTTAAAATTTGCTACTTATGGTTATCTTAGAGTATTAATAAATTTTTTACCTGATGCTTCTAATTATTTTGGACCATTAGTACAAACTATTGCAATTGTAACTTTAATTTATTCTTCATTAGCTACTATAATTCAACAAGATACTAAATCTCTTATTGCTTATTCTAGTATTGCTCATATGAGTGTTGTTGTTTTAGGTATATTTTCTAATACAATACAAGGTATTGAAGGTGCTATTTTACTTTCATTAGGTCATGGTTTTGTTTCACCAGCTTTATTTATTTGTGTAGGTGGAGTAATATATGAAAGAACAGGTACAAGAATTATTCAATATATTAGAGGATTAGTTACTTATATGCCTGTTTTCACTATTTTATTTTTTATTTTTACTTTAAGTAACACTGGTATACCTTTAAGTTTAAATTTCTTAGGTGAACAATTATCTTTAATAGGTATATGGGAAAAAAGTCCTATTATATCTGCTATAGGTGCCACTGGTATTGTATTTTCTGCTTGTTATTCTATTTATTTATATAATAGAATTTCTTATGGAGTATATTCACCTCACTTAAAACCTTTAAGAGATATAACTAGACAAGAATTTAATATTTTAATTTCTTTATTAATTCCTACTATAATTTTAGGTATTTTCCCTAACGTAATATTATACAACATTCATTTACCAGTATCTACTTTATTATATTATTAATTTTTGTTTTTATAATTTAATAATTATATAATATCTTATTAATCAAATAATAAATATAATAAATTTTTATTATATTATTTTAACCCCCACGATCACTCACATACTTAGTGATAGTGGCAAGTGCCCGTGACCCCTTAATTTTATTATTCTAATTGTAAATAAACTCTTAAAAAACAAAAATAAAATATTATATATAATATAGTAATACTTATTTAATAGTAAAAATTATTATTATTTATTAAATTTTTATTTAGTAACTTTAATTTTTTTAACTTTCATAAACAAAGGTTTATATTAGATTCAAGATATGACTCGCTAAGCGGGCCTAATTATATATTTTTAATATAAATATAAATATAAATATAAATATAAATATAAATATAAATATAAATATAAATATAAATATAAATATAAATATAAATATAAATATAATAAAAGAGAATTAAAGAATTTTTATTAATAATATATATTAATCTTTATAATGTTTAATAATTAAAAAGTAATAGGGGATATCTGATAATGGTAATCAGTTGTATTTGCACTACAAATATGATAGTTCGAATCTATCTATCTCCATATAAAAATATATTTTCTTAGCGTGGCCCGCTTAGCGAGGCATAGTAAAATTAACAAATTATTATATGTTATTATTATATATTATATATTATATTATTCTTGTCTTTAAAATTATTTTATTATACTTTTTATTTAATTATAAAAATAAGAATTTTTTTAAAAGAGTTGTAATTATATTATACAATATTTAATATTTATTTTTTTTTATCTTTATTTGAAAAACCTCGGTTGCTTAGTGGTCAAAGCGCTAATTTGAAGCTTTAGAGATGTGAGTTCAATTCTCTCCCGGGGTAACAGCTTAATAGTAGAATATAATAAATATAACTAAACTAAAAAGTAATTTACTCCACTCTCACTCACGATAACTACCACATACGTGATTGGCTTAGCCCACCGTTTGTGTATCGGCTACGCGAGGGTTTATCTTTATATCTAAGTTCTAATAATTAAATTTTTAATATAAGTGTTATTAGTTATTTTTTTATTTAATTAACTATTATATAAATATAGAATATATAATAAGGTTATTAAGGGCCGATATAGTTTAATTGGTTAAAACGAATTCCTTGTAAGACTTAAATATTGGTTCAATTCCAGTTCTCGGCAAATAAATATTTAAATATATATTTAATAAAAATATTCTATAATGAGTTGTAGTTTAATTTGGAAAAACACCATTTTTTGGTAATGGTTTATATCAGTTCGAGTCTGGTCAACTCAGTTCAAATTTAAAATAAAGAAAGTTAAAAATATTAATATAAAAATAAAAATAAAAAATAAAAGTAGTAATTAAATAAATAAAAATATAAATATTATATTTAATTTATCAAATTTTAACTAAAATTTTTATTTTATTATTTATAAAATAGGAAGCAGAACTCGATGGTAGAGTATCTCCCTTTTAAGGAGAGAGTCCTGGTTCAAGTCCAGGTGTTTTCAATACACGCTTAGCGACGTTGTACAGCGTCGCGGAACGAGAATCTCATTATAGGAGCCGCGGCTTGCTTAATCCGTGGGAGTGATGCTGGAGGCAGTGAATCTGTGGTCGTTGCTCTTTGAACCGCTAACATCCTAGCGAGCGAGGCAACCATTATAATCTAAAATAACTATTATAATGTGATTAATTTTAATAAAAATAAATAAAATAATTATTTAGATATTCATTCTATAATACTATATATAATTACAAAATTAACTGAATTAAATACTTAATATTCTACCTATGTGTATTTTGTTTTTTTATTTTTGTTTTTTAATTTTATTTTTATTTATTTTTTGCCGGACGGCTGCCTCCGCTTCTCTAATTTTAATTTTTAAAAGAGTGCTTCGCTCATGGACGTGGCTACTATAAATAAAGAAAGTATAAAAATATATAATTAAATTCTTACTAGGGCAGGTGATCCGATTGGTAATGGTGGTTCTCTGTAAAAGAATTGGTGTAAACTGTAAAAGGTTCGATTCCTTTACTGCTCAAAAAAATATATCTTATATAATTAAAAAACAAACAAAAATTTGATTAAAATTATTTTGTTTAAATTTATACTATAAAATAAATAAAATAATTTATTAATATTTTTATTTTTAATTATTTATATTATAAAGATATTTACTTTTTTAGTTTTTCTTTTGTTTTTAAGACTGTAGCATAATTGGTTAATGCAATTCGCTCATAATGGATCTTATAAGGGTTCAATTCCCTTCGGTCTTATTATTTAATTAGATAGACGCGGACGCGACATTAAGATTATAATTAAAAATAAATTAGAAATATATATTTATTTTAATTTGTATTATTTCATTACCTTTTGGTATATTTATTTTTGTTTTTTAATTTAAAATTCTTATTTATTAATTTTGTCGAGTATCTGTCTTTAATTTACAATATTATTTATATAATAAATATCACTTACTTTAACAAACTTATAATTTAATTTTCTAGCGCCCGCTACCGCGAATATAAAATATAAATTATTAAGGTAAAAATTACATACGTACGCTGGCCGTAGGCTGAGATATAGTTTTAATAATAGTTAGAATATACTATTAATAGTATAATTAATTAAAAAACAAAAGATAAGAGAGTAATAAAAAATATAATTATAATTATTATTATTATTATTATTTATAATTTTATATTATTATATTTATAATATAGATTTATTAGCTTTTTAATTTTATTTTTATTTTAATTAAATATTATTTAAGTGGGTACTTGGTCGAGTCTGGTTTATGGCGCTCGTCTTGAAAACGAGTACTTCAAAAAAGTCGTGAGTTCAAATCTCACAGTGCCCGGTATTTTATTTTGTATATTTATGTTCTTTTGTTTTGTTTTGTTTTTAATCTCAGCGCGCAAATAAAAATAATGTCTTATTTTCTTAGCTTATAGAAAAAATAAAATATAATAAATATATATAAATTTTTAATATGATATTATATTAAATTATATATTTTATTTAAATTTAAATTAATATATTATACTTACAATTTAGTTTAATTTCATTTTTGTTTATATTAAAAACAAAATTTTTTAAATGAAATAATTTACTATATTTAAATAGTAAAAAAAAAATAGTATAATTTTTATTATATTATATAATACTATAATTTATATTTTTAAATTTTAATTTTAAAATATTTTAACAGTGAATAATAGATAAATATAGTTTGATTCTTAAATAGTTATTTTAAATTTATTATAATTTTATTTTTTATAATAAGGTAGGCCCCGCGACCCGAATTATTTTATTTAAGCCGAAAAAAGGAATTGAACCTTTGTTTTACCGTCATGAGTGGTATGTTTTAACCATTTAAACTATTTCAGCTAAAAATTATTAATATTAATGAAATTAAATTAGTTTACAATTGTTAATGTATTTTTTAATAAAATATCCTATTACACAAAGATTATAAAAAATATAATTTGGCCGACATATTAGAATCGGACTTTTGTTTATTTTTTATTTTGTTTATTATATCAAATAAATATATTATAAATAAATTTATTTAAATTAATATATAATAATTTTATTTTAAATTAGTTATTAAAAATATTTTTTATTTTTTATTAATATTACCATAATTGATAGAAACATTATTCGATTAATTATTATTATTTAAAAATAATTAAAATAATGATCTATTTTATGTAATAAATATAAATAAAGAAAAATTAAAAAGAAGAATACTTTTTATTACTTTCATATTAAAAAAAAAGTAGTTAATTATATCGCCGGCCTCCCACTATAACTTATAACTAGTGCTCGTTCTACATTTGCCACTAAGTGAGTGCAGCTAAGCAAGAGTGAGTGAGGCCTTGTAATATAACTCTCAGTCGCACAATAACTAAGTGGAACGTGATTGGGAAATAATTATAACTAATAAGAAAAAAATTGATGAGTTAGAGTAAATAATCTATAGGAAAAATTTAGTAAAATACTATTCTATTAATAAAAAACTATTTAATTTATTCGATAAAAATATTATTATAATATTTTTTATTAAATAATAATAGTTTTCTGAATTATCTATAAAATATTCATAAGATCATATAGGAGTTTTGATTTTACATTTATTTATTAAAATAAACAAGCGTTCGCTTAGACGAACGCGAGAACATACTTAGGTGTTAGATATTTTTATTCTAATTTTTATTTTTTATATTTTCTTTATATTTAATATTTTTAATCTCCACAAATTTTTTTGTTCATAAGATATATTCTAAGTGATCCTTTTAACCTTCCAAAATTAAACTTAATAAAAATTATTTGAATTAAACATTACCAAATACTTTATTAAGAGTAATCCCAGATTTAGATATCTTAACTCTCTTTTATTCTAATAATTAAATTGTTATTTTCCAATAATAAAAAAGTAATTTACTCCAATCTCACGTCTCTCGCTAAGCGGCACCTCTTTGGCCGTTTGTGTATCGGCTACGCGAGGACGGCAGCCTCTCCACATTAAGTTATTCCTATTTATCTGTCCCGGACGTGGAGGCTTTACCGAGGCCGGCATACGCGCTACGGGGGTCTCAGTATAAAGGGTAAAATCAGAGACTTGAACTCTGAACATCGTCGCCACAAGACGTTATTTTGCCAATTAAACTAATATTACCTCTTTTAAATTTAAATAAAATAAATTTTTTAAACTTTTATAATTTTATATATAATTAAATATTTTAGATAATTACCCTCACCACAGAATGGTTGATCCACTGTTTATTTTTTCTATTCTACTATCTTTTCAAAAATTATTTATATCCAATCCCCAAGACTCTTATTATAGGAAATTATTTAATATCTAGTTACTTATAATGATTTTCTAATTATTATTATTTAGAGACGGCCAAAAAGTGGATCAACCATGAATTTAATTAATGAACTAATGGAACCTTATTGTGTTTCAATTTCTGATGAAAAGTATTTAAATCTTTTTATTTAAATGATTTTATGAATAGTGAAGAAATGTTAAAATCAGCAATAATTTCAATAATGAAACGAAAATATAATGGATTTAGAGTCTAAAATATATATAGTAAATTATAACGGAATAGAGGGGAGTCGAACCCCTAAGGGTATTTCCCGAACAATTAGCAATCGTTTTAACTTACCTATGTAAACTATTCCTAAAAATAATTAATTTAATTTTTTTTTTAAATTAACTTATAATCATAATATTTATTATAAAATATTAAAATATTAATAATAATGTCTAATATAATATATAAAAACAAAATTATTGATCTTTATCAGAATTGAACTGATACTAGTTACTTGAAGGGTAGCTGTACAACCTTTATACTAAAATACTGTTTATTAAATTATTTTAATCTTCTATTATATATAATATAACTCTTTTAAAATTTAAAATTTTTAATTAATAAAATTATTTTATGCCGTCCTCGCGGACGCGGGGCCTTAAAACAAAAATTTATTAATAATTTAATCCTATACAAATATCAACTATATATGTTAATACGTATTTTTCTCTATTTACAATAAGATTTAAAGGACGGATTTATACTAATTCATTCTTTATTAATTATCAATAACCCTACTAAATGAGGCGCGACAGCCGTACGGCAGATAGTTAATTTTTAAAATAAATAATATTTTTATTTATAAAAAAGTTAGTATTGGTAATTAAGTAATAAAAGTATTATTTATTCATTACTTGTAAAGATTTTAAATCTTTAGTATTAATTAAAAAATCTAGTTGTTAACTATTTACAGTTTTGGTAATAGATTTAATTAAAATAAAAATCTACCTCCGCTGCTTTGCGGAGGCATCCACGAGCGGGTCCCGGACGTGAGTTAGGCCTCACGTACGTGGAGGACGGCGTCCGCCAGCGATAGAGTAAAATATGTAGTAAACTTTCTTTTTAAAAAGTTTACTATCCTTTAGTACTGTAAGTTTATACTAATCAAGTGCGTCCTCACTAAGTGTTACGACCCTTTGGTAACTAGCTGTACATAATCATACAATCCAAAAATTTTTGTTTTTTTGTTTTTTTTATTAAGATTAATCCCAGCTAATACTATTACTTCGTAATCTGTATTTTTAGCAAATTTTAAATTTTTAGTTATTTTCATTATTTTTTAAAATAGAATTATAAATTTAATCTTATTTTACTATTCTAATTCAAATCATTTACTTAGCGTAAATATGAATCTTGATTAGCCTTTATAGTAAGTATGATCAAGGAAGTTAACACCCATCAATTATTACTAATTGAATCATAAAAAGCTTCTTATCGATAGATCAAAGTTGATCTATAAAACTTGATGTAATATTCAATATAATAATATTTATATTAAGGTCACTTATTCTTGGTTTAACCTAATTGCTGTTTCTAAGCAGCTTTATTTATCTTATAATTTTATTTTCTAATTAAGAAAATATAAAAAGGAATTTTTTAATATAATATAATATAATATAATATAATATAATATAATATAATATAATATAATATAATATAATATAAAAAAACAGAGAATGAAATATAATAATATTATAAATCAGGATTTAATGCCTTTATTGTATATTTTAATATTAAAATACTACTTAGTAATTACCAAATTTTTGTTGAAATAATCAAATTATTCTTTGATAGAATACTGTCAGGACAGAGAGAGAGAAAATTTTTTATTTTGATGAGATTAGAATTCATTGATGGTTCAATTAAAACTTTACATAAAGGTTTAGTTCTTAACTATGATTCTTTAAGTGAATATACAAATTATTGTAAAACCCTTATCTCCTATAAAGGAGAAGATTATACAGATCTTATAATCAAAAATATAGAGTTTAATTATTTTCTAATTGATAAAGAGCATGAACAATATTATATCACTAAATGGTCAGAATTATTAGCAGAACCTAAACCTATAAATCTGGATAATTTTGGTATTCATAAATTACCATGTAGTACCGATTATGGAAGTTGAGGAAGAATATTAATTGATATTCCTTCATTAAAAGTTGTAACAAGTGGTGGTGTTTATTATCATATATTTGAGGGTAAAGCTTTAATGGCTAATATTGAAATAGGAACATTAATTAAAGTTAATGAAAGTGGCAATGAATTATATTCATTTGTAGATACTATACAAGATTGTGGAGCTGCAGACTTTAAACGAATCGTTAATAATATTACATATTATATTCAAAATGATAAAATTGTTTTAACTACAAAAGAATTACATACTAAATTTCTAAGTAAATTGAAAACACAAACACTGTTAAAAACAAAAATGATTATATTTGATATTGAAACTTTATTAGATAGAAATAACGTTCACATTCCATATTTATACTGTATGTTTGATGGTAAAAAAAATTTAGTTGGTTCACAGAATCCGCTGAACCTTTATTTAATCAATTATTAAAACCTCGATATAAAAATTATCATGTTTATGCTCATAATTTGAGTAGATTTGATATTATATTTATATTCAAATATATCTCTTCACTAGCAACCAATTATGAATATAATATAAATATTCTTAAAAAAGATGATAATATTATTAGTATAAGAATTAGAGATAAAGATAAAAATATTTCTATAACAATAACAGATTCTTACTTATTATTACCATCCTCATTAGATAAATTATCTAAAACTTTTAATACGTCTACTAAAAAAGGAATGGAACCTGTATTTATAGGTAATGGTCATGATCAATATAAAATGTCTGATTTATCTCATTATTCTAAAGATATTGAAAGAATAGATAATTTCAATCTATGGAAAAGTAAAGTAATGATATATTGTGAAAATGATTGTATTAGCTTATATCAAGTACTAACTCAATTTAAAGATTTAGTTTTTGATAAATGGAAAGTAAATATTAATAAATATCCAACTCTTCCTTCATTAGTTTTTGCAATCTACAGAACACATTATATGCAGGAAAATACAATTCCAATTACAAAAGGAAATATTTTTGATTTTATTTTTATTAAAGAATCATTTACTGGAGGATCAACAGAAAATTATATTCCATATGGAACCAATATTCATGTTTATGATGTCAACAGTTTATATCCATCTATAATGAAAAATTATTTATTTCCCGTTGGAACAATAAATAAATTCACTGGTGATATATCCATTCTTTCTCCTGATAATCTTTACTGGATAGGAGATGTTGAAGTAGAAACTAAAAAAGATTTATATGCTCCGTATTTACAAATTAGGCGTCATAATGGTAATGGATTACGGACAATAAGTCCAAATGGATCATTTGATATGAAAATAAATTCACCTGAATATTATAACGATCTTAAATATTATGACTTTACTATAAACAGTTGTTATTTCTTTAAAAAAGGTGATATATTTAGTAAATTTGTTACAGATTTCTATAATTTAAGACAACAATCTCCTAAATCAGATCCAATGAACCTTGTAGCTAAATTATTCATGAATTCTCTTTATGGACGATTTGCTATGAAAACTGAATTTAATAAACATGAATTTACAAATTTTTATAATTTTAAATTATTATCTGAAAAGTTTGAAATTACAGATTTTATTGATCTTGGTGATTAAGAGTTATTTGTTTCTTATTTTTCTCTTCAATTAACTAAATTAGATAATTTTCCCCCACCCGATTATAATTACCGATTTAAAAAAAAATTTTTTTTAAATAATTATAAAATTTACTTTTGAATAAGCTACTAATTACTTTAATTGCTTATACTTGAATTTAAATATTAATTAGTAGAATAAAAATATAAACAAAAAAGATAATAAATAATAAATATTTAAAGTGATAATAAGATCTAAATAAGTTATAATTAGTCTCTCTCTACTAATTCCATTTATAGATTGTCATAAAGTACGCCGTCATTTTACTCTCAATTTCGACTAGTTACGGATTATTAATTTTTGAATTATACCCCCACTTATTGAGGAGATACTTTAGTTAAATTAATAACCCTTTGAAATACTTAGATGTTTACTATATTGTCATCGTTACTTTTAAAATACTAAATTATTATTTATTTTATAATAAAAGAGAGAAATAAAAATTAATTATTTCGCAAGCTAGGATAGGATATAGTTATAAAGGTATAACGCTATTTATTATAGAATTATTAGTTCAACTCTAATTGTCCTATTATCCTAATAAAGAAACTTTAATACGCGTTTGAATATGTCTCGTTCACGATCTGTAACGTGGGGCCGAGAAACAACTATTAATAGCTTTCTTTGATACTTTGTATCTACTCTTTCGCATTAGGAATTTTAGCTTAATATTCAAATATAAATACTATTCTTTATATTAAACATTTGTAACAGAGAGTAAAACGTATGTATATTACTAACAAATGGTTTATTAAGTAGCTAAATGATTAATTTAATCCTTTAGCTTTCGTTATTAAATGTAAAAAATAAATAAATAAATAAACAAAAATGATAATATCAAACCTTATATTAAATAATCATTGCTTTTTATCTTTATATAAAGTTAGAATGATACATAGTAGTAGTGTATTGAATACGGATAAAAATCCTAATATATCTAATCAAGACAATAATAATATTATAAATTTCGCTGACTCTGATCAATTATTGGATGGACTATCAGAAATTCTTAAAGAAAGTGAGGAAATGAGTGTAAGTGAGTATTTGGAAAATACTCAAAGTAGTTTTAATGAAGCATTTCCTAATTTTTATAATGATGATAAAATTAAACAATTTTTTCAGAATAAAAAGTTTGATGAATTACTTAAAACAGCATTATCAAATGATAACTCAGATTTATCTGATTTAAAAATATCTGTAATCAAAGACATGATAAGGGATACGCCTGGAAAAAGTAATGTAGAAAAAACAATTAATTTTTTAATTTCACTAAAAAATAAACAGGACGGGTCTTTCAAAAATGAAGTTGAAAAATTACTCCCTCACGGAGAAATTAATAAAGATTATGGAGAAATAGTTAATAAAGGTATTACTGAAAATAGTAAAAAAACAATAGAACAAGTTGATGAAGGTAAAATAATAGAACATGTTGGTGAAGGTAAAATAATTGTTGATATAAATAAAGTTGACAAATTATGGGGTGATATATCTCATTTTATTTCGGAACATAAAACTACGATCGAAGCTTCAGGAGTAATTAGTGTAGGGTTTACTAACTATTTCCTGTATAGAGGTATAATGAAATCATATGATAAATATGCAACTAATCAAATATCTAAATTTAACACTGACAAAAGTAAATTAGTAGCCTTACAATTGTTAAATAGAAATAGAATGTTATTTAGTACTGGAGGTGCATTTCTGATAACGGTTGGGCTTCAAAGTATGATTTATTTTTGTAAATATTATATTCCTAATAAGAGTGGAGTTAATATAAATATAAATGCTAATGCTAATGTTACACCATCTTCTAGTAAACCTGATAACTCAGCTATGTTATTATTTTCATATTTTAAAAAATCAAAAATATGGTTTAAAATATTAATATTTATACTAATTTCTGTACTTATTTTTATATATTATCCTGATTTGTTTCCATTATTTAAAGTTTATAGATTATTTATAAGTGAAAAATTTATTTATATAAAATTATTAATAATTCTAATGTTTGTTATTATTATATTATATTATATATTAATATTACATATTATTGATAAATACTCTAAATTAAATGAAGAACCAGTTTTATCTAAATTTATTCCTTTATTCATAAAAAGTCATATATTAGAGTTATATGAAATTAGTCAGATAGAAAAAGTAGATAGACAAATAATAATTGATAATACTATAATAACAATGCTATTTATGGTTATATTTTTATTATTAACTGTCATAACTTTATTGATTTAATAAAAAAAATTAATTTTATTTTCTTAATATAAATTTTTATTTTTAATACAACCCCCCCGCTCGCGGAGCGGTCGCGGGAGATTAAAAATATTATTGATTTTAAAGAAAAATGCTGACCACAGACACGTACGAGACGTGACCAAACAAAATTTTATTTTAAATAAAGTTATAAATTATGATATCTTACGAGGATATAGAAATAAATCCACAGGTGCTTTTGTTTCTATAGATCGAGCTAATGAAATGACAAAAATTAACAATAGTTATTATAACGATGCTAATTATGTTTTAAGAAGAAAATATAAATTTTATTTAAAAAAGTAATTTAAACAATAATAAATATATTATTAATGTAATATTATATATATTATTTAACAATTAAAATCTTGCGCGGCCCGCGTCCGCCGCGGAACACGACCACGGACGTGAGACGTGAGCGAGAGCGAGGAAATTAAAAGGAGATAAAATTAAATCTTACAAACTATTTTTGTTTAAAAGATTTAATTTTTAATTTGTTTCTCGCATCGCGCAGCGCTCGCGGGGGTATTTATTAGGATATAGTTAAAAGGTATAACGCTATTTATTATAGAATTATTAGTTCGATTCTAATTAACCTAAAATAAAATTTTATTAAATTAAATTTAATAAAATAATAAATTTATTTTATTTATTTGATTTTTAAAATTAATAATGAAATGAAATGAGTAGATTAAATAACGTTAAAAAAATAAATTTTTTATTGTAGAATATATATTATATTTATTTTATCAATTAGAAATAATAAATATTATAATATAAAGATTTTAATCTAACAAAATTTGCAAGGTCTTAAGTGTAGTAAAATTCTAATTATAAAAAAACAAGCACTAAAAAAGTTCAGTGTATTTTATATTAGGCTCACGTCCGTGGTCACTAAGTGGTCACTAAGTGGGATAAAGAGCTAAAAAGGTTTGAATAGCATTAACTCATAACAGTCAATTATAATATTTTAATAAAATTTAAAGTATTGAATTGATAGTTTATGGATCTCTTCAAAAATGAGAAATTTTTTACTAAAATATTTATCTATAAATATAGATAAAAATTCAATTTATTTAGCTCTTAAAAAAGGATATAGTGTACCTATATTACCCGAAAAAGTAGATAAAATATATAATAATATATATATTAGAATCTTACGTTTTATAGGTGGTCTATGTTTATTACTTGTCTTAACCTCTAGTTACTTATTGTCACCTGCTTATTTACATAAACTTATAATTATAATAGGTGCTATACAATCAGTACAAATGTTTATTCTTTTTATAGTTAAATTTATTTATGGTATTTATACTTTAATATATAAATCTAAAGAATTTGAAGTAAGAAATTCTCCATTAAATAAATTTGCATCACATATAGGTAAAATAATATATTGTGCTAAAGTAGGATGTACAGTGACTGGTGGAGCTGTTACTTTTTTAGGTGGAGGAGCAGTTTATGATGAAATATTGGTACAAGCTGGAAGAGATAGACAATTTATACCTTTTATGGGTTCATTATATAAATCTGTATTTGGTGAAATTACTCCCGCAAATCAAGAACGATTAAATGCAATGGTTACTAAATCTAAAGCTAATTCAGATGATAAAGCACCTGTAACTTAAGTGTTAAATAAATATCATTCACTGAATGAAACGGAACAAGCGGAATTTTTAAAAGATATTAAAGACAATATGCCAAAAATAAAATATATTAATAACATTAACAATTACCGCGGCCACCACGTCCATGAGGCCGCCGGCAGCGGAGGATTTAATAAATTTGTTTTATCAAACCTTATATTAAATAATCATTGCTTTTTATCTTTATATAAAGTTAGAATGATACATAGTAGTAGTGTATTGAATACGGATAAAAATATTGAAGATAGAATAAAAAGATTAGATTTAAATTCTACAAATACTAAATTAGAAGATACTGAAATATCAGATATTTGTCTTAGTGAGGGTGAAGTTAAGAGACTACAAGATAGTTTAGAAGATTTAAAAAAATTAAGTTCTTCTAATAAAGAAAAAAGTCTCTTAGATTCAATTCCTAAAACTGAATTAAGTTCATTTGAAGAATCTTTTCCTACTGTGGGTAAAGTAAAAATGGATAATGAAACTATAGAAAGAACTGCTAAATTACTAAGTAAAATAACTGGAATTGATTCAGATGAAGTAAAAGATATAATTTTAAGTGAAGGTATCTTTAAAACTATCAACACTATATCAAACAAATTAGATGTCCTCAATAAAATATCTACACTAGAAAATGAAAGTGGATCAAACAAAGATCAATCTGAGGCACTAGAAAATTTAGACGAAAGACTAACTGGAGTAGAAAATCAGGATGAGTCTGTTAATAAGAAAATAGTTGATGTTATGGAAATAAAAGCTGAATTAGACAAAGGATTAGATGTTTCTATATTAGCTTTAGATCGTTTCATTAAAAATCAGGCAAATATAGATCTCTTGGTCTCAGGAATGTTAGTAGTTTCACCTATATTCGCTTATAGAGGATTATTAAAAACATATAGTACAGCAATAATGCCTAAAGTACCTGTAACTACTAGTAGTACAGAATATTTAAAAATAATGAACGAACGAGCTAGAGTAGTAGCTAAATTTAATAAAGTGGCTATCCCTGGTTTAGCTGCTTATTATATAGTAAAGCTTCGATACTATAAAGCTTTTACACCTTTAAGTAGTATATTAGGTGATAATAGTGGAACTAATACTTCTGCTGTAAATATGTTTATACTTAACAGTAGCCTCAATACAACTAAAATAAGTTCTGTAAATAAAAATAGTATTAATAATAACACTAATAATAATAATAATAATAAATTTAAATGGTTAAGTTTATTATGTATATTTATTATATTAATGATTAAATATTTATCACCCTCATTATATGATTATATAATAAATTTAATTTCAATTGATCCTTATTGGATTAAATATTCTTTATTAATATGGTTAATAGGGTGGTTAATACATTATATTTTAGAATTTTATTTTTTTTATAGTTTTCTCCATAAATAGTAATTAAATTACTCTACCTAAATACTTACCTAAATTCATATTGAATTGGTTAAATAGAATAGAGGAGAATAGTAAACTATCAAGTCAGGCTAAACATTGGTTTCTACAGACACATATAAGAGTTATATTATTTCATTCTAGTTTAACATTATTTTATATATATCTATTTATGTAATAAATATCTAAAGGTAATCAATTACCTCAATTTTTCTCAATTTTTTTAATTTGGTTTAATAAAAACAAAAATTTTATTTATTTACCCACCCCCTTAAAAAAAATAAAAAATAGTTATCTAGCCACAAAATAAGTTATAGCCATCGCTAAGCAAGTCCGTGGGCGACACGTTGCCGGACTCTCAGCTCAGAGACGAACGTGAAGATAGACGTGAGCACTTAGTGAGTTGATAGGCAATGTACAAAATTAATTATTTTTGAGCCTGCTGTCCGAATAACTTATTTTATAACATATTTTATAATTGATACCTATTTAAATTATGTAAAGGGTAGAAGCCTAGAGATGGACATAACTGTTAAATAGTTAAAGGCCCTTCTGGCCCCCGAATAAGATAAGAAAAAAAAAATATCTAAAAATTTTATCCAAATAATTTTGTATTTTAAAAAAAAAATTCAAAGGTTTTATTAGAATTTCTCTTTGTTTGATTTATTTTATTTTTGTTATAAATTAAAATTTGTCTATTTTATAATTTATATAGCCAGCGACTGCTTAAATATTTATTGAGAGCCCTCGTGGACGCGATCACGCTCTCTGCTTTCATTTTTGAACTTTTCGTATCTCTCTAACATCTTTTGTTTTATTTACTGTTACTGATGATTTTAAAAAAGAAACGGAGCCATTTAACAGAAAACCTCTTTTTTCACGTCTTTTAAAAGCCTAGTATCTTTACAACGTTGCTCAATTACGTCTTCTTTTTACTTAGTGATTAAAATTAAGCTTCTGTACCTTATTTTACTCAAATTTCTTTAAGCCTTGTTTTTGGTACCCTTTTTTAAGGTTCCTTTTTTCTGACTTATAGGATTTTAAACTAAACTGCCGGCCTCGCTTGGGCCGTCCGGCAGATCGCGTCCGCGGCAGCGGGGCCTTGGTGTTTTTTATAAAAATCTAAACAAAATAAAATTTTAAGAAAGAATTACACGGGCAACGTTCATGAGTTAGATTTGTTTAAGTTAATTAATTTTTATAAAAATCTCCATATCTATCTACTGTACTTCAACGTATTTTTATTGGGTTTAAAAAAGGAACCAGAAGAAATACACCTACTTACCAGAAAGTAAATTACAATTACATCCTTTAATCAGAATACTTCGAGTATTAGGGGGGATTAAGTTTTTTTAATTTATTTCATAAAGATTAAAATTATCATGTATATGAGTTAGACATAGTGAGGGTTTTTACTCTGTTAACTAATTATCACGTAATATTAGCTTATTATAGAATACGTCATATTATAAACATACTTAACAGTGAGGAGTTAGATATAATAAACTTTTAAAAAGATTAATAAATTATTAGTAACAACCAGGTAGCCGCTTAGCGATAGCTCTCCTTTATGCTTAGCTAGAGGGGCCCGGTAGCGTACCACACTTAATTAATCTAAATATAAAACTTAGTACTAACGGTTTATTAAATTAAATAATAATATTTTAAAAATAATACTTTTTATATTCAAAAAATATAAAAGTAAAATCTAATAGAAAATAAGGCTAAAAGAGTATGTATACTTATAATTTATTTCATATGTTAGACACTATCAATAAATAATTTTTTGTTTAATTAAAAATGTTAGCTGCAGCTAAATATATAGGAGCTGGATTAGCTTGCTCAGGTTTAATTGGAGCTGGAGCAGGAATAGGTTTAATCTTTTCTGCACTTATCTCTTCAACAGCTAGAAATCCACAAATAAGAGGACAATTATTCAGTTATGCTATTTTAGGTTTCGCTCTAGCCGAAGCAACTGGTTTATTCTCTTTAATGATTGCTTTCTTATTATTATACTCATAATAATTATAGCAATTCTTTTTTTATAAAGAATATTTAATTTTATTTTAATATCCCCCCCCCCCCTCACGTCCGTGCTCTGGTGCACGGACGTGAGGGAGCTTTATTATTTATTATTATATTCCTTTAATACATTATCGTCGTAGGCCGACAGATTTAGCTAAATTTAATGTATCTAAGTTCTTTAAGGGGGGTTAACAATTTAAAATTTTTAAAATAAATTCATTAATATCTTTGTAAACGATTCACTTAATAAATTTATTGTTTCTTGGTCAAATTCTATTCTATAATCTTTAAAGCTTTTTATTTTTTGGCCGGCCGGCATCAATAATATTTTTATTTTCAATATTAATTACTTCTCTATCAGATATTATAGAACTTCTATCACTCATTTTACCAATTTAAGAAGCATTAAATTCTATAGTATTACTTACTGGGGACATTTCATTATTATTACGTATATTTTTTATCCAATTTTTTATAACTTAACTTTTATAATCTTCTTTCCAATGTTCTACCAATTGTTCTAAATCAGAATTAAATTCTTTTAAATTAACTACGTTATTAGAATAAGCTTCACCATCATTTGGTTTAACAAATTGACTACCACTAAACTTATCTTGAAAAATATTCATTGCATATTTTCTAATGTTTTCCCAGAAACCTTTATTTGAAATTAATAAATAATTATCTTCAACAGAAGTTTCTTATTCTATCTTTTCTTTAAGTTCTTCTTTAGCTTCTACTTCACTATTTTTATATATATTCTTTAATATTTGTTTGTACTTCTTCATCATTATAATATTTTCTAGCGGAGACTTCACTATTATATAAATATATTGTGGCCGGCTCCATACATTGTTCCAAATATTAAGAATATAAAAATAATTTAATTTTTTCAACATTCACATTCACATCCATTAAATTATTCTTTTGTTTTTAATTTTATTTTTATTTTTTGTTTTCCTTTAAGAAAGATATTATGTATATCTTTAACTACTTCATATGAATAATGAATAATAAATTAACTTTTTTTAATGGTGGATCATAACTATTTTTTATTTCTATTTTCCATTTCTCTTATTTCATTTAATTTTTCCATTTCTCTCAATATATTATTTGTTATTATGTTACTATTAGATTCATTTACTAAACTTTTATTTTGTTTTACTGAATCTGTTAGTACTTTATGTTCTTCATTATTAATTAATTTATCATAAGCACGCTTCTCATAATCATACCCCCCTCCATTTCTAGTTTATTTCGAGTTAATTTAAGTCTGTCTTTTTGCATTTATCTTATAACTTGTTCTTGTTCACTTGTCCATGGTAGAAATTTTGCTAATATAGGTAAAATTATTGGATCTAAACCTTTATACTTTATTATCTATTCCAAGTGCTCCACCTAATCCTGTAGCTCCATATCCACTAACTTGACAGATTCCTTTACTACATAATAAAACTCTAACCTCGCGTCCGCGAGCGAGTAGTATTGTATTTTCGATTATATTTTTTTTTGATTTACTTTAATAGAGTTAAATAAAACTCTACTTTAATTACTTTATTATACTGGTTTTAATTTATTAAAATATATATTAATATATTGTTTTCTAGCAGCCGTACGGCCTCCTGCGAGCGTTATAAATTATGCAAGCTGCGCGAGGCCGGCCCAAAATTCATTTTTAAGATTAATTTTATTTAAAATAAGCAATCTACAAGCTGAAATAAAAGCTAAACAGTTAAGAATAAATAGTGTTATAATTTTTATTCTCATAATTGGTGATATATATACTCATTCTAGTAAATATAGCTCATAATGTTGATAATCATTTCTAGCAGCCGTCCGACTCCGCGGCCCTATTAGCTACGGATGCGAGGCCTCACTATCACGTCCGTGCCACTAGTTATAGTGGGAGGCCAATAAGGAAGATTCTCAATATAAATTTGTTAAATAATTAATAAAAAACAAAAATAATAATTTTTTTAATTATTAAAATTGGTAATATTTTTATTATATTTATTAAATATTACTAATTTTTGTTTTAACGAGCCCTTCCAGATTCGAACTGGGACCACCCTAATCGACAATTAGGTACTCTACCAATTAAGCTAAGGGCCCTAATTTTTTTTTAAAATAAGTTATTAATAATAATTCTCGCGTCTATCACGTCCTTTGCGCTTAGACGTGAGCACGGACGTGATAGTGAGGGAGGCAGCGTATGTAATATTTCTTTTAAATATATAATATAATAATAATAGTATACTATTATTATTATATTATAGCTAATTTTATTTATTTTTAATCTAATAAAGAGCGTAGTATAATTGGTTAGTATAGTGATCTCCAAAATCATTGATAGGTGTTCGAATCACCTCGCTCTTGTATATTTAACTATTACTTTATACTTAAATGTTTTTTTTTAATCCTTAATACTTAAAAATTTGGTTTTGTTTTATCAATTACTGAGATTAAAAAAATGAAGCTGAAACAAATAATAGACTAATACCTTATTTACATCCTTCGCTCGCGTAGCGATCGCGTAGTGTAGCCGTCTCACGTCCTCTTTGTTTGAGGCCCACAATCACTTAGTGGTGGCCGCGAGTCTACATTACTTTTTTATTTTTCTTCGTATTCAAGTTACTATTATTTATTTTTAGGCCTCTTTCTACTTATTTTTTTTTGTAACATTTTGTTTTTAAAACTTCAATTATGTCGTAATTTTTCTTTTTTAGTGCTTGTTTTTTTATAATTAGAATTTAACTACACTTAAGACCTTGCAAATTTTTATATACGTGGCAGGCGTCCGCCAGCCAGCTATACATTACATTACATTATGTTTAATTTTTATTATTATTTTATTTACTCTACATAATCCATTTTTACATATAACCATTTTTCTAAAAACTCTTTAGTTTTTTTTATAGAGATATAAATTTTAACTACTTTTAACAAGTAAAATTTTTTATTTATTTTATTTAACTTCTTTTTTTGTTTTTTAAGTATAGATTACTTAATATATTGGAGAAATTAGACTCGAACTAATAATTCTATAATAAATAGCGTTATACCTTTATAACTATATCCTAGCTCGCAAAAAGAATAATTATTATTTCTCTTTGTCGCTAAATATTTTTTATAAAAAATATAATGCGCTTCTGTTATCTCCTTTTAATTTCCTCGCTCTCGCTCACGTCCGTGTTCCGCGGCGGACGCGGGCCGCGCAAGATTTTAATTGTTATTATTGTTTAAATTACTTTTTTATTTTAAAAGTAACGATGATAATATAGTAAACATCAGATATTTTACAGGAATCTTTAATAAGAGATTATTAATAATTCATAAGTAGTCGAAATTTATTTAAATGAAGACGTACCTTTTGTTGAGTATATTAAAGTTTATTTAATATTACTAAAACTGAGGAAAGAGACCACACTAATATAATATTCAAATATTTGATAATCTAACCCTCAGTAACAAGAACTTATCGAGTCAGCTATATATAACTACCGATCAAATATGATGATAGGTGCAGCAGTAGAACATTTTTATTGTAGCTAGCCACTTTAATTCAAATATACCCAAATAAATTAAATATTTTCTAACACTTTAAAAAAATTAATCGAAATCCAGAAAAAGGTGTTTATCAAAGACCGGTCTCATAGCAAATCTACCATAAAGTGAATTCATGAATAATTTCTCCCTCACGTCCGTGTGCCGGGCTCTAATAGGTTCATTGGATCGGATTTAGGATATTGTTGTCTTAAATTATAGAAATCTAAAACAAATTATATCCCCACCTTTAAAAAATATCCACTGTTTATAGTAAAGTCATAATCTTTAAGATCGTTAAAATATTTTGGTGAATTAATTTTCATAGCGAATCGACCATTGGGGCTTATAGTTCTTAGACCTTTACCAAGGTTAATTTGTAAGTATGGAACCGGCAGCATATAAATCTTTTTTAGTTTGAACAGATACATCTCCTATCCAATAATAATCAGATCCTGCCGCGTCCGCGAGAATTGCATTATTGGACCAATTGGGAATTTATTATTTTCCATTATTGAGGGGTATAGACTATTTACATCATAGACAAAAATGTTTTGTCCATAAGGTATAAAGATATCTGTGGACCCGCCAGTAAACGATGATTTAATAAAATCAAATACTTTTCCGCTTGTAATAGGAATAGTCTTCTCCCTCGCGCTGCGCGAGCGCTGCGGCGGCCTGCTATATATTGACTTTCCATTTATCGTAAACTAACTTTTTAAATTTAGTTAATATTTGATATAAAGCAATACAATCTGTTTGACAATATTTTTGAACTTTACTTTTCCATTCCTCCAGATCCATAACTCTTTCAATGTCTTTATTATAATGACTTAAATCATTCATGAAATATCGAGAATTTGAATCACCAACAAATACAGGCTCCATTCCTTTTTGAGCGATTAATAGAAATATTTTTTCTTCTATTTAATATCCGAATACTTATTATCAACTTTTTTAATAACCTTAATTTCCATATTCGTATTGTAAAGTAGCCAAATATTTAAATATAAATACAAGATCAAAACTACTTAAATTATGCGCATAAACCTGATAATTTTTGTATCTACTTCTTAATAGTGGATCAAATAAAGGTTTAGGAGATTTAGTAAACCATGAATATGTTTTTTGTCCATCAAACATAGAATATAGATAAGGTACATGAACATTATCCTCGCTCCGCGCAAGTAATAAAGTTTCAATATCAAAAGTTATAAATTTTATTTTACTTTTTTTACTTATTTTTAATTTAGATATGAATTTAGTATCAAGTTCTTTAGTTGTTAAAATAATTTGCTGCCCCGCTAAGCGGCACCTTTTTTCATTACTTCAATTTTATCACTCGCGGCATAAACAAAATATTGAAATTCATCGTCCGCGCAGGCGACAAATGGAATTCAATATTTTATATAAAAGAGTATAAAAAAAAATCTTATTTCCGCGGACGCGACAAACTATTTTTGTTTAAAAGACAAAATTTTTTAATTTAAATATTTCTTTATTTACATAACGTGAGCACATAATAAGGTAAGGTCAGGTTGTGGTTATTTCTGTTTAATTCAGTCCTGGTTAAGTCGAGTTTCATGCTATGTGTTTGAGTGCTAAAATACATATATTTTTAACTAAGAATAATTTTATTATTTTTTTTTCAGTCAGTTATCTTATTACTGTATTAAGATATTATCAGTATAAATATTATATCTTCTAAATTTTATAAATTATTAATTAAAAAAAAATGATTAGAGATATTTTAAAAAAATATATAATCCCTGGTGGAATAGCAACTATGACTGCGGATTCATGGTATCAGTCTCGATTTGGTCCAAACAGTCCTACTGTTGTACAAGCTGAACGAGAAAAAGCTCTAGCTAACTATAACTCAGCTCAAGAGGAATTATTAAATACTACAAAAACATTGCAGGACTATCAAGATCGTGATGTTTTACTGCAAGCTAAAGCTAATATTATAAGTGAAGGTAATAATGCTATAAACTCTAAAGTATTGGAAATTGAGGATATTAAAAAAAATCTAATGGAACCTGGTTTAAGTGAAAGTAAAAAAATTGATTTTCAACGTCAATTGGATTATAAAAATAGTGAGTTAATAAGATCAGTTAAAGAACATACAAATTCAATGAGTGATTTTACGAATGATATTAAAAAAGGGGAAAACTTAGTTGGTAATCAAAGCGATATTGTAAGTAATAGTGTTAATACTTCTCAAGATAAAGTATTAGATTCTATAAGTAAAGTAACTGATTCTACAGAACTAGATTCTATAGATGTTAAACAAAATAATGTTTTAGGTTCTTTATCTGAAATAAGACAAGCTATTAATGACGAATTAGCTAGTCTAACTCCGGAAGAATTAGCTTGTTTAACTAACTTACTAGGTTTTATTATGGTATTAGGAGGTATGATTACTATAACTTTAATATTATTTGGTGAATATTTAATTAACTATTTTAAACTTGATCAAAGATATCCAAAATTAGCTAAATATATTAAATTAAGACAAAAAGTTAATAAATATTATTTAATAGTAAATTTTATTATTATCTATTTGATTATAATTATTTATATTGTGCTTAATTTTTATATGTTCATAATGTAATAATTAAATTAGCTAACTTTAAATCTTTTTATACCCCCCCCTTAAAAAAAAAAATAAAAAAAAAACTATTTACTTAGTTTTTGTTTTTTACCTCACGTAATATTGTGAATAAAAAAATAAACAACAATTATGTTAGGTTTTTTTTTTTAATTTCGCCTAAGTTATTAATATAAAAAATATTTGTTTAATGTACTAATATGGCTTCGCCGCCTAAATTTATACACATACGCAGTTAAAATTTATTTATATAAAATATATTCTCTAATATAAATATTTGGCTTACTAAACTTAGTACAAGATTAATCAATATTTATATTAAGTTTTATTAATTTTATAGTAGTTTAGGTAGATTAAAAAAATTACACTCTCAGCTGGCAACTTACAGTGTAAAAAATAATTGATTTATTTTTTATTTGAGTCGCGTCCGCTCCACGACCACGTCCGTGGTCCCTTCTATTCTTAAATTATGCAGTAATAAATTCAATTATTAGTATTATATTTATTTTATACGGAGATTATCTTATTAACAAATTTCAATTGGAAACAAAATATACTAAGTTAGCAAATATCATACAGCTAAGAAAAAAATTTCAGCGATATTACTTGTTTATAAGTATTTTTATTATTGTATTAGTCTCAATTGTTGAAATTATATTCTCAATATATGTTTTAACTTTATAAAAATTTTATTTTTTATTTAACCCCCCCCCCGTTCATATTTTTGCTGTACTTATTTGATAGGATATTTGATATTTTTTTTATTTATAAAATTTATAGTTATTATAAGGTAGAGCTCACCACCTAGTATTTAATTGTCTAGAAGATTAGGTTGAGATGTAAGCTGCTAGTAATGAAATAAAACACGAGCACGGACTCATGTACGTCTTTAATAGAATATAGTTAAATTGGTATAACGCTATTTACCTCGTAGATAGTATTATTAGTTCAACTCTAATTATTCTATTATCCTAATAAAGAAACTTTAATACGCGTTTGAATATGTCTCGTTCACGATCTGTAACGTGGGGCCGATAAACAACTATTAATAGCTTTCTTTGATACTTTGTATCTACTCTTTCGCATTAGAAATTTTAGCTTAATATTCAAATATAAATACTATTCTTTATATTAAACATTTGTAACAGAGAGTAAAACGTATGTATATTACTAACAAATGGTTTATTAAGTAGCTAATGGTTATATAATTATATAATTATATAATCCTTTAGCTTTCGTTATAAAATGTAAATAAATTAACAAACATAAAAACAAAAATGAACAAAACTATATTTCCCGCGTCCGCGAAACGATTATTTATGGGTATCAAAAAAGCTCATAATACTCCAATTTTACCTGAGAACATTTTAAAAATTCAAAACTATCTTAGTATTAGAATTATTAGAGTTTTAGGTGGTATTAGTGTTTTAACAATACTACTAGGTAGAGCATACTTTCATTATCCTATTTATGTTTACTATATTGCTTTATTTTTCTGTTTCATATTCTTAATCTACCGTATAATTATTTCTTATTTTACCATTAAACATATAATTAAAATACTTAAATCAGATGAATTGGATATTAGAAATTCCCCCCTTGAGAAATTAGCGACTATAGGGGCTAGTGCTTGGGGAGGTTGGAAAGGTGCTTGCGATACGGCCCAACCTATAGGTGTAAGTTTAAGTGACATGATAGGTATAGACGAAATTCTTAAAAGTTCAGGTAGATAACCTATATTTACTCCCGCTTTAGGTCGTCTAGTTAATAAAGTCTTACCTGATAATGTACTCCAACCGAGCACTAAAACTACAATAGTTAAAAATGATTTTGATAAAAATTGTGACAAAATGGAAGAAATAAAAAATGAAGTTATAAATAAAAGTAGTATAATTTCATTTGATTTTGACTTACAAAAATTTTTAGAATCTTTAAGAAAAGAGGAATTATTAGCTTTTAGTGGTTTATTATTAAATAGTTTAGTATTAAGTTATGTCGTAAGTATAATTTTAGTGTTATATGGTGAATACTTAATTAAACGATTTGATTTAGAAAATAAATACCCTAAATTAGCTAAGTTTATACAAATTAGAAGAAAATTACAAAATTATTATTTAAAACTTTGTTTTGTTTGGATATTTATAGGTATTCTACTGCAAATTTGTGTGTATGCGTATATTTTATTACCTAGATTAATTGAATTATTGTTTAATTAAAAACAAAAATTTTTTAATAAAATTAACTTAAATATAATTCTCTCTTCTAAGAATAAAATTAAAAAAAAAATTAAAATATTTTTTATTAAATTAGTTTTTACTCTGTCAGTTCCCAGCTGAGAGTGTAATTTTTTTAATCTACCTAAACTACTATAAAATTAAAATTATACTTTTTACCCCCCGCGTCTCACGTCCGTGGAAGAAATAAAATATTATCGATTTTAAAGATTAAGTTTGTTTTTTTTTTAACGTAGGATCATAACAAAATAAGTTATACTCATTTAATCTGCAAAGAGAATGAGACGTTAACTCGCGTACGCGTGCATGGTTTTATGTAAAAATAATTAATATTATTTTTACTGTTACTTATTTTATCACTTAATTTATATTTTCCAATTAAATTATGTAAAGGGTAGAAGCCTAGAAATTATTACTTTAAATAAGATTATTCAGTTAAAGACCCTTGACCCACTCTCCAAATAATTTCTATTACTATTGATTTAAAAGTTCTAGTATTATTTAATAATAAGTTCAGGTTAGATAAAACAAAATCATTTAAATCCTGAATTGTTAATGTTGTTAATATATTTCAATTTCATTCTTTATTTTTATAAATTATTTTATCTGATTTGATTTTTTATTTATCTAATAATTATAAAAATATCTCAAAAATAAAATTGTCCGTGACCAACACCCACTCACTTAGTGGTCGTCGCTTAGCCGCTGCGCGAGGGAGTGAGATAATTTAGTAAAGATAGTAATAATAATTGGATTTATTGGGTTATTGCCGCTGCCGCGGCCACGCTTAGCTAGCGAGAGGTATAGTTATTATTATAGTAATAAGTGGAGTTATCTATTATTTATATGATAGTATCTCTTAACATTTAAGCCGGCCGGCGCCCACTCCTATAGGATGTTCAGGAGGTAATGCTAATTTAAATCCTGAATTATTTCCTAGAGCTTCTACTAATTTACCTGAACAAGAAGCTTTACCTTCTTCTTCACCTAGAACCCTTCGCTAAGCGGCTAAGCGATAAACGTGGATGGCTTAGCCCGCCATTACGTTATTGAGGACTACTAAGTTAAGGCCGCGACAGCTTAAGATGAAAAGATAGCTGACTGGGACTTCTACTTTATATAACCTTAGTTTTCTTTTCTTTCTAACTTAATTAAATTTTAATTTGTACTTATTTATAATAATAGATTAAAATTATTATTTATTTATTTATTTATTTATTTATTTTTTATATAAAAGGTACATATATATATATATTAGTTGTTGAGTAATGATCTTTCTTAGTATCTTAATTTTAATAGTGGCAATAGCCCTACCTTCTATAAATAAAAATATTTCATCTGCTTTATATCTTAGAATAGTTTCTATAATATTAATTTATGCCGGAGCATTAGCTTTTAATGCTTTATATATTCAGTCAATTGGATCAGGTATAGGTATATATAGTGATTTATTTCATGTAACCTTAGCCTCACAATTATTTTGTAATTCGAACTTTTCAATAAATAATATTCACCTATTTTCAATCTGTTATAATATCGCGGACGCAACCAAATATTTTTTTGTTTCTAGTATTATAGGATATTTATTAGAAAAAGGTTACCTTGGTAACTATATTAAAAATAAATTCTATTTTATTATTAATCACCCAAAAACACTTTATTTAATACAATTATTTTTAGAATTGTATTTACTTTTTGCTATAACATCTGGTATGTTAGCTTATTATAATTTTGATTATTTATACCTTGAGGGTAATAATATGTTACCTACAGGATCCGGCGAGGATAATCACATTCAACATAAATCACCGGATATCACTAAAGATCCTAGTAATTCAATGTCCTCAACTTCTACTAACAATACCACTATTAATAATAACTATAGTGTAAATATGCCTAATTCTATCAAAGAAACTGGTTTAACTGCTATAGGTATGAAACTTGGTATGCAAGCAGGTAAAAGCCTACCACCACAAGGTAAATTAGCATCTATGGTCGTAGGTGGTGCTTTAGGTCTTGGTTTATCTAAATGGTCAGATAAAACCAATATTGGAAAAAGAAAACCTGGTGAAGGATCAAATTATGTTATGAATCTTATTCAAGATAGCTCATCCTCAAATAATAATAATCAGTTAATATTAAATGAATATCCTTTCAATTTATTAACTGATTTATTTACATTTAACCAATTAGAGTTAGCTTGTTTAATTTTAATTTTTAATTGTTTCTTATCAACCTTAATAAAACATAGTAATTTTAACTATAGTAAATATATACCTAATAATAAATTTAAACCTAAAATAGAATATTTTATTAATAGATACATAGATATTTGGTACAAATCTAATATTTTTGTATTTACTACTTCATGGATATATTTAATAATAATAAATTTTGTTACAAAATATAGTTTATTTCTTATTTTAACTTCTTAAACTTGGTGTGGCATCCGCTTGGCTCTGTATTAAACTTATAATTTTAATAACCCCTACTCGGGGTATATAACACGACGTCTCTAGACCCTTCCGCCACTCTTTCTCAACTCTTGCTGCCAGGCGGCGGGCTGGTGTAGAATAAAAATATTATTTATCTCTTATTATCACTAAAAATATTCTCCCCGCGGCAGACGGAATTGGCAGAATACCCTTTTAATAACTAAGTTAAAAGCTAATTTGTTGGTCATAATATATAATCCGTCAAAGATTTTATTAACGGATGAATATAAGTAGAGATTAGTTAAATACGGATATAATATATTATCTGCGAATGATAAGTTATTGGTTCGATTCCAATTTCTCGCCCATAAAAAGGATATGTTCGCAGAATTGCGTAAGATGAATTCTTAAGATACCAATCATCGTTATAAGATTTTATAATCTTTTGTAAATTAACGTTAGAATTATGATTTAAATAATCATATGGTATTTGCTTTGTGAACTATTTTTTAATAATAATTCAAGATCCACTAATATTTACTATTAGTGAATAAATAAAGCCACTAGTAAATTAAGAATCAAATTTTATAATACTATTTTTAATTAAAAATAATGAAAATCATAAAAATTTAAATAATCATCATGGATTTGATGAAATCTCTTACCAGTTAACAATAACACCAACTTTTCAATTAATAATTGAAATAGTAAATAATTTCTTTAAATATCTAAAAAGAAATAACAAATATTTTGTATTGTTACGAATCCAATTTAACAATGGTCAAATCAAAACTCTACACAAAGGAATTGTAATATCAAAAAATTTTAAAATTGAAAATATAGATTATATTAAGAATTTAATTTCAACTAGATCTAATGACTATGATCCTATCAATTATAATAAATTTCCTTTAACTTTTTCAAAATTGATGAAGATCGTGAACATTATTATATAGATAAATGGAGCGAACTTTCACCTTTTCATATCGAGGAATCTATTAAATTAGCCCATTCGGGGGGTGAATATAAATTACCGTTAAATAGAAATTCTGGGGTAAAGTATTAGCTAAAACATCTTCATTAATGATTGTAAGATCACAAGAATTTTTATATTTTGTATATAGTGATAAAATTGAAGTAATGAAAAATGGTTAATTATTAATTACAATTAACGAATCAGACTTTAATACCTCAACGTTTACAAGAAAAATTAATTCTTATACATATTATATTCAAAATGGATCCGGCGGACCGAAAATTATTTTAACGACTAGAGAAGTTAATACCAAATTCATCAATAAATTGAAAGTTAAATCCAAAAGTAAATTTAAAGTTATTACATTTGATATTGAAACTTTATTAAAAATAATGTTCATGTACCATCTCTTTATTCAATGTATGATGGTAAAAAATCATACTCGTGGTTTACAGATTCGCCAGATCCTTTATTTGATACCCAAAGTCAACCTACAGAGGATAATAACAAGAGAAGTAATGATAATAATAAAAATAGTTATCATGTTCCTGAAAATACTATCAATAATCATTTTCATATCCACGGTCCTTCTTCTTCACCTAATGCTGTAGTATTTGGTACAGCAGGTTTAGCAGCAGGAATGCAAGCAGCTAAAAGATCTCCTATGCCTTTTAAACTGGCAGTAGGAGCAGGTTCTATGGTTCTAGGTACGTATTTTTGTAGTATGTTAGATAAAAAAAATAAAGGAGAGGGTAAAGTTAATGGAGAAGGAAATAATTTTATAAGTTATTTAACTGATAATAATAATAATATTCCGGCTCCTTCAAATATTAATAATAATATATTTGAAACTTATCCATTTAATCTTTTACCTGATTTATTGTCTATAAATCAATTAGAGTTATTTTTTATCGTTTGTATCTTAAATTGTTTTATATCATCCTTATTAAAAAACAGTAATTTTAATTACTCTAAGTTTATACCTAATTTTAAATATAACAGTTATATTGAATATGGTTTAGAAAGATACATCAACATTTGGTACAAATCAAATCTTTTTGTTTTTATAGTTAGTTGGACTAATATATTTTTAATAAATTTAGCAACTAAATATTCGTTATTTTTAATATTAACTTCTACCTCCGGCGTACAATAATATTAATTTTAAGACTCCCACCACACCATGTAACGCTTAACCAGTGACACTTTCGGGGCCGGTTAAGTGCTTTGTTTTGCTATCCTTTTTGTTTAGAAGCCGAATTTTTTTTTTTTCAATTTTGTTCTTTACCGGCTCCGTCTATTATATGATATTAAACTAAACTTTTGGTGTTTTTATAAAAATATAAACATTAATATAAATATTATTAATGAGAATTTATTAAGAGAGAAATATAAATTTTATTTAGTTAAAGTTAATTAATTAATTTTGTTTTTTCTTTAATAAGATTTACTTATTAGAACAGATTGATTTAACCCACACATTAATATTTTTTTTTCGCATTTAGGGGAAATTCCACTTTTTTCTCTTATTTGAGATATTGAAATTAACTTATGTATTAAACTTATTTATTTTTAACTGAATTAAAAGAGTTATTTATTTATGATTTTAAAATTATAAGTATTTTTAATATAAAAAGATATAATTTACTATTTTAGAAAATTAAATAAAGATAGCGGAAGATCTTATATTCTTATACTAATATACCCTCATTATCTCATATTATTAAATAATAATTAATAATTTGCCTAATCAAGCAGAGATAGTTCTTAATATTAATAAGAGCCTTTTTTTATGTTTTATTATTTAAATTATGCCTCAATTAATACCTTTTTATTTTATAAATCAATTATCTTTTTCATTTTTAACTTTACTAGCTTTAATCTATATTATTTCTAAATATTTTTTACCTTTATTCCCATTTCAACAAGTAATTAGAATGTATATCACTAAACTTAACAATAAATCTTAATTAAATTAAAAAAAAAGGTTTATATTTACCCCCCCCCCCTCCTCCACGTCTCCAACTATAACTAGTGAGTGAGCAGCTTAGCGAGAGTGAGGCCTCGTATCCGTAACTAAGTGGTAACTAAGTGGATACGTGGACGAGAAACCTTATTTTATATTATTTATTATTTATTTTTTATTTATAAAAGTAGAATAGATCATATTTTTATTTTGTAAAAAGGATTAAGATAAAGATAACATAGTCTATAAGCAGTTGAAGTTATTTTAAATATTTTTATTTAATATAAACGACAACGTAGCCCATGCATAAGCCTAAAGGCTATGAAGTATGGTGCCGTCTGGCCTAAGCTAACAGTAAATCATACACCTAGGGATGCGCGAACGCGATAATGCTACATGAGGACTAATAAATTTATTTAATTTATTTTTGTTTTTGTTTTTTTAATAATAGAGGGTTAAGTTTACAGATGGTTCTGTAGTGGACTTGCAAAGTCTATTCATATAGGGTTCAATTCCTTCTTAACTCTATTTTTTTAGAATCTATGTAAAAATATAATATTAAGTGTATATATCTTATATAATATAAAAAGTATATATAGAATATATTACAAATTTTTTGTTTTTTAAGTTAAGTTTTTTTTATTAAATTTAAATACTTTAAATTTATCTTATTTTAGTCTTTTATCTTAAGATATAATATTTTAGTATAATCTTATTTAAAAGAGAATAAAATTAAAAATTTTTCTCACGGACGTGGGGCCCGATAGATAAATCTAAAAATAAAAACCAAATAAATAATAAAAAATAATAATATATTATCGCACCCTCTGCATCCGGCCATATTTATTAATTATTAAATTCTCTTAGTTTAATGGTAGAACATCATTCTTCTAAAATGTCAATTTTGGTTCGAGTCCAAAAGAGAATGAATTAAAAAACAAAAATTTTTGTTTTTTAATTATAAAGACTAATATATATTTAATATATATTAATTTTTATTTAAGTTTATAACCTTTCATTTTTGTTACAGTGCTTTTTTTGTTTTTTAATAAAATTAATTAAATTAAAAAAAAAAATAATATAATATAATATTAAAATAAAAATAAAAAATAAAAAAAATTTTTGTTTTTTTTTTTAATAATATAAAGATTATAAGATATTATAATTTATTTTTCTTATTTTGTTAATATTTGGTTATATATTTATTAGAATACTTCTATTATTTGATACTTTATCTTTACTGTAAATTTTCATTTATTAATATAAAAACAAAATTTTTTATATAAATATATTAGATAAATGAAAAAAAAAATAAAAAACAAAAATATAAAAAAAAATGATTAATAATAATTTAATTTTAACTATTATAAATTTATTAATTAATTTAATAGATGTATTATTAGTTATAATACCTGTTTTACTTGCAATCGCTTTTATGACGATAGTTGAACGAAAACAATTAGCAGCACACCAGCGAAGAGTTGGGCCTAACACTACTGGGTATTATGGTATTCTTCAACCCTTTGCAGATGCTCTTAAATTAGTTCTTAAAGAAACAATTATACCTTCTCAATCTAATAAAATTTTATTTCATTTAGCACCTGTTTCTACATTAATTTTTAGTTTATTAAGTTGGGGTATAATACCTTTTGGAGAAGGTTTAACTCTATTTGATTTTTCATTAGGTGTTTTATATACTTTAGCTTTATCGTCTGTAAGTATATATGGTATTCTATTTGCAGGTTGGTCTGCTAATTCTAAATACGCTTTTTTAGGTTCTCTAAGATCAACAGCAGCTATGATTAGTTATGAATTAATTTTAAGTTCCTCTATTCTTATTGTAATTTTATTAACTGGATCATTTAATTTTACTACAATAATTGAAAGTCAACAAGCTATTTGGTTTGTAGTACCTTTATTACCTGTCTTTATTTTTTACTTTATATCTATCTTAGCTGAAACCAGTAGAACTCCTTTTGATCTTCAAGAAGCTAATTAATTAGATTTGGCTTCACATATTCCTATATGCTGGAAGGTTATTAGTCTTGTTTACAATAAAAATTAAATTGTAAAAATAATAAGATAAAACTAATCAGCAGTTTTTTTTTATAAACTCATCGACTATACGGAATGGGTCTAGTAAAATTACTAGAATATGATATAGTCAAAATCGCTATTATATATTTAATTTAATAGTAATTGCTTTCATTTAATTTCTTTATTTGTAATGCTATCTGTTCTTATTTTTTACATTCTTATTTGTTATTTATTTTACATTACTGTTTTAATTATAAAAATACAAACCAGCGTAAATAAGGGTGCGAGGATTTTTTATATTAGGATCCGGAAAAGCTACTTTATATGACTCTCCCGTCCCCGCAGACGCGAGCCGCAGACGCGATGGGAGGGAAGGCTGCCTAATATAGAATTAAATTAAAAAAGAGTTTCTTTGTACTTCTCCTACATAAAATCATGTATTATTTAATTACATATTCTAAATTATTCTTAATAATAATAATCTGTAAACCTTAAATAATGTATTCGTTAATTAACTTAATAGTACACAATACATAAAGTTCTAATTGTAATATTTATAAGGTTTATTGAGGATAATGTATGTTTGATAGAAATATTAACTTCAACGAACTTTTAGATAAACAAGGTAAAGAGAATTTTCTGCCGGACGGCGTCATTGTAATATAAGTTTAAGCACAGTTATACAAGCAATTACAGTTTTATATACTTTGTTTTTTAATTAATAATAATAAATATATAATTATTCTCTCGCTTCTTATAACACTTAAAATAGTTTATATAAAAAATAAGCACATTTAGTTAATACATCTAATTATCCTATTTTTTGTTAATAAATAAATTAATTAATGAATTGGTTATTATTTATAATTAAGTCAAGGCTTTCTAAATATAATATTTGTACTAAATACAAGTTTAATTAAGTAAAATAGGATTAATTATCATTATCTTAAATTAAAAAAAAATTTTTATTTTAATAAACAATATATATTATTACCGAAAAATTTGAACAATCTAAATTTCTTGATTGCAGTAAACTACTATCCGCGGCTTCGCTAAGCGGAGGACGCATAACGTCTCAGTGATAACTACGTGGTCGTGACGGACGTATTAAATTACTAGTTAAGTAATAATGGCTGATTTGGAATCTGAATTAGTTGCAGGGTTCTTTACTGAACACAGTTCTATTATTTTCGTTTTCTTCTTCCTTGCGGAATATGGTTCAATTGTTTTATTTAGTTGTATAACAGCTATCTTATTCTTTGGAGGGTACAATGCTCCTGCTCTTTTTATTAACGATTCTTTCATAAATCTACAATCTATAATTTTAGGTTTAAAAACTTGTATTTTTTGTTTTTTATTTGTATGGTTCCGTGCTACTCTACCTAGACTAAGATATGATCAACTTATAGAATTTTGTTGGCTTAATTTACTACCTATAGCTGTTGCCTTTATTATACTAGTACCTAGTATTTTAGTGGCTTTTGATATTGCACCTTACTAATTTTTATATAAATATATATTTTTTTAATCCCCCCACTTTATATCCCCACTTAAGCTTATAAAAAAATTTAAATTAGAAGGCCTCACTCACTCTCACGTTCACTTCACGCTGCGCGACGCTGCGCGAGCCGTCCGGCAGTGAGGTGTCAGCCATCCACACACAAACGGACGTGCCGCTGCTTTGCGGATACAGCGAGTGAGGCCGTGGCAAGTGGCAAGTGGTAGGCGGCCGTCAGCCAGAGTAATTTATACTTTATTTTGATATTAATTATTATAGTTTAGTAATAACAAAAATATTGTTACTATTAATTAATAATTAATAATTAATAATTAATATAAAAAGTGATAGAATATTTTTATACTATATTTAAAATTAGAATACTATTTACCTTTTTATTATTAATAATAATTTAATTTTAACTATTATTAATTAAAAAAAAAAGATATTATATTAAATTATATAATTAAAATTTTTAATCTTTGAATGTTAAATAAGTAATTATAGACAATTTGCATATTTTATACTTAAAAATATTTGCTATATTCAATATATTAATCTTTTTTGATTATACTCCTTATTTTTAGTTTAATATAAAAATAATTATAATATTTTTATTTTTTATATCGCAATAAAATTTACTAAATAATCTTGCTTACTTAATTTCTATTTAATATTTTTTATTTTTAAAAGAAGTATAGTTAATATATTTATACTAATTAGAATAAATATAAAACATTAGAGAAAAAAAATATTATATAATATAATATAATATAATATAATTAATAAAAATATCTCTTAAAAATAAAGTCTATGATTTAAGGGTAGAATAATTTCTTGATAAGGAATCTGTAGGAGTTCAAATCTTCTTAGACTTAATTTTATAAAAATAAATATAAAATATCTATGTTATAATTCTTGTTACAGTGTATTATGAAATAAAAATAAAAAAATAATTTATTGTAAAATAATAATAAATTTAAAAAATATTAAGTTAATAAGCTTAATATTATAAAAATATAAAAATTATTAATTAAAAAAATAAAAAATTATCTATTCTAAAAATTAAATTTTTTCATAATTTTATTATTTATTAATTTTATTTAATTTAAAAAATTAAATAAAATTAAATGGAAAAATAAAAAACAAAAAAAAAATTATATTAATATTATTAAAAAATAAAAACAAAAATGAGAATATTTAAAACACACGTCTTACTTAGACTTATAAATTCTTATATAGTTGATTCGCCTCAACCTGCTAACATTTCATATTTATGGAATTTCGGATCTTTACTTGGTACTTGTTTAGTATTACAAATATTAACTGGAATATTTCTTGCAATGCATTATCAACCACATGTAGATTTTGCTTTCAATTCAGTTGAACATCTAACTTAATCTTGTTGATGTGTTCTTTAAACCTCCCTATATGCTGGAATCCTCTTCTAAAAAAATAAAATTTAATCTACCTTGCTTAAATGATTAGGTGAAAATGATTAATTGTAACAATGAGCAATCAGCAGGAAACCAATTCTCTTTATAATAAAGATAGTAGGAACCTCAGAGACTTAACGTGAGGATCATTTCTAGTTAGATATGATATGATATAGTCCAAGGCATAAAGGTCAATATTTTAATATCACCTATAGTTTACTCATTATTTGGTAAGAAATAACCTATAGCAATGGATCGTCAACAGTGTGCTAAATGGTTATCAGGGTTCATTTATGCTCCGCGGACGGCGTCCGCCAGCGAGAGGGTAATTTCCAAGCTTTCATCGATCGACACTATTTATGAGTTGTATTCCGAATCTATTTACATATTGATGACATTGATGTGTTGTACACTATTAAAAATTATCTAGGAGTAGGAACTGTACGAGCTTATTCTTCTTATGCAGTTTATTCTATCAGTAATGCACAATATCTATTAACCGTTTTAATACCTTTACTAGATAAGTACAATCTGCGTACAACTAAATACCTAAACTATGTCGATTTTAAACAAACCCTTGAATTATTAAGCTCTTATTAATCCACACGATTAGGTAATACTTATCTTTTTAGCGCTAAATCTATTATTGCACCGCGGCCACCACGCCTTTGAGGCCGCCGGCAGCGATGAATGAACTCTACTCGATCTCACGATGGAGATCATAGAAGTAATCACAATTTTACTGAAATTGACCCTTACTGGTTTTTATGATTAATTGAGGGTGAAGGTACTTTTGGTTTACGTAATTTAGTTCCTTATTTCCAAAGAGGGTTACATAGTCGAAACTTAGTATTGCTGCAGAGCATTTCATCTTTTATTACCTTATTACCCAATGGATTTGGTTTTACATTAAATAGTCCTGCATCACATGTTTCTAGAACTTTACATTAACGTATTAATGTAACTGTTATAGTATTAACTAATATTGACGCTCTCTATGATTACCTTGCTATGTTTTTTTACTAGATATACCATTCCAAACACGTAAGTCTGTAGACTTTTACTTTTGGTGTCTAGCTCTTCACTTTCATAAGTATGGACATTTCTATACGTCAGAATGACGTGCTATGGTACTATCTATAGCTAACTATATTAACAAAAGACGGTATTCTACAGCATCAGTAGTTGTTAAAGCTCCAACGTTAGAGGCTATTAATCAAGTATTATCTCTAGTATTACCTGTGACTTTAGCCCCAGAAATGTCTCATTTTAAACTATCTCAAATGTTTGCTCGTTTAGTTAAGAATCGTACAATTTGGGAATATGATAATGGCACATTAGTTAATGTAAAACCATTCTACACACAAAGTTCAGCAGTAAACGCTGTAGGTATACCAAGTAATACATCAATTATCAAACGATATATTGATACCGGTAAACTATATCTTAATCGATATACATTTTATTCAACTAAACAAAGTTAATGTTGATTCCTTTATCCTTTGATCATGAGAGATGTTAATAGTGGATGGGCCGTAAGATACACACATGCTAATGTAGCTTCATTCTTTTTTATCTTTGTGTATGCTCAATTTTTTCATTTATTTAAACTACTCCCATGTTCGTGCCATGGGGCCGACGCTTAGCGATAGCCATCTGTGAGCCGAGACTATCAATTTTTATACTACTATGTTATTATAGGGACTCTATTTTTCAAAAAAAGGTATGAATCATTCTATAATTAACTATAAGGCTATATTTTTTCTAATAATATGAGGACTAAAAATTGGGAATTTTTTATTTAGTCATTCTGTTGTCCGAAGATACAAATATTAGAGGCTCGCTTATTGGAAAATCTAAAAAAACAAAAATAATCCTCTTTCTGCCGATTACGACCACAGACTCCCGTCCCCCCCCCCCTCGTACTCGCGTGGTTCACGGGGGCTACCTAAAAAAAATTAAATTTTCTGATATTATTATAAATAAACCTAATGTATGTATATTTAAAAACAATAAAACTACTTATCAATTAGTTATTACAGATATAGATGTTTTATTTCAATAGATATCCTCTTTCTTTATAAATCTTTGTTCCGCTGCCTTAGCCTAACTCAACGCTGCGCTAGTCCGGGTTACGTGGAGGACGGCGTCCGCCAGCGAGAGTAGAAATAAATTTTTGGGCGTCTCTCTTTGGAATTTAGCACTATTTATATATTTGGTTACAATCATTTACCTAAAGGTAAAGATGTTTTACTAAAATATTCTAATCTTAGTAGGCACGCTTAGACACGACCACTAAGTGATACGTAGGCAGCACGTCTCACTACGTGGTCGTGAGGCCGGCAGAGATCGATAGATAATATATAAAAAAGGATCACCTTTTGATAGTTTTCCGCGGTCCGCTTACCGCTTAGCGAGCGAGCTCTGAGGGTAAAGTTATAAGTTTAAATTCGGTATCTTCAATAATAAATTATCTCGCGTCTGCGCGGATACAGGTAAGTTATTTAAATAGAAATATACTTTATATACTCTAAACTTGCTGATTCCCAGTCTTATAAAGAGTAGATTATATTTATGAATACGGGCCTTTATATATAATTCACTACTAAATTATGTATAAAAGCTACAGGCTATATGCTAAAACATTCAAAAAGGGGTAATGTACCATGTAAGATTTACGCTATGCTATTGTATTTTGGTAAAAAACATGCCTCGCTCTCGCTCACGTCTCACGTCCGTGGTCGTGTTCCGCGGCGGACGCGGGCCGCGCGTCTCTCTTGAATAATTAGCAAAGATTTAAATCTTTCAACGATCATACGCCTGTGTTTCCTTATTAATTTATAATTTTTTATAGAAAGTAGTATAATTACAAATTATTAACTGGAAATATGAAATGATCTAATCTTCCGTTATTTAAGGTTAATAAGGTTAGGTATATCTAATACCACCTATTATTTTAAAAATCTTACAAATTTACGCTTTACTTAATTAGTATAACAATTCTAATACTAAATCGGTTAAATATAAATAAACTTAAATTTTAGGATGCGGGAGATTGCACATTGCTAGAGGATTATACTATGGTTCTTATAAATCACCTAGAATATTAGTATGGACTATTGGAGTTATTATTTTTATTCTAATGATAGGTACTGCTTTCTTGGGTTATGAACATAGCCCAAAATGGTTTAATATAAGTATTTCCTTTGCAATTATTTTAATTCTTGTATATTATACTATACAAAATTTAGTTATAAAAAATAAGGTATTAATATACCCAATAGGAAATAATATGAAAAATACAAAGTATAATAAATTAAATAAGTCAACATACTATTTAAATAAAAGAAGATATAGTACAATTCCTTCTTCAAATAATAGTATTGAATTTTCTTATTCTGAAAGGTTAAATTCAATAATTAAAGAATTAGGACTAAATCCTGTGTATATTTTTGAAAAGCTAGAATCAGAAAATATTAGAAAACAAATATTAAATGAGACTAAAGGTTTAAGTGGAATATACATGATAGTTAATAAAATAACTAAAGATTACTATATAGGTTCTGCGGCAACTAATAGATTTTATGCTAGATTCAGCAATCATCTAATTTATTTCAGAGGTAGTAAAATAGTTAAATCAGCAGTAAAAAAATATAAATTAAATAATTTTGCTTTAATTATATTAGAATTATATCCTAATATAGTTACTAAAGAAAATAATAAGGAATTGTTGGATTTAGAAGATAAATATCTCAAATTGTTATTACCTAATTATAATATTTTAACTGAGGCAGGGTCTAGTTTTGGTTATAAACATACTGAAGTTGACCGTCAAAAAATGAAAGATATTTATACTGACGCAAGACGGGAGATGGTAGGTATTTTAAACAGAGGTAAAAAGCTTTCTCCTGAAACAATAGAGAAAATGAGAGAGAAAGCTTTAAATAGATCTCCTATGTTAGATGAAATTAAGAAAAAATGTATTGCACATACAAGACCTGTAGTTTTATATAATCTTAATGGAACTGTTTACGGTGAATATTCTACTATTTTAGATGCAGCTAATTCTATAAACTGTGGTGAAAAAACTATTAGAAGAGCACTAAAAACAGAAAAAGGATTAGTAAAAAGACAATGAATAGTAAAAGATTTGTCAACTAAATAGTTATCTTATTATCAATAATTTATTATACTTCATTTTTATATTAAATCATAGTCCCGCGAGTAACAATCTTTCTGCAATTTTTATAGAAAAAGAAAGATTAAAGTGGTATATCCCGACGGGGATATAGAATAGTCTTTAAGATTATTTGGCGATGTTAGTGAAAACGATCAAAGAAGTTTCACAAGCTTTAAGATCGTCGGTCATATAAATGGTCGCGACAGACTGGGTCACTAATGGGTGGCTGAAATGCTGCTTAATGCACAGTCGGAACTTTTAGTTAAAAAAGTATTTAACTAATAGGATATACGAATTCAAAGTTATTCTAGCTTATTGTTGATATATATATTAATAATAAGTAAGTTAGTATGTTTTACCTTACGGTCAAATGAGTTTATGGGGTATTTTTTGCCCTAAATGGTTTAAGTTTTTTGATATAGAATCAAACGGATTAATTTTAAGTACAGTTTTACCTTTTATTTCCCCTAAAACCAAATCTAAAGACCGAATAGGACCACATAATTATGATATTCTTTGTATCTTAATGGGATCTTTATTAGGGGATGCTTATGCTGAACGACATGGAAATGGAACAAGAATTTGTTTTCAACAAGAACATTTAAATTCTCAATATTTATATTGGTTTCATAGTTATTTAAGCATATTTGGTTATTGTAGTGAAACAACACCTAAAATAACAACAAGATTAGGGAAAGGAGGTAAATTAAGATATGTCTCTAGATTTCAAACTTATACCTTTGCAAGTTTTAATTGGATACATACAGCTTTTTATCTTAAAAATAAAAAGATAGTACCTTATAATATTGAAGAATATTTCAGTCCTTTAGCATTCTCTGTTTTGATTATGGATGAAGGAGGCAAATTCTCAGGTGGTTTAAAAATAGCTACAAATAACTTTACATATTATGAAGTAGAAATTTTATCACAAATATTGAGAAAAAAATATAATTTAAAAACATCAATAATAAAAACTGGAGCTATAAATCAATATAATATATATATTTCTAAATCATCAATGAATGACTTAATAGAAATTATTAGACCATATCTTCATACTTCAATGTACTATAAATTAAACGGCTATATTTAAAACTTAAATTATAGTTTTCTTTCTAGTAATTCTGCAATATATGTATAAAAAGAATTATGTAATGAATGAAAGCAATACCAATGAAAACGGTTAAAGAATAATTTTCTAGACCGTCGGTTCTACATAGAATCGCTACAGACTGGCCCATTGGTGGGTACCTGAAATGGTGCTTAATGTACAGTCGGCATCTTTATAATATAAATAAATTTATTATATTATTACAAGGCTTTCTAAAGATATTTATATCGATCTATGATCTTTTCATAGATTTAGAAAGTACATAATTTATTTGTTTCTTGATTAAACAAAAGATAAATTAAAGATTTGGCTACAGTTATTACTAACTTATTATCTGCTGTACCTGTATTTGGTCCAGATTTAGTTGAGTCAAGTATTGCCACAAAAATTTTTACTTGCTACCCATTTGGGAACGGTAATGCAAATTTAACAGATATCTCTGTATTACCCACAGTAGGAACAGTTAGTCAACATGCATTAAAAAAGGGAACGCGTACGCGACAAATAAAATTAGACAAAAAAGATTATTATTTATTAATTCCTTATCCATTTATAGCCTTTTTAGTCGGTCTTATTGACGGAGATGGTTATATTCAAATAACTAGAACAACAAAAGGATTTATAGCTATAAAATTAACCATTTGTTTAAGTTTAGAAGATATTTCTACTTTAGAGTATATTCATTCTGTATTAAAATTAGGGAAAATCACAATTTACCGAGATTATAGAAACCCTATTTGTAAATTAACTATTAATAAAACAGATTTACAAGAAGTTATTTTTCCATTATTAATACATCATGGTATATTTTTTTTAACTAATAATCGAAGAGCTCAATTTGATTTAGCTATGTTTATCTTTAAAAATGATTTAAAATTGTTTGAAAAAATACCAAATAAAGAAATACCAACAATTTTTCAATTACCTAAAACAGCTTTAGATTATCTTAATTTAGCTTTTTTTAATAATTGGTTAGTTGGTTTTACTAACGCTGAAGGTTCTTTTTTTATTAAAAATAATAATGATGGATGTTTTCAATTAAAACAAAAAGTTCATCTTCACTTATTTGAAGCTTTTAAATTATTATTTAATACTAAACGAAATATTTCTATTACCCGAGAAAAGGGTGAGTTTATGCTATTTTCCCTCTCTTCTAAAACTGAGATACAAAAAGTGATTAATTTTTTTTCCTTTTCAGGTTTTCATCCTTTAATCGGACTAAAAATTATTCAATATTTAAAATGGTTGACAAATTTACAAAATAGTAATCGTTACAAAATTCTTAATTTTCCTGGCTCTTTTACCCTTAAGTCTCCAACTGAGTAATAATGCATTTTTACTAACTTTATAATTTTTGTGAAACGGCTCCTTAAAACAGTAATGTTTTAGAGGTAAATGGGGAAAATTGCAAGAACGTCTTAATTATTTCCACCACCCGCAATTGCGGATATTAAGATTACTTGCAGCGGAGCTTGACTAGGTATTTATTAAAATAATTATTTAATAGTAGGTCAAGAACGTTCAACGACTAACGAGTGAGTAATACCAACAATAAGCTCGACACGATCACCCCACAACCAATATTAATAGTTTATTGGTTGAAGACATAGTCTAAACATCGTTAACCGATGAGGATAGAGATTAAATGCTTTATCATAAATAATTTGTAATTTGGGGTGGATTCAGTGTAAGCAACGCAACACTTAATAGATTCTTTTCATTACACTATTTATTACCATTCTTATTAGCAGCCTTAGCTATAGGTCATTTACTTGCTTTACATACTCATGGTTCTAACAATCCAAATGGAGTAGGATCAAATTCAGATAGATATGCAATGCATCCATATTTCACCTTTAAAGATCTTGTTACACTATTTTTCTTTTTCTTAGTATTATCTATAATAGTTTTCTACTACCCTAACTTATTAGGTCACAGTGATAACTATATTCCAGCAAATCCAATGCAAACACCAGCCTCAATAGTTCCTGAATGGTATTAAAAAGAAGATGCCATGCTTAAGATAAATCTTATGAAAAATAAACTTTACTAAATGCTTGAAGTGTTCAAAATTATTAAGTACCAAAATAAAAAGTTAAGTATATTAATTTTTAGGTAAAAATCTAGTAATTATAATATTACCAGCAGGAAATGTTTAACTAATAGTGTTATTTTCTTCAGAGACTTTACGTAAAGCTCCTTAGTTTAAGTGATTTATAAATTAATATTTTTTATTGTTAAATTAATTTATAACTAACTTAGTCCAAAGGTTGAAGATAAAGTCCAAATAATTATTATAAAAATTATTTATCTTAGAATTATTTTAAGTATAGTAAATAATCGTTAGTATACTACCTAGTTAACAAGATTAAGCAAAGTATAGTTATTTAATAAAAAAACAAAAATTAGAGTAATTAAATTGATATAATTGCAGTATTATTTTTAGTATAGGTTATTATACAAAAAGAGATCATTAAGGGTAAATTTTAAATCTAAATAGTTTTAATTATTTAAAACATAATTTAGCTTTTAAAAGTTCTCAGTATAAAAAATTATTATGTTTTAATTAAAGATTTTTACAATTTAAATATCTAATAGATACTATACTTCAATAAATATTACTATTTTAATCTTACACTGCTTCTATCGTTATATTCGCGGATAACTACCCTCACTAAGTATCTAAATGAGTGAGCGAGCAACGCGTCCTCTAGAGAAAAAAATAAAAAATGGTTTATAACTATTAATAATTATTAAGTCTAATATGATAGGCTAAAAATATTATATAATGGTTAAATCAAAGGTTTACATTCTTATATTTAAGGTATAAAAATTTAGATACGCAGCCTCTAGCTAAGCAGCTAATCGGCTCAGCCACTTACTCACGACTCCAAATGTGGTCCACGTCCCCCGGACGGGTCCCGGACGTGAGTGGGCCCGGTAGAAGTGATACGTGATAAAATTCTTTAATTTTTTAATCTACAAATAGAGATAAAATAGAATCTATATAATAATATAAAGCTTGATCTTAATTATAAGTAAGATTATTCAGTTAAAGGTTAAATATGATATAAATTATAATAATTATATATTATGATCTTCTACCATTCTATGCTATCTTAAGATCTATTCCTAACAAACTATTAGGTGTTATAGCAATGTTTGGATCTTTATTAATTTTATTAATACTTCCTTATGTAGATTTATCTAGAATAAGAGGAAATCAATTTAGACCAGCTATGAAATTATTTTTCTGGTTCTTTGTTGTAAATTTTGTAGTATTAATGTGGATTGGGTCTCAACACCCTAATTCTCCTTATGTTGAAATAGGACAAGTAGCTACTACATTTTACTTTGTTTGGTTTTTATTAATAGTACCTATTTTAGGTTTATCAGAAAATTCTTTAATGGATATAGCTACAAAATAAAATATCAAAATTAAAAAATTAAATTAAAAAATTAATTTTTTAATTATTAAATTAATTATTATATAATTCTCCCCCCCCCGGACGGGGGACACGGCTTTAGTTTTTTCTTTATATTTATTAAAATAAAAAGGATAGGTAGCCACGGAGTAATATAAATTATATATTATATAAGTTAGTATTACCTTAATTATAATAATTAACAGTTTATGTATATTATAAAATAAAATTTTACTTTTTAAATTTTGAAAATTTAATTAAAAATATAAATAAAATTTTTGTTTTTTTAATATTTTTAATTTATTAAAAAAATAGAATTATAATCATAAAAGTATGATAAGCTATTTTTATTCATATTGAATGGTAGATGACAAATTGGTTAGTCGCTCCGTTTGGGTCGGAGATATATAGCGTGTTCGAATCGCGTCTACCATAAAAAAATTTTAATTTAATTATTTATCTTTCTTTCGCTCTAATTTTTACTTAATTTTTTTTTTTTAATATTTATAAGAAGTAAGTAAATATATTAATAATTGGTGTCATGGCAGAGTGGTTAATGCGAGGTACTGTTAATACTTTTTCCCAGAGGTTCGATTCCTCTTGACACCTTACATTCTATATGTAGCAGCTTCACGTTTAACACCATTCACTCTATCACGTGGCTAGTGGATGCCCACTTTGGTTCCATGTAGTTATAGTTATTGTGGGCCTCCTGTAAGGCTGCAGGAAACTCCTTTATTTAATTTATTTAAAAAATATTTAGCCATTTAGATTTTTAAATTTAATTTTAGTTTCTTTATATTTTTTTTAAAGCTTGCTTATTTATAAATAATATTTATAATTACTTATTCATTCTTTTTATTTTTTTTAGGATTGCTATTTTGTTAAGGATAATGTTTTAATATTCATTAAAAGAATATTATATAAAAATATTTTGTTTTTTATAATAGCGAACATGTTGAAATTTGGTAAACAATCTCCTCTTAAGCAGGAGTGGAAGTAATTCCTTAAGAGTTCGAGTCTCTTTGTTCGTAAACTTGTTTCAACGATAGTGTTCATATTCTTAATCTTTTTATTTTTGTTTTTTATTGCTTAATATTTATCTATATAATCCCAAAAATGGTACTATTATTATTTAATTATTACTTTAATTAAATATATATATTTTTTTTGCGAAATGGTGTAAAGGTGCGCACAGCAGCCTCATGATTTGTTAGATTAGGTTCGATTCCTAATTTCGCAATCCTTGTACCAAATTACCCTTACTTGGTATAAAAAAATTAAAATTGAGATTATTAATAGATAAATATAAAATAATATAAGTTAAATTTATTTTACTATATAATTTATATTCATTCTATAAATTATCCGCGATAAAATCAAAAGTAACCACCGGTCTTTTAGTATAAAGGTTGTACAGCTACCCTTCAAGTAGCTAGTATCAGTTCAATTCTGATAAAGATCAATAATTTTTTATAAATTAAATTAAATAAAATTTTATTAAATTAAATTTAATAAAATAATAAATTTATTTTATTTATTTGATTTTTAAAATTAATAATGAAATGAAATGAGTAGATTAAATAACGTTAAAAAAATAAATTTTTAATTGTAGAATATATTTTATATTATATTTATTTTATAAATTAGAAATAATAAATATTATAATATAAAAATTTTAATCTAAAAAAATTTTGCAAGGTCTTAAGAGTAATAAAATTCTAATTATTAAAACACACAATTTTGTATTTTAATATTAGGGTAACGTCCGTGGTCACTAAGTGGTCATTAAGTGGTATAAAGAGCTAAAAAGGGAGAAGAATAGTCAGCTAAATAGGTATCTAAAAATAGAATAAAGTAAAAAATTAATTTTTTTGTTTTTTATTTTATTTCTATTTTTAATTTTTATTCTTCTTATTTTATGAGTTCCTGGCTATCTTCAACAAATGCCAAAGAGATAGGTACCCTCTATTTAATATTTGCAGTCTTTGCTGGTATGATTGGAACAGCATTTTCAGTATTAATTAGATTAGAATTATCTAGTCCTGGTGTTCAAATATTACAAGGAGATCATCAGTTATTTAATGTAATAATAACAGCACACGCTTTAATAATGATTTTCTTTATGGTCAAATTTATTTTCTATTATAATAGAGTAATTATAAAAAACTTAGTCAATAAATTTTTATTAAAATTTATAAATGTTATTAATTCTAGAATTAATTATTGGTTTAATCCCTTAAGTTACAATTTTTTTTATGTTAAGGATGCTAGTAAAAATTTCATAAATAAAGGTGCAGCGTCTTTTGCGGAATCAGCGAATAAAATAAACACCAAACAATATAAAGGCCGGCCTCAGCCGGACCCACATAAAAAAATTGAAATTTGAGATCCTTATAATAACCGTTCTAAAATAGCAGAGTTTGCTAATGGTGCTAAAGGTGTATATTTTTTTGAGGTAGAGAGTAAAAACATGGGGTACATAGGTAGTTCTATTAATTTATATAATAGAGTTTGTTCTTATTTTATGCCCTCTATTTTAGCTAAAGCTGATCGTAGAGTTCTTAGATATTTTAATAAATATGGGTTTAGTAATGTGAAACTTACTCTTTTTATATTGGATTCTAATTCTACGTTGGAGCAGGTTCTTGAATTAGAACAATATTATATTGATAATCTCTCACCTAACCTTAATGTTGAATTAGTAGCTGGAGGTTATAATGGTTATCACAAACCTATGTCTCAAGAAGCACGATATATACTTCGAAAGCTACGTGGAATACCTATCTATATATATGATAGCAACACCAAATCGCTTATCTTTATATCTGATTCTAAAGAATGGCTATATAGTAATATTGGTATTCATCATGTATCTTTAAATAATTGTTTAATCGATGCACATTTATTTCTTAATAGATTCTTGTTTACTCTTGATCTTATATCTGAATTCCCTTATGAATCAATATTAATTCCAGAAGAATTAGTTTCTTTAATAGAAACTGTTAGATCTCAATATAAGCCAAATCAACCTAAGAGTAAAAATGTTTTAGCTGAAAACATTGTAAAACCCGAATTGAGCCGTACCTTTTCAAGTCTAGGGAAATTATCTCGACATTTGAAAGGGGATAAAGGTACAATTAGAAATTATCTAGTAGGTAGATCTAAAGGGTTATATCGTAAACAATGGAAATTTACTCTTATTGAGTCTAACTCTTAAATAACTTTCGTTTTTTATTTTTTACTATTTATTTTAGTGAATTAAGGCATGGCCGGGATTTATAGTAATATAAATCTTTCTTCTCGCTGTATGCTGGAATACCCTTAGAGTAATACTAACTAAGCCTACTTAAAGGTAGGACAAAGTAACATAGTAGAAATTGGGCGATCAGCAGGAAACCAAAAGAATATATTATAGAAGAATAATTAAAATAAAAGACTAAAATTCTATATATATTACTTTTTTATATAATATTTATACCACTTAAGTTAACTTAAGTTGGTTAATTAATTAAAAAATAAAAAAGTGTACTAAGTAGGATCCTCAGAGACTACACGCGAGATATCCTGAAAAGGATAAAGATATAGTCCAACCCTATTAGAAATTTTAGGGAGTTTTGTATGCCTGCTTTAGTAGGTGGTTTTGGTAACTTTTTATTACCAGTTCAAGTAGGAGCTCCTGATTACTTTACTTATTTAAATAAATTATTGAGCTGTTTTTATTTTACTGTCTTAGCGGCCGGCCTCTTGCCGGACCAGTCCACTTCAGAATTCTCTAATATTAAAAATAAAACTTCTAATTTAAATTCTATTGGACCATACTTAGCAGGATTATTTGAAGGAGACGGCCATATAATTCTATCTAAAGTTAGAAATGTCAGCGGTAAAATATATTACCCTTATTTAGCTATAATTTTTGTTAAAAAAGATTTACCATTAGTAAATAAATTTATAGAATTATATGGAGGTAGAATACGATTTAAAGATAAGGAAAATGCTATAGTTTGGATAATAAATACTCATATAGAATTAGTAAATTTAGTTAAATTAATTAACAGTTATCTAAGAACACCCAAAATAAGTCAATTTAATGATTTAATTTTATGGTTAAATGATAAATATGATTATAATATTCCAATTTATTCTCCAGATAGTAGTGAATTAAATAAAAATGGTTGGTTAGCTGGATTTATTGATGCAGATGGAGAATTTAAAATTCGTTATACAGAAAAACGGATAGAAGAAAATTCTAATAGAGTAATAACTAAAGGAAGAATAGAAGTACGTTTTGCTTTAGAACAACGACAAATTTTACCCTATAATAATCAATCGTATCAACCTATAATGTTAAAAATACAGTCTTTTTTTGGTATTACTACTGACTTAAAGACTTCAATACATAATAAAGATAAAACTTATTGGTTGATAGAGGTTACTAGCTTAAATAAATTACACTATCTTATTCAATATTTAAAAAATTATCCTTTATTAACTGCTAAACTTAATGATTTTTACGATTGGTTAAATGTTTATCGATTAATTGAAGATAAAAAACATTTAACTGAAGATGGTAAATTATTAATTAAACAAATAAAATCAAATATAAATAAAAACCGTAAAGTATTTAATTGGGCTCATTTAGTTTATTTAAATAAAGTATAATAGTCCTTTTTATAGTAACCCTATAAATAGAATTGGGTAAATTGCAAGAATATCTTATTATAATGACTAACAAAATAAGATAACTTGCAGCGAAGTTTAATCTAGCATTCCCTCGCACACACTACCCGGATGGCCCTCGTCCCACGACACGACACGACACGCTACGCTCGCTAAGCGGTACGTCCGTTAGACGTGAGTGATTGAGTAGGTGGCACGCTTAGCGAGGGGTAGATCTAAAATTTAAGTATCTCAGATAAAGGATTAAAAACGTTCAACGACTAGAAAGTGAGTAATGCTAACAATAATCTTTCCACGAAAACCCGACAATTATATAAATTTTTATATAATTGATGACATAGTCTGAACCCAATAGTGATATTAGGAAATAAGGATAAAGAGCCTTATGATAACATAATTGATGGCTTTCCCTAGATTGAATAACATTTCATTTTGGTTATTACCACCTGCACTAATATTATTATTATTAAGTTCTTTAGTTGAAAATGGAGCTGGAACAGGATGGACAGTTAAGGATAAGCTGTCCTATTATAGTGATATAATTATTAATAAACTCTACTCGATGCGAGGAACTCTTCTACTCTTAAATAACAGCTCATCGTTTCTATTACTAATGTTTACATTAGCAAAAATAGAAGTGAAAGAAAAATCGTTACTTACATGGAGACAATTCGCCTGGATAAAAGATCTCTTTATTCATCAGAGACTACACGTAGAGCATCTTAAAAAACAGTTTAGTATTAATGTTAATAAACATACACTTTCAGAAAATAATGAAATATTTTATCAATGGTTAGTAGGTTTTACTGACGGTGATGGTACTTTTTCTATAGTAAATCAAAATAATAAATGGTCTTTAACTTATAAATTAAGTCAAAATACTTATAATTTAAGAGTTTTACATTTTATAAAAAGTAAGTTAAAGGTAGGTAGTATCTACATAGAAAAAGACGGTAAACAAGCTCATTACAGAATACGAGATTTAGCTACACTAGATAAAGTTATTTTTCCAATATTTGATAAATATTCTCTTTTTACTACTAAACAATTCAACTATATTAAATTTAAAGAAGCTCATAAAATTTTGTCTAATAAATCTCTAAATAAAGTAGAAAGAGATAATATTATAAAAAAAATTGTTTTAACTAAACCTAGTGAAGATTATATCTCTTCTGCTTGGTCTATTGTTAACTATAAAGTTTCTAATTTTAGATCTGCTTCTTTAGTTATGAATAAACCTTGGTTATTAGGTTTTACTGAAACAAAAGGAAGTTTCTATTTAGTAAAAAAATCTGAAAATAGATTAGTGCATGGATTTGAAATAACTCAAAAATTAGATAAAATAGTATTGACTGCAATAAAATATATCTTAGGTATTAGTACTAATGTAAAAATAACAAAATTAGGAACTTATGCTATACTTACAACTAATTCTAGAGCTATAGAAAATATTATAAAATATTTCAAAAATACTATGAAAGGTATGAAGAGTTTGGAATACAGAATATGGTCTCGAAGTTACATTAAACATAAGGGAAATTATATAGCTTTAGAAAAAATAAGATCTCAAGTACGAGTGATGAAATTAAAAACTTATACTTTATCTGACATGAATACTAATACTAATACTAATATTAATACTAATAACAATGTTAAATAAGATGAAGGAATAGTCCGAACTCTAGTGAGAATTAGAGAATGTAATGATAGTATTAATGTAAGTTAGTTTATATTAATTTGAGATTACCAACATCAAATTTATTTTTGTTATCCTCCTTTATCCGGTGTTCAAAGTCACTCTGGGGGTAGTGTGGATTTAGCTATTTTTAGTCTACACCTAGCTGGAGTGTCATCTTTACTTGGTGCTATGAATTTCATAACTACAGTATTGAACATGAGAACTAACGGAATGAGCTTACACAAATTACCTTTATTTGTTTGGGCTATATTTGTTACAGCAATTTTATTATTATTATCATTACCTGTATTAGCCGGTAAACAAATTCTGCCGGCTTTAAATCTGGCCGTATGCTGGAAACCCTTAAGTCAATCTTTATATTTACTAGATTTAAGACAATCAGCAGGAAACCTTGTGTTGCCCTTCGACTCCGTCGGTGAAGGAGGCAAGCAATTAGGGATCCTCAGAGACTCTACGCCAGAATTTATCTTTTGTAATATTGCTATTTTTTCTTCAGTCCCGCAAATGCCCGTACGGAGCGGGGTTGCTTCTGCAGCGCACCCTTTCGGCTCAGCGTCTGACCCTCGAATAGAGTGGGCCTCGCGTCCGCGCCACGTACGTGAGGAAGGGGAAAAAGATTTAATTTCTCAGTTACCGGATGTCAGATATAATTCAGAATTTTCAGCTTACCTGGCCGGATTAATTGAAGGTGAAGGTACTATAATTGTACCTAAATCAATAAGATCTGATAAAGGAAAACTTTACTATCCTTCGATACAAATTGTTTTTCATTTAAAAGATCTACCTTTAGCTATGTTAATTCAAAAAGAATTAGGTCATGGTTCTTTATCTAGAAAAAAAGGTGTTAACGCCTATGTTTTAACAATAAACAATTTTGATGGTTTGATTTTAATTACAAGGTTAATTAACGGAAACATGAAAACACCTAAAATACATGCATTATTTAAGTTAATAGATTGGTTAAATTGTCGGTATGAAACTATAAATTTAGAAAAATTACCTTTAAATAGCACTATCCTCTCTGAAAATGCTTGGCTTTCAGGTTTCATTGAAGCAGATGGACATTTTTCTTTGCGTACTACTTCAGATACTAAATATCCAAGAGTAGAATGTAAATTGGAAATATCTCAACGACAAAAAGATCACAATGGTTATAATAATCTTGTATTCTTATCTTCAATTGCTGAATTTTTATTAACTGAAGTTAAACCTATCAGAATAAATAGAGTTAAACCAGAATACAGATTAAGAACCACTAGTTTGAAAGGTAATTTAATCATAGAAAATTATTTAAAAAAGTATCCTCTATTTGGTAGCAAATATTTAGATTCTATAGATTGGTTAAAAGCTTTAAATTTATTCAAACAGGGACTTAACAAAGAAAATAATAAAATCTCTAAGGATATACTCGAAATTAAATCAGTCATGAACAACAAACGTCAACAATTTGTCTGGGATCATTTACAGAAATTTTACAAATTAGATAAATAAGAGAGAGCCCCAACCAACGTGTGAACGTTGGAGTATTTACCTTAAAATAAAATTTTTGAGATATAAGTTATCCTCTTCTCCCCTTCACGCTCCGGAGCCTGGACGGCTGGGAGGGACTTATAGTCATGGGACCTTGTCCAGTAAATCAAGATTAAAAAATAAATAAATAATTTTATACCTGCCGATTTAGGGGTTAAATAAGACATATAGGTAAAATTTAAGTATATTGATAATTATTTATTTTTATAGCGTTACCGGGTTAAGTAATTTTACTTTTAATACTTCAGTAATAATACTTTTTTTATTTAAACCTTCTGTTGTCGGATTAGTATTTTATGGAATATTGCGTTTTACAAACAAAGGAATAAGGGGTGAAATGGTGGAAATTTTATTGACTATCTCTTTAATTTACAATTTAGGTTTACTTATTGAATTCAGTATAGAAGGATTATTCTCTCTAGTAGAAGGAGCTCCGCCTTTGATAAACGATAATATATTGCATATGAGTGACAATCGCACTAATCAGGGTCAATTGGATAATATACCGAGAAATACTGAATACAAAGACCCGGCGCGATTAATAAGATATATCACCTCAAATATTACAGCGTTAGCTATTAGAAGAGCAGCCGGTAGATTAACAGCTGTATTTATAGCCAACGCTTCTAATGTCTGGATAGATATAATCTCTAATGAGGCTCGGGCAAATTATTGGATTGATCAGTATAACCATTATACTCAATTTGGTAGATTACGAGGCGGACAACCAGGATATGGGCCTTTTGAAAGAGATAGAGGTACTAATCCTTTAGAATTACCTTCAGATGAGGCAAATACGAATATTTCTAATGCTTCCTCGCCTTCGGGTGGGGGGATACCTGAAGCATCTAAATTTATTCCTGATTCACCCGTTGACTTCTTTAGGGACAATTTTTCTCCTGTAGATCACTCTATTCCACTAGATACTTTAATTAACGTACACATTATTTTAATTCTAGGTTTATTTTTCTTAGTTCTAGGTTTAATATTTTTATTCATTTTTTTATTCATTAATTTATTAATTATTTTTAATAAAAATTATTTCTTGGAAAGAATTAAAAATAAATATGTTTTAATGTATGCCAAATATGTTATATTTAAATCTAGAGTAGATATTTTATTTCTAGGTTTATTTATTTTAGGTATATTATGTTTCATATTGTATATATTACATTATTTAATCGTACATCCTATTATACTAAGGTAAAATTAAAAAAACAAAACAATTTTATTTATTTTTAGGGAATTACAATGCTTCTTACAGATAGAAACTTTAATACTAGTTTCTATGATCCAGCAGGAGGTGGTGATCCTATATTATATCAACATCTTTTCTTGAAGAAAATAGATTATATAAGCTTCTCAGTAATATTAACTTCATGTCAAGAAAATAAAACTTTTGATTTTACATCCTTTAATTCTAAATTTAATGAGTATTATCCAAATCTAAAGCAACCAAAAAATAAATTTTTGGAATGGTTTATAGGATTTTCAGAAGGAGAAGGTTCATTTATTTTATCAAAAAGAGGTGATTTAGCATTTGTTATTACCCAATCTACAACTGATATACAAATTTTAAATTATATTAAAGATAATCTTGGTTTTGGTAAAGTAATTAAACAATCAAAAAAACAGAATACACATAGATTTGTTATTCAAGACAATAAAAATCTATATTTAATTTGTTTATTGTTTAATGGAAATATGGTATTTCCAACAAGAAAAGCTAGATTTTTAACTTTTCTTTCTTTTTTTAATGAGAAACGTTTAAAACAAAATCTTACTACTATACTACCTTTAGACGTTTGCATAACTCCTTCTTTAAATGATGGATGAATCTCTGGTATAACGGATGGTGAAGGTTCATTTACTTGTTCTTTATTATCTAATAGTACTGCTTATAGATTTAGATTTATATTAACTCAAAAATGAGAAGCTAATAAATATGTTTTAGAACATATTATAAATTTATTTACTCAAATTTTAGATATAGGTAAAGTAGTTCCTCATTCTATTCAAAATGTTTGAGAAATAAGAATAAGTGGTGTAAAAAATTGTAAATTTTTATTTTCTTATTTTGATGAATATCACCTTAAAACTAAAAAAAAAGATAGTTATTTAAAGTGAAAATTACTTCATTCTAGACTAGTTAAAGGAGATCATTTAAATGATAATACTAGAGTAGAATTAGTAAATCTTGCTAAACAAATTAACAAAGCTATATAATCTATTAGGGAAAAAAGGGGTTGGTTTAGCTAAAGCTATAAAATTACTTAAGGCAGATGTAAAAAAAAGTAAGACCTTTAGTAGTGAATACATAAGTATACCACAACCCTAGTTCTAGCTTTAATTTATTATGTAATTCTTAGGAAAAAATAATAATAATAATAATGCTAGAGCAATGCTGGTGGAACGGTCAATATCCTCCCAGGACAAGACCGTCGGTTTCCTAAGAGATCGCTACAGACTGCATCACCGGTGGGTGGCTGAAATGTTGCTTAATGTACAGTCGAATTCCTCTTTTGTTAGTCCCATAAAAGGCCAATGAAGATTAATTATTCTTAAATAACACTAATCCTATATTTTAATCAAACCAAACAACCATAAATATGGTATTGGATGAGTTGATTGTGGGTATAGTATTATGATTTAGTGGGTATTGAACATTGGGTTATATAATTAAGGGTGAAGAAATAATTATATAATAAGGAATTGGGTTCTTCGGTCAAATGTGGCCCTTTAAATATAATTTAATGCAACATACTGTAAGCGAGAAGTTCATGTATAATTTATTAGATACTTTCAATGTAAGTTGCTTTATTTGTACCGTTAAAGTTAAAAATCTTTTAAATTTGAATAATTCGCAAGTAACCAAAGCGTTTAACTCGTTAGTAGGAACTTCAGAGACCATACGTATGTTAAATTTAAACAACCAGGCTAAATTTATTCATAATACAAATTTTGAACACAAATTTGTTCAATGGTTAGCTGGTCTAATAGATGGAGATGGATGCTTTCAACTATCTAAAAAAGGTTATGCTAGTCTAGAAATTACAATGGATATTAGAGATGAGCATCCTTTACAAATAGTTAAAAATGCTTATGGTGGATCTATAAAATTAAGATCCGGTGCTAATGCACTTAGATATAGATTACATCATAAATCGGGTTTATTAAAATTAATTAATGATGTTAATGGGCATATTAGAAATTCTAATAGATTAGTTCAATTAAATAAAATATGTCATAAATATGAAATATGTTTAATTTATCCTCAAAAACTAACTTTTGATAATGGGTGGTTATCTGGATTATTTGACGCGGATGGTACAGTTACAATTAATAGCACTGTTACACAATTATCTATTTCTGTTTCTCAAAAAACATCTGAATTATTACAACCTTTACTAGAAATATATGGTGGAAATATCTATATAGATAGAGGGAGCTCACAATCATTTAAATGGTATATAACCAAAAGAGAGGATATCTTAAAATTAATAGAATATTTTAAAATTTATCCTTCTAGATCAGCTAAAAAAAATAGACTCCATTTAATACCCAAATATTATGAATTAAAGGATCTTAAAGCACATCAAGCTTTACCTGGTACTTTTTTAGAAAAAAGTTGGAAATATTTTAACAATAAATGGTTAAAATATGAAGATCTAAATTAATGTTAAATTTAAAGATATGGTCCAAACATTGTTTTGTTTTTTATTTTAATTAATTAAAAAACAAATAAAAATGTAGCACCCAGAAGTTAACGATTTTAAAATTATAAGCTTCTCAATGTGGCTATTTGCAGGAATAACTTCATTAAGTTTTAAATACTCCCACTGTTTAATTAAAAAAGTCATAGTAACAAAGTTAAAACAAAGAAGTCAATCCGCAGGTAATTTTATTAAAGTTAGTTATGTACTAAATAATGAAAGAACCTCAGAGACTTTACGCTACAAATCTCGGCCCCGCGTATGCTCACGGACGTGGTCCACAGACGTGAGAGAGGCCGCTGAAAACATTAAAAAAATTTCTATTCATGTGGCTAAACATTTAAAACCTGTAAGTGAATACGATTTTGGTCATTATTTAGCTGGTTTAATAGATGGAGATGGTCATTTTTCTACTGGATTACAATTAGTCATTGCATTTAACGAATTAGATGCTTCTTTAGCTTATTTTATAAAGGATAAAATAGGATATGGAAATGTCTATAAAGTTAAAAATAAAAAAGCAATTATTTTAGTTATTTCTAATCGTATCGGTTTACTTAAAGTTCTTAATTTAATTAATTGTAAAATTAGATCTGAAAACATACTAAATCAAATTAATAATAATATATTATTTCATTCTTATTTTAATTCTATTACTAAATTTTGTTTAAATTCTGATGTGGATTTAAACAATTATTGGTTAGCTGGTTTTTCTGAAGCTGATGGTAGTTTTCAAATTAAATTAATAACTAGAAATAATAGAACTGAAGTAAGATTAAATTTTCAAATTGATCAGAAAAAAGAAGATTTATTAATTTTAATTAAGAATTTTTTAGGTGGAAATATAGGCTATATAAAAAGTCAAGATACCTATTACTATGGATCTACTAGTTTTGGTTCAGCTAAAAAAGTAATTCATTATTTTGATCGATTTCATCTACTTTCTTCTAAACATATAAATTATTTAAAATGGAGAAAAGCTTATATAATCATTCAAGATAAAAAGCATTTAACTGAATCAGGTTTAAATAAAATAATTAAGCTTAAAAAAACAATGAATAGCGGCAATGCCGCAGCAGCCGAAGGCAGAGATTAAGATAAAGTCCTAACAAGAGCGTGAGTTCTTGAGTGATAATGTAAAATAAATCGGATTATCGCAATAAGATTATTTACTAATCCAAAATATTTGTTATATTTTAATTATACCTGGTTTTGGTATAGTTAGTCACGTTGTATCCACATTTGCAGGTAAACCTGTATTTGGTCAAACAAATTCTTATGAATGGCCCTTGTAATAACATTTTTTCCCGATGTTATTATATCGCAACATACTATGTGCAGGAAGTACGGTGTATCCTGTGTAGTACTAAAGGTAAACGAATTATACTCTATTTTATTAGCGTAGTCGCTTTAGTAATAATCTATTCAGTACTGTATAATCCGCAGGTAACCAACGCACAGTTGATCTTAAATTTTGTTTTTTAATTTTTAAGATCCAAGCATGTTAGTAGGAACCTCAGAGACTGTACGTATGTTTTCTACTTGTCTATGTTTAAAAAATTAACATATTAAAGGGAATGATGAAGTAAATAATTTAAAACTTCGTCAATGGATTGCTGGTTTAATTGATGGTGATGGTAATTTTCATCTCTCTCGAAAAGGGTATGTTGAACTTTCCGTAGTCATGGAGGCACGTGATATTGCTTGTCTCTATAAATTGAAACAACGATAAGGTGGTTCAGTAAAAGCTACTTCACACGCACGAGCTATACGTTTCCGATTACATCATATGGCGGGTATTCAACAAGTCATTAGAGATATTAATGGTCTAATTCAAAATCCTATTAGATATTTACAATTTAAAAAGGTTTGTAATATTTACAACATTGACGTACTACCGTCAGTGGAACTCAAATATAATAGTGCTTATCTTTCAGGTTTATTTGATTCAGATGGAAGCGTATATTTCAATAAACAATCAATGCAAGTTTTTATAACTATCTCACAAAAAGGTAGAGAATTACTAGATATTTTGGTGCCTGTTTATGGTGGAGTAGTATGATCTTCTAATAAGAACTCTACTGCTTTCAAATGGACAGTGTCTAAAAAAAATGATGTTCTTAGCCTAATTGATAATTATTTTCACTGGAACAACTGTGTATCTGCCAAAAAAACAAATTTTGCAACACATTTTTAATCTCTATCCTCAATCGGTGCACTTAAAGCTCCGGAAGATTCTGTTCTGGGACGAAGTTTTATCAAATTTGTAGATCGGTGGGGCCCTAACCAACAATTTAGACAATTAGAAAAAGAGACAGTCCAATAACACTAGCTAAAATAAAAGCTATTAATTATTGTATTTAGGAATGGTTTATGCCATGTTTTCTATTGGTATTTTAGGTTTCCTAGTTTGGTCTCACCATATGTTTAGTGTAGGATTAGACGTGGATAAAGTTGTGTTCACGGAAAAAATCTTGCTATGTGCTGGAAACTTCTGTTTAGGTAGTCCACTCGTATTTAGTACGTTAGGAAAAATCTACTTAAAGAAAATTAATTTATCAGAACAATCAGCAGGAAACTTTAATTTTAGTACAAAAGCTACGGCAAGTACTAAGAATACTTATTTTAAATATACCGATTTACCTTTAATATCGGAACATGTACCTAAACATAAATCTGATCTAACAGAGACTGAGTTTGGTTATTTTTTAGCTGGTTTAATTGAAGGTGATGGTTGGTTTGGACAAAAAGAATTGCATATTATTTTTGCTGAAAACGATATTTCATTAGCTTATTTAATTAAAAAACGAATTGGTTATGGAAATATTTACAAGATTAAAAATAAAAAAGCAGTAAGATATATCTGTAAAAATCAAAAAGGTTTATCTATTATTTTATCTTTGATAAATGGTAAATTAGTAAGTAAGCCTAAATATCTGCAATTAATTAATCATAAATACAATGAAAATTTTAACTATGAGATATTACCACCTTTAAATACTTTAAGTTTAGAGAATTATTGGTTAGCTGGTTTTACTCAAGCTGAGGGTTGTTTACACATTAGTGTTGTAAAAAGTAAAACACATAACACAGGATTTAGTGTTAGATTAGAATTTTCTATAAAACAAAATGATGATGTTCCTTTAAAACTTTTATATGAAACTATTAAATTTGGTAATCTTTCTCAGTATAGTAGTGGAATATGGTGTTACAAAAGTACAGGTTTTAAATCAGCAGCTTTGCTAATTAATTATTATGATAAATTTAATTTATTTGCAGGTAAATATGTAAACTATATTAAATTTAGAAAAGTATATATTATGATAACTAAAGGTAGACATTTAGAGAATGAAGGTATAATTAAAATAAAAAGAATTTCAATTAAAGGATCCTCAGAGACAAGTACGCAAGAAGTTTAATAATTTAAGATTTATTAATTTTAGTTTTAAACTAAGATACTGTCCAAATATTTTTATTGACAAGAGCCTACTTTACTGCGGCTACAATGGTTATCGCTGTACCTACGGGTATTAAAATATTTTCTTGGTTAGCCACTTTATATGGTGGTAGCTTAAGATATACTACTCCTTTATTATTTACTATAGGTTTCTTAGCCTTATTCACCATTGGTGGATTATTCAACTCCGGTTAGTCCACTTTAAAGGCTACTGTTTGCTGGAAACCTCTAATAACTAAGATACTCCATCTATCCTCTCCTTTCCAACCTCTCTCAGCGAGCTAAGAGGCATGAGGCAAAATGATATAGTAACAAAGCTTAGTTTTGAGCAATCAGCAGGAAACCAATTCTTTATATGTCCACATAACCGGGCCCCCATACAACTACACAGAGGATGGGTGTTAGATATAAAGTTAGTAGGATCCTCAGAGACTATACGTAGCCATCGTTTTATTTAATTATTAAAATTTTATAAACCGATATGATATAGTCCAAAAAATAATAAAATATATTATTATTTTAGTATTTATGTGTGAATGCATCTTTGAAAACTTAGATTATTTTTCTATAAACTGTTATTTATTGAAGTGTTCTACATGTTTTTTAACTAAAGCTGTAGAACAAATAAAACCTATTAAAGTGTATAGTAACATTAAGGAGGATAAACTACAGTTAAAAAAAGATCAAAAAGATAAAATAGGTATTTATTGTTTAGTTAATCTGATAAATGGTAATATCTATATAGGTAGTTCAGTTAACCTAGCTGGGAGAATGATGAATTATCTAAACACTACTTTTTTAAAAAACAGAAAAAATAATAATTTGCCTATTATACAAGCATTGTTAAAATATGGACAAGAAAATTTTGCTGTTTTAATTGTAGAATTTGTAGAAATTGAAAATTTATCTGTACGAGAAACTTACTATATTACCCATTTATTACCTTATTATAACGTTTTAAAACAAGGTTATTCTTCTATAGGTTATAAACATACTGAAGCTACTAAAAATATGCTATCAGAATTAGCTAAAAATAAAATACATTCAGATAAAACTAAGGCTTTAATTTCTAGAGCTTTAGTGGCTGATAATAATCCTTTTTATAATAAAAATCATTCGGTAGATTCTAAATTAAGAATGATAGAAGCTAATTCAGCATATCCTGTTTATATTTATAATTCATTTAAAGAATTATTAGTTATTTTTCCATCAGTTAAAACTTTAGCTAAATTAATTAAATCTAATCATTCTACTATAGTAAGTTATATTAAAAATAAAACATTGTTTAGAGGTGAATGGTATTTTAGTAATTTACCGTTTAATTTAACTGATAGACCTATAATATCTGATTGGTCTTCGAAAGAGTCTAATAATCTAATTTTAGAAATTATTAATAATTCTCATATCAAAAAGGCTATCTTTGTTTATAGAAATAATAAGTTTATAAGTAAATTTGAAGGTGTAACGCACGTTCAAAAAGAATTAAATATTAATCACGATATAATCAAAAAATATGCGTTACTAAATACACCATATAAAGATTATATCTTTAGTTACGAGAGATTGATAGATCTCCCTTATTCAACTGTAATAAATTTCTAGGGCGGCAGAGAAATTTATAAGCGAATTAAAATTTGATTAATATAATTTCTATTTTTTGTAACTGGAGTAGTTTTAGCAAATGCTTCTTTAGATATAGCTTTACATGATAGAATTAAAAAAGATCCTTATTATATCCATAAGTTCTGGGTAGGAATAATGGATGGTGAAGGAAGTATTCAAGTAAACCATTGAAGATTTAAATATCTTCAATACAGATTAGTTATTAAATTAAAATATTGTCCTGAAAATATAGCGATGTTAAATTTAATTGCAAATCATATTGGAGGTAAAGTTAATATAATTGGAAATAATAACTTTGTTATTTGGGTGGTAAATGATAAAAACCATATTCGAAAAATCATTCAAATATTTAATTCTTACCCTCCTTTAACTTCTAGATTAAGATCTCAACTAGCTTTTATGTTAGAGTGTTTTGAACGAGAAAATGTTGAATGGTATTTGAATTCTAGAAATAAAAAATATAACGAAACCGCGTACGCGAGTGTGAATGGCAGGGTTGTTAATATTGCATATTTTAATGAATGGTTATCTGGTTTCATAGAAGCAGAGGGTTGTTTTTCTATTAGAATTAAATCTAATCACTCATTTTCTATAGGGCAAAATGATGATAAATATCTATTAGATACAATCAAAACCCATTTTGAAATTAAAAGTCAAGTCACGCTGCGCGAGAGAAAAATAAATCAAAGATTTTGGTTTATTGAAACTTATCGAAAATCAACTTTAGTCAATATCATTAATCATTGTATTAAATATCCTTTACTTGGAGAAAAAGTACTTTCATTTACTAAATTTAAAAATCTTTTTTTATAAGTGTCATGTTGTCTTGCCACTATGATATTATTAGTTTTTTACTAATTTATCGGTAATATATTTATTAATTTATAAATTTATATATTGCTAACGGTGGAATCTTTTTAATAGAAAATTAAGCAATTTCTACTTTACATATTTAAAAGGCTATACCGTGGAAACCAAATTACTGTTTTAAAAAATAGTAGTAGTAGGATCCGTAGAGACTATACGTGGCAGTCGAAAGTTAATTAAGTTTAATAATTAGATAAGATATAGTCCGATCCACATTGTGAAATGTGTTTGTATTATTACATTTTTTAATAATATTTATTGACTTATTATGTGGTTGCACACTTCCACTATGTTTTATCTATGGGAGCTGTATTTGCTTTATTTGCAGGATTCTATTTCTGGACTCCTAAAATTATTGGATTAACATACAATGAATTCTTAGGTAAAATCCATTTTTGGATTCTGTTTGTTGGGGTTTTACAAACAACACTTATAATTCTATCTACGTTTTTTATATTGTTTATAAATTGTGTGTTAAGTAAATCTATTTCTCTGGAGGATCTTACTGATAGAGAATTAATAGATAGTGATTCCAATGATATTGATAATAAGACTTTGGATCTTAAAATTAATAATGTACCTACACAAAATTTACCTGATCCTAATAATTCTAATAAAAAACGTATATTTGAAAAATTAGAAAATATTCAAGCAGAAGCTAAGTTTATAGATATTAAAGAATCTAAAACAGAGATACTTCTTAATATTAAAAATAAAGCTGGTGTATATATGTTCTTCAATCTAGTTAATGGTAATACTTATTTAAGTAGTAGTGTTAAATTAGACAGAAGATTTAGAGTACATATTAGTTGTATAGGTTCAGTTAATTTACCTTTATACAATGCTTTAAATAAATATGGTGTAAATAATTTTGTATTTTTAATTTTACAATACTGTGACCCTGTAGAAGTAGTTTGTTTAGGTTTAGAACAAAATTTTCTTGATTTATATAAACCTCAGTATAATATATTAAAATTAGCTGGATCTTCCCAAGGATTTAAACATTCTCCATATACAATTGCCCAGCTTAAAAAAAGTCAAGCTGGTAAATTACATCCTAGATTTGGCTCTAAAGCTAGTGAGGAACAGAAACTTTTAACGAGTTTAGCTTTAAAAAAATATTACAAAGACCATGATCCTCACAGTAAAGGTAAATTATCATCTCAATATGGTATTGGTGGTACTAAAATTATTATGACTAATGAATTAAATGAAACTATTTCATTTCCATCTATTAATTGTGCTAGATTACACTTCAGAGTTAGATTTACGACTATCTCCAAAAATATTAATAATTCTATTTTTATTAAAGGAGTTAAATGGTTTATAAATAAAAAACACTTACTAGGCTCCAATTAAAATTACATTAGCGGATCCTTGGCTGCGGCTGCCTGCTCCTGTCCATATTTATGGTATTTTGAATGGCTGGTGGCCCGCCGTGAGAGAGAGGAATAAATTAGCCCCCAAAATTAATCTTTTGTAAACATCCTTCTATATGCTGGAAACTCCTAAAGCTAAACCTACCTAGTACTTCTATGGGCCCGGTAGGGCCCGCAAGGCGTTTCTATAATTGGTTATAATGGTTTAGATGTTACAATGGACAATCGGCAGGAAACCGAATCTTTATAACTTTTAAAGTAGGATCCTCAGAGATTATACGGAGGAAATTTAGATATTTTAAACCTTTCCATTTTATTAAATTGTTAAAATATTCAGTTTAGGATAAAGGGTTAACTATTATTAGTTATTTAAGTTTATCTAAATTAATAGATAGTCCAAACCAATTATAAATAATTGGTATAATTGTAATTTAACTTTTTTCCCTCAACACTTCTTAGGTTTAGCGGGTAAAATTTATTTTCAATATTTTAATAAAGCAAATCTTAATATTAGTACACAACATTTAGTTCTTATTATAATTATGTTATTTTATTTTTACCTAAATGAAGACATAACGGGTCCCGCCCACCCCTCTGGGGGAGAAATATTAACAGATTCTATTATTTTTATTTTAAATGTTGTGCCTGTATCTATTTCTCTAAAATATAGAAAAAATAACATTATTAACTTTCCAATTGGACCACATATTAAACCAAAATGGTTAAATTCTCCAATAAGACTTTATGACAATCCTAATTATCATAGAAACTTAATAGGTTCTGATAATAAAAAACGATCTGTTATATATCAATGGGTAAATCTTATTACAGGAAAAATATACGTAGGTAGTGCTTGGAATGGTTCCACAAGATTATTAAGCTATTGGACTCCTAGTACTTTACGTAGAAAATATCCTATTTATCATAATATTAACTATTATGGTATACATAATTTTGCTTTAGCTATCTTAGAAGATCTAGGTAATTCTGGTTCTGTAAAAAAAGAATTTATACTCTCTAGAGAACAACACTATTTAGATATTTTATTTATAAGTTATCCCCACCTTGTTATTAATTTGAATCAAATACCTGGTTCTACAATAGGTTATAAACATCAACCTAACTTTGTATTAAACCGATCTGGTACTTTTAATCCAATTTTTGGACGTGTGAAATCAAAAGAGTTCTTAGAAATGCAAAATCGATATAGAAGCGGAAGTAATAATCCATTATATGGAAAACTAAAAACTTCTTCTCGCGTCGGCGGACGATAGATAAAATAACTAAACTAATGTATGTTTATAATAGTTCAGATATGTCTTTCTTTGGAGAGTTTTCTACAGTAAATTGTTCTAAACAATATAATATGGGGCCCGGTAAAAGATACATTAACTAAATATATTAAAAACGGTCTTCCTTTCAAAGGGAGCCGGTAAAATTTTTAGCCGTACTAAACTTTATTAAAATATTACATTTGCCCCAGTAATATATTTCTTCATATCTCTGTCTACTCCACTTTGTTTTATTTAGTTTGTAAAGGGACTGTGGGGCCCGATCAAAGGTAGGTTAACAGCCTTCCACTTTGACTGTTAGTTATATATTATTAGAAAAATTGGGTGAATTGCAAGAAAGACTGTTTACAGTTAACTTGCAGCTTATCTTATTACGATGTAATATTATGTAGAATCATAATAGGTAATAAGCGAGTTCAACGATTAACAGGTGAGTCACATCAACAATAACCCTGATACAAGCGCCCAACAATTATTTTATATAATTGATGACATAATCTGAACCCTATAGTAATATTGGGAAATAGGGTTTAAATTACCCTATGTTAACAAAATTGATGCCAAGAAGAATACCAGATTATCCCGATGCTTTTGCAGGATGGAATGCTGTATCTAGTTTTGGATCTTTAATCTCTGTGATAGCCACAGTTTTATTTGGTTATATAATATATGATATATTTGCTAATGGAAAAGCTGTAAGTAATAATCCTTGGGCTGTACCATCATATTATACTTCTACTGTACTATTTAACAGTGAAACTGAAACAGCTAATACTCTAGAATGGGCTTTAGCTAGTCCTATTCCATTCCATGCTTTTGAAATGTTACCAGTTCAATCTTAAATATATTTAATTCAAAAATATTTAAATTAATATATAAAAAATTTTATATATTAATATTTATTCTATCTTTCAAAACATATTTAATACAAAATATCGTTCATTTAGATGGTTTTGATGGATTCATTTTTAATTTAGCAACTCAAATTACAAATAGTCCTATATTAACTAAAGTGTAAAAAATCCAGATGTCAATTTACCAACTTTAGGTCCTCGATAAATAGTCCACTAGAAGATGATGTCAAATTATTGTTCTTAAGTGAATTATTGAATAGTGAATTAATATTATGTAAATGTATTATATATTTAGTATTTATTATGCAGAAAAAGCTGAAAATTTATTAAAATTTTTAGATAAAATGCCTTTAGGTTTTATACTTAAAATTTTTTTAAACAAAGCAATATTTACTAGACCCGCGAGAGATTTATTGATTATTTGGTTGTATTTTACTTTGGTATTAATATTGGTTTTTATAATTAATTTTTTTATTGGTTTATTAATGTGTATTTAAGTCTTAATTTAATTAAATTTTATTTTTTACAACCCCCCCCCCACGTTTCCAAACGTGGACCACGTTCGTGAGTCCGTGCCCGTGAGCCTGGGGGGTAGATAGCCATCTTAAGAACTATTCTAATCTCATTAATAGGCTCTCATTTTCTATTTTTGGATTTTTGAGGTTATTTCTCTAAAGTAGACCATTAGCGGATTTATCTGCTTTTGGGTTATTCTTTAATGGTAAGAAATACGGGTTTTCGTATATTATATATTTAGTTATTTATATTATTACCATTCTAACTGTTACTAAAAAAAATATTTTTTTAATATATTTTAGTATTTATATAAAGTGATAAAGGTAGATCTTTATATTATTTTTATTTATATATTTAATAATATTAATTTATTGTTAAATTTATATATTATTACCTTTCTTAAAATTTAAATAAAATTTATAAAATGTTTAATAAATCACCTCAATATGATACTAATAATTTTGCAATTATTGGTAGTTTTACAAGAAGTTTTGATACTTCGCATAATGAAAATAATAGAATTCATTTAATAAGTTCAATATGTTTAATAAAACAAAAAGAAATGGACTTAATAGGTGAATTTTTAAATGGTTATAAATCAACATACTCAGAAAAAATGTTTTATGTATTTATAATAAGTCCTAATTTAAATAAGTATGTGAAAGAAGAAATTTACAATCTTGATAATTTAGTAATAATTAGAATAGGAATAAATGTATTTTTAGAAAATTTAATATTTACGGACAAAAGTGGTTCATTATTTGAAAATATTTTTGGTTCTTTAAATTTAAAATCTAAAGATTTTGATGTTATAAGTCAACAAAGTGTATTTATTTTTTTAAATCAAATGTGGAGTAATATATTATTAAATTTTAAAATAAATAAAGTAGATGTAAGTGGTGGTAGTATATCAAAACGACATATCTTACATTCTGTAGACTATCAATTAGTATTACATTTATTAAAAATATTTGATGAATCTAAAATAATGTCAAATATAGTTTATAATAGTTTAAAAGATCCTATTTTATCTTCTTCCATACCTTTAAATTACTATAAAATTTTTTTAGATAGAGTTATCAATATTTCTAATATGAAAGTTAAAGATATTTATAATATTTCTTCTATAATTATAGATCCTTCGATCTATAGTGGAAAAAACTGAAACAATAGTGTTGAAAATATTGTAAAAAGTAATTTTAGTTTATCTATAGAAATGTTAATAATGGATATTACTAATGGTATTAAAAATGAATTAGATAAACTTAATAAAACCATTACTAGTTATTCTTCTGAATTAACATTATTGTCATATAAAAAATCGTCTTTAGAAAATATTAATAGTCGTAGTACTAGACATATGAGTAATAAAGAAAAAAAAAGATTTAAAAAAGAAAAAGCTGAAATTAACTCACAAGGTATTTCAAGTGAGTTATCTAATTTAGAATATGAAATATCTAAATTAAATAAAAAAAAATTATTTATTGAAGAAAAAATTATTAGTAAAGAAAGTGAATTAAAACAATTTACTGAAAATAGTAAAGAATATACTATATCTGAATTAATTAATTTACAAAAAAAATATTTAAATATTAATAATGATAATTTTAAATATAAAAAAACTAGAAAATTAAATAATAATAGTAATGGGATAGTCGGTTTTAGACAATATCATTCACTAAGTAATAGAAATTTTTCTACTACCGGATCCTATTAGTAAAATGGATTTTAATATTAATTCTCGGCCGGCCATTTATATTGAATTATAACGTATTATTAATAATTCACCTTTAGATGTTAATACTCAAATGAAGATAGAAGAATTTTTATTTAATTAAGGTGTTATACTTCTACAAAATAGAATGGATCAAAATTCAGATATAAACTATTATAAGATAAATCCTTTAGTATTAGAATATTTAAAAGGTTCAATCAATGATTTAGAAAATTTAATAGATAATTATAGAAGTAATATTAAAATTATTGATAAAAAAAAAAAAGATAATCTTGAAATAGTTGAATCTTTATTGTTAAATAATTTAAATAATAGGAATATAATTTCTCAATTATTAGGTAGATTATTAAGAATTATTAGTAATAATAATTTATTTAATAAAAATACTAATTGTTCTGATTTAGCTCATTCATTATTATTTTCTTTTTATTCACAAGAATATAATGAGAACATAAAAAAAATAATTTACTTAATGATTCTAAAGAAATGGGTTTAAGTAAATTTATAGAGGATAAATATTCTGAATTAAATGGATATGTATCTAATACAGTATTGATTAGTATTGGTCTTAAATTATTAAATTTTTTAGAAGAGGTTGGTTTAATTCATTCAGAATTATATATTCTAGATAAAGTACACAAAAATCTTATTTATGTAGCTAATGAAAAAATTTTAGATGTTATAGGTAAAAGTTTTGGTTTATTAAGTATATCTTATAAAATACCTATGATAGTACCTCATAAATTATATGGTAGAGCGGGTAAAAAGGATATTTTAGGTGGATATTTCCTTAATGATAAGGAATTTATAGCTCCTATAATTATTAAAAATTCTGAATTGAGAGAACAGTCGTATATTGATGATAATAATATTATATTTGATACAGTTAATAATTTAAGTTCTGTCGGTTATAAAATTAATATACCGGTACTAGAATTTATTTTAGAAAAAGGTTTAGAATATGATTTATTTATAGCTCCTAATTTTCAACATCCTCTTGAAATTAATAAAAAAATAATAAAGAAAAATTAACTTTATATGAAAAAAAAAAAGTTTAGATGGTTTTTTAAGTAGAAAACAATTAGAAATGAATATTTTAGGTTTAGCTCATATTTTTAATTAAAAATGTCCCTGAATTTTTTATTCCTGTTAGAATAGATAATAGAGGTAGAATTTATTGTGTAGCTGATTATTTAAACTATCAATCTACAGAATTAGCTAAATCTTTATTATTATTTAGTAAAGGTGAAAAAATATAATATATAAAACCGATAATATTGCTATAGATTATTTAAAAATATTTGGGGCTAATTGTTTTGGTAATGGAATAGATAAAAAATCTTATAAAGATAGAGTAGATTGGATAAATAATAATGAGGAAAATATTTTAAATTTTAAGAATGGGATTTTAATTAATCAAGCTGATTCTAAATTATTATTTATTGCTTTCTGTTTTGAATTTTTGAATTATCATAATTCTTTATCTTCTAATGAAACTTCGTATATTAGCCATTTCCCTATTCAATTAGATGCTACTTGTAATGGTTATCAGCATTTAAGTTTGTTAATGGGCGATGAACCTTTAGCTGGTCAATTAAATTTAATTTCTGGTGATGCTGATTCAATACCGAATGATTTTTATAGTATTGTAGGTTTAAAATTAAATGACTATTTAAAAATTAAATTATCTGAGGAAAATGATAATAAATTAAAATATTTATCTTCTATATGGTATTTTACTTTAAAGTTTGTTTGTTTTATTAGATATAATTAATTTTTTTAAATTAAAAACAAATATTTTATTATATAAGATAGTAAATAAAAAATATTTATTTATTTTTCATCTCTTATCTTATTGATAATTACTTATAATTTCTCAATGCAAAATATTAATGATTTTTTAAATCTTATTGGATTAAATGTAAATATAAATGATAATACTAATCCTATTGTTTTTTTGGCTATAGGTTGTTTTAATTTTTAATTGTATTATTTTATTTAGTGTAATAAATATCTCAATATATCTACTATCATTATATATAGTAAATAATGATAAAATTTTTTATAAAATATCTAGTAGATTTCCTTATATTACTAAAATAGTTAAATATTATAATAGAACTAGAGTAAGTTTTATTATATTAGAACTTATATTTATATTTAGTAGCTTAGGATATATGTTAAAAGTTAGTATAAAAATTATACTTCATTATAGTTAATTAATTATATAATACTTAAAAAAACAAAACTATTAAGTTTAAGTTAGTTTTTTTTCCTAGTGTAATACTAAATTATTATGCTAGGTTTTTTTAATAAAAACAAAAAATAAAAGAATCAGCTAATAAAGAAATACTATCTTAAATAATGGATACTCATCATATATTATATATTATAGTACTTCTTTGATACTTAGTATCTACTCTTTCTCATTAGCTATTTTAGCTTAATAATCAAATATAAGATAGTATCCCTTATATTAAACACGTATTATGAGAGAATAAAACGTATGTATATTATTAAATATAGTGGATTATTAAGTAGTTAAATGGTTATATAATTATATAATCCTTTAGCTATCGTTATTAAATGTAAATAAATTAAATTAAAATTTTTCAAAATCATGAACACAAGAAATATTAAAGAAAATAAAGAAATAGAATCCAATTTAGACACGATAAACTTTATTATACCTATTCAAAAAATGGCAGAGTATTTCGATAATAATTCAAAAAACTTACAAACGGTTAAAGAATTAAATACAAATACTAAATCCTTAAATAAAAAAAGTTTAACAGCAAACTTATTAAAATTAACAAAATATAGTAAAAACTTGAATTTATTATCCTCAAATATTAGAGATAATAATCAAATAATATTAAATGCAAAAAAAAATACTATAGCCCCCGCAAAGGACGCGAAGGAGGCAATACAACAAGAAAACAAAACCTTCAAATCTAAAGCCAAAACATATTATGAAAAAATAGATATGTTAAAATTTCCGCGAGAAAAAAAACAAACTTTAATAAATCAAAATAATAATAAAAAAATAAATCAGTTGGATACTAGCAATATAGCCGGTGCCTCCGGCCTGGACGCGCTAAATATAAACAATAATTCTATATTAAAAATAGAAGATATTTCTATGAATACAACATTAAGTAGTTATTTAAAAAGTTTATTTAAATTTAACTTAGATATAGCTCGATCTCAACATATTAATTATTATTTTAATAGTACTAAAAAAAAATTAATAAAAAATATTTCTTCTATTTTAGAAAATTCTTTTTTTTCAATGTCTAGTTTAATTAGTAAACCTGTTTTTAATATTACACCTGATAAAGTAGTAATACATTTATTATTCTTCTTAGTTAGTAATAAAAAATTTTTATATAAATCTAAAATTTATTCTAAATTCTTAGCTTTAAATAGTAAAAAATTAGAATTATTATGTGCTAATTTAAGTAACTCTCTTAAAAAACCTGTAGAACTTAATTTAGTACGATTACATCATCCTTTTTATGATAGTGATATTTTAGCTAATCTATTAGGTAGAATTTGTGATATTAATTTTAAACCTTATATTTATATTTTGGATAATCTTTTTAATAAAACCAATATTATAAACCCTACTATTAATATTCCTGAAATTGATTCTTTTGTACCTACTTTCATTACGGGGATTAATATTAAATTAGCTGGTCGATTAAGAAAACAAAAAATTATTCCTCGACATACTGTAAAAACTACTCAACATGGAAGCTTAACTAGAAGTAGTGCTGACCTTGTATCTAAAGCTAGATTTACCACAAAAAACAAAAGAGGTACATTTAGTATTACTGCTACAATTGGACATAGATTTTTTAATTAACTATTTTTTATTTATTATTTATTCTAATTAATATAATATGGATTTTTATATTTTTATTAACCCCACCCACTCAATCACGTAGACACTTAGTTAATCACACGTCCGTGCTCGTGAGAGTGAGCGAGCAAGGGTATTTTACTTTAAATTAAGTCTTTTAAATTAATTATTTTAAAAATATGGAGGCCCGCTTAGCTCCGCATCCGTAAGTAAGTGGTAACTTAGTGGTAAGTAAGGGGGGACCGCTAGCTGAGGCCGGACGGCAGAGGGGTACTTGTTTAATCTCCTTTATTAAAAAAATTATTTAAAGTTTTTAATAAATAAAGGTTATTTTATAACAATAAATAAAATATAGTGAACCCTTTTGGTAGTCTGAAATTTATATTTTTAGATTAAATTTTTTAACTTGTCTACTTATATTTACTACGCGGCCCCATGTCTCACAAACGGACAAATGTGGTTGGCGGTTGCCCTCACGTCCGTGCTCGTGCCACTAAGTGGTCTGTAAGTAGAGAAATAAATTACGTTTTATATTAATACTGTTTTTTTTTACTAGATATATATAGTTAGTTTTAAATCACTAATATTTCTATAGCTTAAAAAAATTAAATTAAAAAACTATTTTATTTATAATGATATTAAAAAAATGTTAATAATAATTCAATTTTTAAATAAAAATATAACCTTTTTAGTGTAGTATTATAGTATAATTATTATATATTATAATATAATATAATATAATATAATATAATATAATATAATATTTATCAATACTAGTTTAAAAAAAAGATTAATTTAAAAGACAGAGGTTCAATTCCTCTTGGGTTTATTCGCGACTTTATTTAAGTTATTGCGATTTTTTCTATTTTTTAATAGCTACTGATTTTAGATTACAAAATTTTATTAAATAATTTATAATTATTATTCTATAAATTAAAAAGATAAATTTTAGCTATTAAAATATATTTAAATATTTTTTTAATAAAATAATCTGTTTATATTACTTTAGTAACCTGCCTTTAATTTATATTAAGGTCACTTATTCTTGGTTTAACCTACTTGAGATTTATTTTTTAATCTCTTGATTTCAGCCTTTTGTCTGTTTATATATATTACCGGGCCCCGCGTCCGCGACTCCTTAAGTAAAAAATAATATATAAATATGTTGCATATCTGCCACTTTCGCTTAGCTGGACTTTTTAATTTTTGTTTGTTTTTTTAATCACTAATATTAGTTTTATAATAAAGTTATAGCATTGAATAGAGGCCACTTACCACGGATCACGGTAGTGTTAGTGTAACGTATCTGTTATAACTACGTGGTCGTTGCGTGTTTGAGTGAGCGACATAAGTAGTATGATATTTTATCATTTTTAATTTTTATAATTAAATATAATGATATATTTATATAGATTTTTTAATGTTAGATAACGGTTTAATATTTTAATCGAGCGTTAATTACGCAGGCTATAAAGAATTTTTTTTTATTTATGAAAAATTTACTTATTGATATTTTAGCTTTCGGTGCTCTTTTTTCTAGTGTTTTAGTTATTACTTCTAAAAATCCAGTTATAGCTGTTATTTTTTTAATTTCAGTATTTGTTAATGCTGCTGGATACTTAATTCTATTAGGTATAGGATTTATTGGTATTTCTTATATTATAGTTTATATTGGTGCTATTGCAGTACTATTTTTATTCGTTATTATGATGATTAATATTAAATTAACAGATATATTAGAAACTGGTTCTCAATATACTAAAACTATTCCTTTAGCTTTGGCTATTGGTTCTTTATTTATCTATGAAATCTTTACTATCATTCCATTTAGCTTTAATAATGTTTCTGTAATATCATATTTATTAAACTTTATAACTAGTTTAAATGGTTTAATTTTAAATTCTGAAATTTCTAATATAGATTATGTTAATATTGCTTTTAACCCTGGAATAGCTGATACGACATTTAATAACTTTCTACAAATAGAAGCTATTGGTCAAAGTATTTATACATATGGAGCTTCTTGGCTTATAATAACTAGTGTAATTTTATTACTAGCTATGCTAGCACCAATATTCATTTCTAAAACAAATTCAAAAAAAATTTAAATTGTTAACCCCCCCCACGTATAACGAGGGGTAAGCCAGTATCACAACCGTGTCTAGTGGTCGTGCCCGTAATCCTCGTGATAGATGCCATAATAGTATGTGGCTTAAATAGCTCTCGATTTGTTTGTTGTATTATCACGTCTCACGTCCGTGGTTGTGGGGCCCGGCAGCCTGTTCTAGCCGCTGCTTTGAAGCATCTACTTTAAATCTTCATTAGACGGATTTAATTTTATTCATACCTATTGCTAGGTTAATGTCTGCCTATGGTAGATTATTGTTATTAGTCTTTTCTTAAAATGTAAATTAAAAAATACCAACAGCTGCCCCACGTCTAACTATTACTAAATGGCCCGTGAGTTAGCGAATGAAATAATATATTGAATTTTTAAGCTTATTTGGGATTCATGTTAATAAATCTAGTTCTCCTATATTGTTATTTGCTTGTAGTATTTTAGTTTTGTCTATTGTTGCTTTATCTTGTTTTATAAATATTTTATTGTATTTTAGTATTATTTTTATAATTGATAATAAAAAAATAGATCCGTGAGGACGCGAGCAAAATTACCAGCAAGATTGCAAGTTTTCTTACTCCATATAATTAATATATATAAAAAAACTAGAATAATTTAGGTTATAATTGAGGTTATACTTTTTTTTTTTAGTTTGTTAAGGTTCTGTTATATGGTTATGTAGTAGAATTATTATGGTTTAATGTAAGTAATTTATTACTATTGTAAAAATATAAAAATTATATTTAAGTATTCTGTCGTAGCTTTTTAATGGACTATAAGTTATAACAATAATAAGTAAGTATACTATAAAGATGTTAATAGATGTCTTTAGTTTTATATTTTGTTAATCTCTTCTCTCGCGTCCGCGGAATAAATTAAAATATGTTATTCGGACAGCCGGCACCATTATTAAATATTCTATAAAATTTAATTATTAAATAAAATAATTAATAAAAGGAATAGTATAAATGATGTTTATACTACCGTAAGCAACCAAGCTTAAACAATAATCTGTTTAATTTTACTATGGAACTAATATTTTATATAATACTTTTTTTTTATCAAAATAAATAATATTAAGATAATTTATAAAATTAATAATAATAAAAATAAATTATCTTAATAATTTTTTTTATATAATTTGGATTATTTAATAATCTTATTTATGTAAAAAAGATTCAATTTTTTTTTAGTTATATTGAATTTCAATTCTGGTATTAGTTTTCAGTTTTACCTTGGAAAAAAAAAATATATATATAATAATAATAATATGATAACTATTAATAGAAACTTATTTCAAAATCATCCATACCATTTAGTAGAAATTTCTCCATGGCCTCTTTTTGTTAGTTTTACTATATTAAGTATGGCCATTGGTGGAGTAATGTATATGCATGGTTATCCATATGGTGGATATTTATTAAATTTAGGATTTGTACTAACAGGTTCTGCAATGGCATTATGGTTTAGAGATGTCATTACAGAAGGTACTTATCTAGGATGTCATACAACTCAAGTACAAAAAGGTATAACAATAGGTGTAGTTCTATTTATTGTTAGTGAAGTTTTTGCTTTCTTAAGTGTATTTTGGGCTTTTTTCCATTCTAGTCTATCACCGGCTATAGAAATTGGAGGTGTATGGCCTCCTCAAGGTATTACAGCTTTAGATCCTTTTGCAATACCTTTACTTAATACTATTTTACTTTTATCTAGTGGTGCTTTTGTAACATATGGACACCATGCCTTAATACAAGGTAATAGAGGAGGAGCAATATTAGGAACATTACTAACAATAGTCTTAGCAGTAATATTCACTTGTTTACAATATTATGAATATTCAGAAGCTGCATTCACCTTCTCAGATTCTGTTTATGGTTCTGCTTTTTATGCTTCAACTGGTTTACATGGGTTTCATGTTATTATTGGAACAATTTTTATTGCTACAGCCTTTTTTCGTCTAATTAATTATCATCTTACAAATTCACATCACAATGGATTTGAATCTGCTATTCTTTACTGGCACTTTGTTGATGTTGTATGGTTATTTTTATTTATAGCAGTTTATTATTGGGGAGGTAATTAATTAAAAATTACAAAATTCAATATAAAACAAATATTAACAGTCCTTGGTGGAGGTGTCCTTGTGTTATGTGCACCTCAAAATGGTGTTATACTATTAGATCGAAAATAAAGAGAATTGGAAAATGATGCACAAATTCAAATAGATGAACAAGCTACTAGAGTAGAAAAAGGTGTGGATGATTTGTCTTATAAAATTGATCAACTTATTAACAAAGTAGATAATGGACAAACTATGTCTGCTGAAGAAGAAAATTTAGTTAGAACAAAGTTTACTTCTATGAAGGAATCAAAAGAAAACTTAGATAATCTCATTAATAATAGTAATATAGGTTAAGAAAATAAATCAAAAATTAGTGAATATCTTGACAAAATGGGAAATGAATTTGGTGATGTTCAAAAGGTAATAGAAAAATATACAAAAGGAGGTAAAGATGGTAATAATTTAGTTTCGGATATTGGAGATTTTATTAATCAGATTTACAATTATCTAGATAGCTTGACACTTTTGGAAGAATCTGCTTTTTTACATTTAATCATTTTTATGATTTTATTGTTGACTGTTTTTAATATATTAGGTATATTCTTTGGTAATGAAATTATTAAGTACTTTGATCTAGAAAATAAGTATCCTAAATTATATACTTTTTTTAAAGTAAGAGCTATGTTTCAAAGATACTATTTAATGTGGAATATTTTTGTGTTGTTTGTTGTCTGTATTGTAGGGATTTGTATTAATCTCTTAGTTTTTTATTAAATGGAAAATCTATTAGATTTTTTAGATTATTATTAAATCAATTAAATTTCGAACAATTATTGGCTATTTATTTCTTAAAAATAAAAGAATCTTAAATAACCTCAAATTTTTTATATTTATTAATATTGTTAATAAAGAATTTTACAACTATAAATAAAAAAAGATTTCTATCAAAATGGTATGTCTAATACTGAATCAATAATAGATAAAATACCTGAACTAAAAAAAAATATTACTTCAATATTTTTAACTACAAATGAAAATATTAGTAGTCGATTAATTAATAATCTAAATAATAATTTATCAGAAATTATTAATAATAAAAATAATTCAACTAAAGTAATAGAATTATCTAAAGATGGTAAAATAATAATTGATGGAAATAAATTATCAGAAATTTGGGATAAAACATATACAATTATTACATAAAAAAATAAAGGATACAACTCTAGAAGGTAAAGTATGTTTATTTTTTATAAGTAGTTTATTACTTTATAAAGGTATAGTAATAACTTATGATAAATCAACTAGAGTTGAATTAAATTCATTTACAACAGATAGAGCTAGACTAAAAGCTTTAAAAATGATAAATAGAAATAAATTTATTTTTAATAGCTGTGGAGCTTTAGTGGTAATGGCTGGTATTTATAGTATGTATTCTTTATATAAAGAACCAAATAAAGTAGATATCTCTGTAAATACTTCAACGTCTCTTAATAAAACTAACAATTCAGTTCTCTTATTTTTTTTTCACATTAAAATTTTAAATAAATGGCTTAAATTATTTATAGTAATTATTTTATTAGTTCTTGTTATTTTTCTGGATATTACTTATTTAGGTGGTGTCTTTAAAATGTATAAGTTATTTATTAGTAGTAATATTTTATATATATAAATATTTATCTCTCTAATAATAAGTTTAATAATCTTATATAATATAATAATATTAAAGATTATTAATAAATTTAATAAATTAAATGATATACCTATTCTACCTAAATTTATTCCTTCTTTCATAAAAGTTAAATAATGGATCTATACGAGATTAGTAAATTTGATGATTTAGAAAAAAAAATATAATAAAAAAAAAATAATTTTATAAAAACTAATTTATTTTTGTTTATTCTGTTTTTAATCTCTATTCTTTCTTTTTTTTATCCACCACTTTTATAACTTCTATGATAGGATATTTGAATTTTGATTTTTGAAATTTTTATATTTTATCTGGTTTGCGTCATCCTAGCTGATTGTGTGTTTGCGTTCTTTTTGAAATATTTAGATCACTAATTTTAATAGTTACAGTAGTTTAGATGGGTTTTATAGTATTTGATTTGAATTGTTTCTTAAACTCACAAACACCAGATAATATACATAATATTTTATTAATATTATTTTATTATTTTATTCGTCAATTTCCTATTACTGTATTAAGATATTGCTGGTTAAATGATTATATCTTCTAAATTTTTTTTTTTACAAATAATTATAATTATAATTATAATTAAAAAAATGAAAACAAACTTTAACACAACATGAAAAAAATATATAAAAAGATTTTATTATTTTATTTTTAAACAAAATGGAAAGCAAATATCTGAGGATGTAACTATAACTGAAAATTTTATTTTATAAATTCTCCGTTAGAATCTAGTGAATTCTCTTTAACCATAAAAAATCAAGTGATAGAATTATTAAGTTATAATTTAACTATCCATTACATAATGATTTATTTAATTATGATGGGTATTTTTATCTTAACGGTAAAACTTATTATAGCTAATAATATCTCTTTAGAAAATATTAATTAAAAATTTACCTTTAGGTAAATATATTTATATTGTTTAAAAAAATAATATCCATAAGGAGAAAATCAAATACTTTTTGGATTTATTTTATATTATTTTCATTATTAATAATGATGGTTGCGTCAACATATGGGAAATATGGTTCTTTAGCTATTATGAAATATTATTAAAATAAAATAAAACAAAATTTTTTGTTTTTATATCAGACCTCTGGTCTGGTTACTTTATAATGCATCAACATAAAGCATTTACAGTATTAATGAAATTACTTATTGGTAGTGCGGCTACGTCTTCATCTGGATATGCCGCTACCTCACTATGTTTTTATAATGTATAATAATAATGTATAATAATATTAATAATAATATTAATAAATTTTAATGGTTAATTATAGGTACATTGCCTATTTTAGGCTTTGTTTTATAACCATACGCCCTACCTAATATCACTATACTAATATAATAAACAAAATAGGAAAATACAACTTATAATGATAGTAAAGAGAGTATATCCTGTAAAAAATAAAATTAATTTAAGTTATTAATTTTCTCACTTAAACTAAGTGTGTGAGTGATTGACCCCCGGTCCCACGTCCCTGACTAAGTGAGTGCCGCTAAGCTAGAGTGCGGGTAGGCAGGCAGCTAAAGGTATATTTTATCTTATAATTACTTAAATGATATATTATTAAATACCCCTTTAGTATGAAACCCTTATTTACTATAGTAAATAAAACAAAAAATTTTTTTTTATGTTATGTTTTTTTTTTTTAATAATAAAAAATATTATTTTTATTGCGATATTAATTATTGCAATATTACTACATTACAATTATTACCGGTACCCAAAGGAATTTTACAAATACATAAACTATGAATCTGTCATTATTCTTATTTTTAATAGGTATTTTAGGATTTATTTTAAATCGAAAAAATATTATCTTAATGATTATTGCCATAGAAATAATGCTATTAGCTGTTACACTGTTAGTTTTAATTAGTTCATTCACTTTCGATGATGGTATAGGACAAACTTTTAGTATATTTATTATCTCAATAGCAGGAGCAGAATCTGTTATAGGTTTAAGTATTCTTGTAGCTTTTTATCGATTAAGAGGAAACATTTCATTAAGAAGCTAATGTATCTTTCTATATTAATTTTACCTTTATTAGGATCAATGGTCTCAGGTTTCATGGGACGAAAAATAGGAGTAAGTGGAGCACATTTAATAACCTGTACTTGTCTAATCTTATCATCAATATTAGCGAGTGTTGCTTTTTATGAAGTAGGTATATGTGGTTCACCTCTTTCAATTCATTTAAATAGTTGGATTGATTCAGAGTTTCTTTCTATTTCTTGGGAATTTTTATTTGATCAATTAACTGTTTCAATGTTTATACCTGTGTTATATATTTCTTCTTTAATCCATATTTTTTCTACAGATTACATGTCTGAAGATCCTCACAATCAAAGATTTTTCTCTTATCTATCTTTATTCACTTTTTTTATGTTATTATTAGTTTCAGGGGCTAATTATTTTGTAATGTTTGTTGGTTGGGAAGGTATAGGAGTTGTTTCATACTTACTAATTAATTTCTGGTTTACTAGATTACAAGCTAATAAGGCAGCTATACTAGCTTTAACAATGAATAGAGTAGGTGATATGGGTCTAAGTATTGGATTCTTTGCTTTATTTGCTTTATTTGGATCAATAGATTATGCTACTGTTTTTAGTTTAGCACCATTTATGAATGAAACAGCTATTACTATAATTGGTTTACTACTTCTTACTGGAGCTATGGCTAAATCTGCTCAAATACCATTACACAGCTGGTTACCAGGATCGATGGAGGGTTGCTATCCTTTAATTTTAGTTTTTATTAGATTATTTTTATTTATTTTTGTTTGTTTTTTAACCACTTTACTTTTCTATTTTATTTTAGTTTTTATTAAATATCTATATATTTTTTCTGACTGCGGTTTAGATAATAATAATTATTTTTATTATGATTTACTTTATATCTTAGGATTCATGAGTGTTTTACCTGCTCATTTGGGATAATATTAAAATGGTAGATTTATAGGTAGACCAGTCCCTTTTGTACCATTACCTTATAAATTAAAAGAAGCTATGATTGGATAATTATTAGGATATGGCCATTTACGGTTTAATTAAAAAAAGGGTATAAGGATTACCTAAATCTAATACAAATGCTCTGCCTCTCGCGGCCTTCGCTAAGCGGCACGTACTTGGCCTAATCCTAAATAAGGTAAACCTGTCACTCTTTACCTTTTTTAAAATTTTACCTTGCCCTCTCTAACTTAAAATCATAAACAATGGTATGTATTAAACAAAGATAATAATAAAATTATAAAAATAGTACCTCTAAATATTGGTTGGCCTCGCGAGAAAAACAGTAGATCTATGTACAGATAGTTTTACTTTATCAGAAGTAGAATTAATAATAAATTACTTAAAGATAACTTTGATTTAATAGCAAACATCTAAACGTAGAATTAAAAAATAAGAAGATATGTTGAGGCCTTACGTCTCACTCACTCACCCGCTTAGCGAGAATTAGATTTAGTAGTAAAACTGAAAATATTTATAAATTAAAATCTTTAGTTACACCTCATTTTATTCCATCAATGCTCTATAAGTTAATATATCTATAGTTTAGAATATTTGAAATATAGTCTAAATATATCTTTTTTTGTTTTCAACTGGTGTCCTCCTCGCTAAGCCTCAATCACCTCATTAACAAACTAAGTTAGGGACGCGCGCGATAGTAGCTTTTTAATTGAGCTATTACTTTTTAAAGTAAAGTTATTTAAAAAAATAAAAAATAAATTTGGAATAATTTAATAATTTGGGCCCTCCTTAAGTAAAAAAAAAACTTAAAAAACAAAAATTAACTATATGCTAGAACATTAAAAAAATATTTTTGAGTACTTATAAAAAATTTATTATTTTAATTTTAATTAAAAAATTAAAAAAAGTAATTATAACTTAATCTAAGAGTAAAAATCTCTTAAATATAAAAATAACTAGCAAGATAAAAAAAAATATCTTCAGAGACTTTACGTTAATTATTATTCTAATAAAACTTTAAAATATAAAAATGTTTATAGTTAGATAATTAAAGATAAAGTCCAAAAATCCTTAATAGTATTAATATAAATTAAATTTAATTTTTATTTTAAGGTTTTGCCAACTCCTGTTTCAGCTTTAATTCATGCCGCTACTCTGGTTACTGCTGGTTTATATTTATTAGTACGATCATCACCGTTACTGGAATATAGTAGTACTGCTTTATTAGTTATTACTTTAGTAGGTGCTTCTACGGCATTTTTTGCGGCTACTTGTGGTTTAGTACAAAATGATTTAAAACGAATTATTGCGTTTTCTACTATAAGTCAGCTAGGATACATGGTAATGGCAGTAGGGCTATCACAATATAATGTGGCTTTAATGCATGTTATTAATCACGCTTTCTTCAAAGCATTATTATTTTTAGGGGCAGGTGCTGTAATCCATAGTTTTGCTGATCAACAAGATGTAAGAAGATTTGGAGGTTTAATAAACTTTTTACCGTTTACTTATACCGCAATGTTAGTAGGATCTTTATCATTACTAGCTACACCATGGTTAACTGGATTTTATAGTAAAGATTTAATTATAGAATTAGCTTATGCCCAATATAGTTTTAGTGGTACTTTTGCTTTTATATTAGGGAGTTTAACTGCAGGTTTAACTGCTTTTTATTCTTTTAGATTAATTTCTTTAGTATTTTTAACAGTACCTAATGGTTCACGAAATGCTTATTTACATTCTCATGAAGCAAATTTAGCTGTAGTAATACCATTGTTTATACTAGCATTATTTAGTATTTTCTTTGGTTTTGTATTTTCAGATTTATTTGTAGGAGTAGGTACAGATTTCTTCGGTAACTCTTTATTTATTCACCCTAATAATATTTCAATTATTGAGGCTGAATTTAGTTTACCTATTTATATTAAATTATTACCTGCTATATTATCTTTAGTAGGGGCTAGTTTAGCTGTTTTCTTATATCATAATACTCCTTATTTTGTGATAGAACTAACTGAAACTTCTGTAGGTAGAAAAATTTATACCTTTTTAAATGGTAAATATCTATTTGATGTTGTTTATAATAACTATATAATTGCCGGTGGATTAAAACTAGGTTACATAATTTCTAAAGTATTAGATAGAGGTGTAATTGAACTAGTAGGACCTTACGGATTATCTAATACATTAACTAAAACAGGTATTAATATAGGAAAATTAGATACTGGAGTAGTAACAACTTATTCTCTTTATATAACTTTAGGTTTACTTTCATTATTATTCTTAGTATTTGCTCCTATTTTAATAGATACTTCTTTATTTAGTGAAATTAGATTAGTTATTATTTATCTTGCAGCTTTAGTATTTGTTCTTTCTCCTTCTTCTTTTGGCTAAGCCTTGTATCACTATAATTTATAACTAGTGGTGGGCTTCCGCCATCCTCACTAAGTATCTAAGTGAGTGAGCTAGCGAGAGAAAGAATAGGCGACGCTAAGCGTCAAATATAATCAACCTATTTATTTCTTAAACTTTTTTATTTTTTATTTAACCCCCCGTAACGCTTAGCGTGGCTCCGTCTATTATAGGCTATTAAACTACTCTCACTAAAATATAAAAATTTTTATATTATTGTTTATATTTTTATCCTGATTTTTGTTTAATTATAATGAGAACACTGGGGGAAATTATATAAATTGGTTAATTGAAGAGGCTCGGTCAAAAATAAAGATTACCAAGGATTATCAATATCATTTGGTATTTGTGTACTTGACGCACCGGTTCCTGTTCTATTCTCAGTAATGGTAATATCTGAACCAATATCTGAACCACTATCAGAACCTTTATCTGATTCATTATTAGTATCTGTCCATGGATTATCTTGAGTTGGAATATCAACATTAGCTCTATTTACATTTCTATTAAATTTATTTTTCAGAATAGTAAATAAATTTCTTATATGTGCCGCTGGGGATAAAGAATCAAGAATAGAAGTGAAAGGATACAGAGTAATAGTTCTAATCCAAACTATTGTAGTAGAAACATAATTAAAACCACTTCTTAAAGAATCAACAATTTGATGAACATAAGGAGTATCAGGATATTTATAATCCCAAATAAATAATAAAAATGTAATACCAAGTATAGTATAAATATAATTTTTATTTTTATCCCTAAAGCTTTTTTCTTCAAAGAAGGTGCTATTGAAACCAACGCCCATTTCTTTAACTTTAGCTAATTTAGATTTAGTTTTAAAAATAGATAAAGACGGGATCCATGATGACCATGAGCAATATTTTCTATAAAAATATCTAATTTTATCTGGAAGATAAGGAAAGAAAGAATCTGGTAAGAAAGATAAAATATAAATAGCAAGTTTTCTAAGAGTTTTAAATGATGAAAATAAAGGTGTATAAACAATACCTAATACTGTAAATAAACTAACAAATATAGTTCTATAAAATAGAAGAATAACAGGTTTTAAGAATAAAAATATAGTTAGTACAGATAGAATAACATTTAATATTTTTCTAAAGGATAAATGATTTCTAAGAAGTTTTAACCATTCAGGTTCTAATATTCTAGTAATAGTTTCGATTGCTATTGGATTAGCTCTACCCCTTAAAATATCTTTTAACACAGTTGGAACAGCTCTTATATTCAATGCATGTCTAATACCTAATACAATTCTAATTGTGGATACAACTCCTATACTCATGATCATTTCAGAAATATTTCTAACAAAAACAGTTAAAAAACTTAAAATAGTAGAGGGAGAAATTCTAGTAATTAATTGCATAATCTTAAAGTTAGCAATTATAGAAAAAGGATGCGCTGCCACGAGTGGATGAAGAAGGATTCTTATTCTCGCGGCAGCAGTGATTAAAATTTGTCGGATCATTTTTGTTTTTAAATTATATTTAGTTATTACTCTATATCTACTATTTCCTTTGATAGAGTGTTATAAGGTAGCCGTCATTTTATTATCAATTTCGACTACTTATGAATTTTCAACTATACCTTCATATATGTTAAATAGTTATAGTGACGAGTTACTTTAGTTAAATTAATAACCCTTTGAAATACTTTGATGTTTACTATATTGTCATCTTTACTTTTTAAATAATAATAAATTTTATTTCGGATATATAATTCCTTATTTAACAGAAAGGAATAACATTTCTTTAAATAGCTAGATAGGATATAGTTATAAAGGTATAACGCTATTTATTATAGAATTATTAGTTCGAGTCTAATTGTCCTATTATCCTAATAAAGAAACTTTAATACCCGTTTGAATATGTCTCGCTCACGATCTGTAACGTGGGACCGATAAACAACTATTAATAGCTTTCTTTGATATTTAGTATCTACTCTTTCGCATTAGGAATTTTAGCTTAATATTCAAATATAAATACTATTCTTTATATTAAACATTTGTAACAGAGAGTAAAACGTACGTATATTACTAACAAAATGACTTATTAAGTAGCTAAATGATTAACTTAATCCTTTAGCTTTCGTTATTAAATGTAAAAAATAAATAAATAAAAATAAATATGAGAAAAGGTACTAGTTTAAGTAATAAAATTCTTTCTATACTTAGTTATGGAATTGGAATCTATGGTTTATATCTTACTTATTCAGGGCAAGATGCGGAAAATTTTAATCAATATAATGACACGCAAAAAGCTCTACTACAAAATCAAAAAGATATTCTACAATCACAAAACGAAAAATTTGCAAAATTAATGGAACAACATGGAGATAAAATAGAAGATGTTAGAGAATTTCAAACACAATATCAAATTACACAAAATTCATTTGATAATTTACAAGCTAAAATTCAGAAACAAAATGAACTACATAATTCTTTATTAGAGGCTACTAAAAATTGTAATGATGAAAATGTTAGCCGAGTTTTATCAGAATGTAAAAAAATGGAAATAGCATACACGACATATTTCAAATTGCTAGTTCTAATCTTAATGGTTTAAATGAAATCATAGAAAAATATTGTAATTCTAAAGGAGGTAATTCATTTAATTCAATAAATTTATTTTCTGATTTACTAAATTATTTAACTTCTTTTGGTTTACATGAACAAATTGCTATTACACATATTTTAGGATTAATGGCTATATTTTTTTCTATTTGTTCTATTATAGGAATATTTTATTCAGATTATTTCATTAAAAAATTTAATTTAGAAACTAAATATCCAAAATTTAAAAAATATTTCGAGATAAGAAGAAAATTCCAGAATTATTATTTTATTATGGATATAACAATAATATTTCTTGTAATAATTAGTATGATTAGCATAGATATTTTTTTCTATTTAAGTTAATTTTTGTTATTCTGATTTTCTTTCAGGATATCGTTACATTATTTTTAGAGTCTGCTGCTGCTGTCCTGTCTAGTGGAAGCAATATTATTATTATATTTTTAATTAACCCCACCCCTTAATAATATAATTAAAAAGACTGTTAAACTTCTAAGTCTTCTCCCCATTTCTATTAAAGGATTATAATTATTACCGAGTAAAGGTTTATCATTTTTAGTTATACTGATTTTACTAGATCTAATTTTAATACTTACCTTCCACTCGGGGCCAGGGTATATAACACGGCGTCTCTAGACCCTTCCGTAACTCTTTCTCAACTCTGGGTGCCAGGCGGCGGGCTGGTGTAGAATAAAAATAATGAAAATAATAGAAAATTTAAATAATCATCATGGATTTTATGAAATCTCCTTTGAATTAACATTAGCACCAACATTTCAATTAATAATTGAAATAGTAAATAATTTCCTTTAAATACTTAAAAAGAAATAACAAATATTTTTTTACTGTTACGAATCCAATTTAATAATGGACAAATCAGAACTCTACACAAAGGGATAGTTATAACTAAAAAATTAAAAACTGAATATATAGAATATATTAAGATTTAATTTCAATTAGATCAAATGATTATGATCCTACTAATTACAATAAAGTAATATTTAACTTTTTCAAAATTGATGAAGATCGTGAACAATATTATATTGATAAATGGACCGAACTTAAACCCTTCACCGAATCAATTACATTAGCCCCTTCGGGGGGTGAATATAAATTACCCATGAATAGAGAATATTCAACTTGGGGAAGAGTATTAGCTAAAACATCTTCATTAATGATTGTAAGATCACAAGAATTTTTATATTTTGTATATTCAGATAGAATTGAAGTAATGAAAAATGGTTAATTATTAATTACAATTAACGAATCAGACTTTAATACCTCAACGTTTACAAGAAAAATTAATTCTAATACATATTATATTAAAAATGATCAGAAAATTATTTTAATCACTAGTGAAGTTAATACTAAATTCATTAAAAGATTAAAAGCTCAAACCAAAAGTAAAACAAAAATGATTACATTTGATATTGAAACTTTATTAGATAGAAATAATGTTCATGTACCATCTCTTTATTCAATGTATGATGGTAAAAAAGCTTATTCTTGGTTTACTTATTCCCTCGCGTCTCGCTCAATCACTCACTTACTCAGTAAGTGGTCACGTCTCCAAACATGGTCCCGCTTAGACCCGACCACTAAGTGATACGTGATAGTAGGGGTAGTGGTCCGTGGTCCGCGTATGTAATTAATTAACTGAGAACATAAATTTTATAGTTATAATATTAATAAAAAAAAAATATATAATTAAAAATTTTGTTTTATTTTAATAATAAAAGTATCGATGACAATATAGTTCTAACATCAAAAAGTATTTCAAAGGGGTTATTAAGGATAACTAGCAAATTTATAAACAAAAGGAGGTTATATACCAAAAGCCACATGTTAATTAAATATGCTATATTTAATTAATAAATAAAAAATGTGGCGATCCTAAGGGAAACCTTTAATATACAAACTTCCCGAAGTAAATCATTTTAGTAGGGAAAGGAAAGGAAATCAACCGAGACTCCGAAAGTAATGGTGAGTGAAATCGGAATAGCCAAAATAAATTTAAAAATTGAAATGTTACCAAAGAAGGTTTAAAAGTCCTGTAGATTTCTAAAGTTATTTCTTAATATTTTTAATATTAAGTATAAAAAGTACGATGAGAGTAAACTTGTCGGAATATAGGGGAACCATCCTCTAAGGCTAAGTATTATAAATTTAGCGATAGTGAAAAGTACTGTAAAGGAAAAGTTGAAATAGTATGTATTAATAGACATAATGAAATAGACTTGAATTAGTAACTCTATAAGCAGTCGAAATTTATATAAATGACGGCGTACCTTTTGCATAATGGGTCAGCAAGTTAATAGGAGTAGCAAGGTTAAAAGCCTTAGTGAAAGCGACTGGACTAACTAGCAACACAAAAATAAAAATTAATAGAACTGTCATCAGTTAAATTATTAAAATTTATTCTTTGTTCCGCGTACGCGGGTGTATTTATTTATATTTTATTAAATAAAAAATAAAATAAACTTATAAATAGGATAATCCTTTATTGTTTCAGTTTATTTTTAAACTAGCATTAAAGTTTATTATTTTCTAGAAATAGTGGTGGATAAGTTACTTCTATTAGACCCGAAGCTGATAAGTGTTTTGGGAAAACACTAACTTGGCTTAAACTATCAAACTCCGGGGACACCCTAAAGCTTATGGTACCAAGCTATAGTCGAAAGGCTATAAGTGGCCAGAATAATTACCTGGGTACGGTAATAAGCCATAAGATGATGGAAACTGAAATGGGTTATCGCGGATCTAAGTCAGAATTTGTTTCGCACACATATCCTGTAAAAGAGCAACGAGTAGACGGTAGTTGGAGCATTAAAGCCAAATCCAAAAAAAATGCTCTTAAGGTATACTCTAATGGGTTTCGAAAGAAATTATCAAATCAAATACCCTTCTAAACAATTAAATTATTTCTCTACTTTACATTCTGATAATAGATTAAACCATTGGTTTGTAACAGGACTTGCAGACTCAGAAGGTACATTTACTATAATGACGGATCAAAATCAAAAACGTACACTGGGTTGGCGTGTTCAAGCTAAATTTCAAATTGGACTACATAAACGAGATTTAGCCTTATTGTTACAAGTACAGCAATTTTTCGGGGGCATTGGATCAATAGGTAAAAGTGGAAATATGGTTTTTTATTCAGTATCTAGTGTTAAAGATTTAACAAATACTATAATACCTCATTTTTTAAAATATCCTTTATTGACTCAAAAAGCAGCAGATTTTTTACTGTTCAAAGCCATCGTTGATCTAATAATCAATAAAGTCCATCTTACAATTGAAGGTTTAAATCAAATAATTAATATAAAAGCCTCAATGAATACAGCTCTCTCTCAAATTGTAAAATCAAATTTTAGTAACATTGTTCCGGTTAACAGAGCCCTTATCAATACCGACAATATCCCGGATCCTCAATGGATAACAGGATTTGTAAATGGTGAGGGTACTTTTGATATAAAAATATATAGATCAAAAACTAATACGGGATATGCCGTTCAATTAAGATTTAGAATACCACAGCATGAAAGAGATACTAAATTAATAGAGGTTTTAATTAAATATTTCGGTTCAGGTGTTATAGAAAAACATACTAAATTTCCAGCGGTAACTTTAGTCATAGTAAAATTTTCACATCTCATTGAAAAAGTTATACCTTTTTTTGAATTATATTCTCTTATTGGTATAAAACAAACTGATTTTTTAGATTGGTGTAAAATAGCAAAACTAATGACCAATGGATCACATTTAACAATTGAAGGTTTAAATTTAATCCGAACAATTAAAGGAGGAATGAATAAAGGTAGACCAACAGAATAAATTAATTGCATGATAAATTTTGACTTCCATGAGGTGATCTTCCCAAGACCAGATTATAATGGATCGAACGGGTGAATGTTGCATTATTCTCCGAAGAGTTTTGGGAAGCGGTAGAACATTTTGCCGCTTTGAAAAGTGATTTTCAAAATAAAAACTAGCTCATAACGGTGGAAATCTTTTATTTAGGCATATTAAAAATAAAAGGCAATACCGTGGGAAGTTATATCATTCTAGAAACAATACTACTTAGTATATATTCAATTTTATTTAGTAATTTAACTAAATTACCTATTTTTGAATAGCTTGATATTAACCCCGTAACGACTTAATTGAAAAATTAGGATTTGATTAGGATTAATAATTTTTAAACTAAATGTTATTAATTTACATAATTAAATCAACACGCTAGCACTCTAAAGTTTCATTTAACCATGGTTAAAAATAAATATAAATTGGTTTTTAAGATTTTACCAACTGGCTCAGTGACGATTAATTTTGAGCAAGCTAATCCTGTATCTAGTATTTGTCAGTCTGCGTAAAACATTTTAAAATAAATTACAAAATTAAACTATAATAAAAATGAACAAAAAATATAACTTTACAGGAGATTGGATTGCAGGTTTCACTCAATCTGATGGAAGCTTTGTTGTCAGTTTTGAAAAACAAAGGGTTTGTCTATAAGAGCTAGACCATTATTTAATTTCACTCAATCTAATACTGAATTTGAAATGTTTGAAGCTTTACACAATCATTTAGGTATTGGTAGAATAAACAAAAATAGAAATAATGTCACATTAGTGGTAACATCTATTGATGAAATAGTTTCAGTTTTAATTCCTTTGTTTGATAAGCATCCTTTACATGGAAGTAAATTAATCTCTTATCAAATTTTTAAAGAAGTTTCTTTAATGATGAAAGCTAAAAAACATCTAACAGTTGAAGGAACACTTCAAATTTTAGATTTAGCTTATTTTATGAATCCAGGGACAACCTTAAGAACAAATGAATCTAAAGAAATTATTTTAAATACAATAAGACAAAAATATGGTAAACTACCTTTAATTTCAGAATTAAAATTACCTGAAATTAATTTACCTGAACCTGTTAATTTGGAATTTATTAGAGGAGAGGTAGACGGTGATGGTAGTTTTAATGTGTCTTTCAGATCAGATAGAAGAAGAATAGGTGTAAATTTTACAGTTATTCATGAACTATCAGAGCTATCAGTTTTAAATGAATTACAACAATTCTTTAAATGTGGTTCTGTTTATAAATTAAAATCAAATGCAGCTAGATTTCAAGTACAAACTGTTGATGATATTTTAAATAATATAGAACCTGTTTTTAGAGACATAAAATTTAATACCATAAAACAAAAACAATATGAAATTTTTATTGAGGTATGTAAACTTATAAAAACTAAAGGATACAAAAATGATGATGATTTACAAACCATTGTAGATTTAGCTTGGGACATGAATAATTCAGGTATTAATAGAAGAATAAGTAAAGAAGAATATTTAGCCAAATTTATAAAAAATTAACCTAAAGTTAAAATAGAGTTGAAAGTATAGTCTGAACTATATTGTAAGATATAGCTAACATATTGGAAATGCCAATCTGACCTAGTGCTAGCTGGTTTTCTACGAAACATATGTAAGTATGACATCTATACAAAATTTATGGTGGTACAGCACTGAATTCCCAACAAAGATTATGACAGTGAATAAACAAAATATTTTTATATAAGTTTATTAACTTCTAATACTAAAGTTTAGGTTGAGGGGACCTCGAAAATCTTACCAATGGAAGAGAAACTCGAAATGACATAAATTGATGATAGATATTCAGACTGCTCATGAGAAAGTTGAGTAGTCAAGACGGAAACAGCCGAGAACACGAATACAAGGTCCCAAATGATTATTAAGTGAAATTAAGGAAATGACATATTGAATGCAGCTGTAAAGTGAGCTTGGAAGTAGCTATCTTTTAATGACCGTAATGTAACAACGTAGCAGCCCTTAGAATGTTGTGCCTAAAATTTAACGGGTCTAAATAATCAACCGATATCGTGTTTATTTTGAATACATAAAAAATATTTTTATTCAGAATATAGGTAGTAGAACATTCAGTAAAACTTAAAATAAAACAGTGTTTCATTGTTTTTAGGTAACTGAAGAGATAATGCTGACATGAGTAACGTAAAAAGAAGTTATAATACTTCTCGCCGAATACGAAAGGGTTATAAGGAAAGGTTATACCGCCTTATGTTATTGCGGCCTCTAAGGACCAAAACCAAAGTTTTGGCTGATGAGTAGATAACTGAAAGTCCATATGTAAATTAATGGACCAGGAAAATTAAGTTTTTATAATTTAATTTATTTTTATAATTTTTTATAAATAAAATTAATTTAGTCTACCGTACCCTAAACCGACACAGGTTCGTAGGTAGAGAATACTAAGGCGTAGAGCTAAAAGTTGTTAAGGAACTCGGCAAGTTCTCCTGCATTGTGTTCTGGGAAAACACATAAGTGGGTAAAACCATCAAACTCCGGGGACACCCTAAAGCTCCTGATACCAAGCTATAGTCGAAAGGCTATAAGTGGATGGAATAATTACCCATGTAAGGTAACAAGTCAGGAGATGAACGAAAGTGAAATGGGTTATCGCGGATCTAAGTCAGAATTTTAATAATTCTGTAAAAGAGCAACGAGTAGACGGTGGTTATTGCATAAAGCCAATGCAATTAAGGTATACTCTAATGGGTTTCGAAAGAAACTATCAAATCAAAATCCCTTCTAAACAATTAAATAAACAATATTATTCTACTTTAAGTAAATCCAGTCTAAATAATAAATTAAACCCATGGTTTATTACTGGTTTTGCCGATGCTGAAGGGTGTTTCTCCTTTGCAATAAAACCCGACGCCAAATCAAAATTAAAATGGAGAATCTCTCCTCTTTTTGTAATAAAACTGCATATTAAGGATATTGCAATATTAGAACTAATTAAAAACACTTTAATGATAGGGAAAATAAGAAAAAATGGACAAAATTCAATACTATACGTAGTTGAATCAATTAAGGAATTACAAGTAATTGTAGATCATTTTAATAAATATCCTCTTGTAACTGAAAAAGCTTCTGATTTTTTAATCTTTAAACAATGTTTTGAAATCATTAAGCAGAGATTACATTTAACTGAAAAGGGTCTTTTTAGTTTAATCGGTTTAAAAAGTTCTCTTAATTGGGGTCTTTCTGATAGTTTAAAAAAAGCTTTTCCAAACGTAACCTTTGTAGATAGACCAGAATATAAATTTAATGGTATACCTAATCCTTATTGGATAGCTGGTTTTACAAGTGGTGACGGTTCTTTCCATTTAAATCTTAAGAAATCAGATACTAATGTAAGTCACAGAGTCTCATTAAGATTTTCAATTAATCTTAATATTAGAGATGCTGAAGTTCTTAAAGGTTTGGTTATTTACTTTAATACTTTAAACAAAACAAGTACTGTAGTTAAAGGAATGCTTAACCAGGAAAATCAGTATGTATCTAAATCTGATAACACTGTAAGTCTTGCAATTACAAAAACTTCTGAGTTAATTGAAGTAATTATTCCTTTTTTTGAAAAGTACCCTATACAAGGTGTAAAAAGTTTAGATTTTGCAGATTTTAAAAAGGTTGCTATGATGATAGGTGCTAAAGAGCATTTAACTATCGAAGGCTTACATAGAATTTTAGAAATAAAATTAAACATGAATAAGCATAGAGATTGGTAATATTTTTTTATTTAATTGCATGATAAATTTGACAGCCATGCATAAGTTTGACGACAAGAGGAACCGTCTGAAATTTAAATTTTAATTAATTTATTTATTATGATGGTGGCACAAAATCGGAGGCCCCGACTGTTTACTAAAAACACAATTCAGAGCAATGATTAAGATATTAGTATTCTGAATGAAATTTGCCCAATGCCATTAATATAAGAGAGGTAATAGTTAATGTTACTAATCGAAAGTCTGGTTAATAGCGGTCTTAACTATGAGGATCCAAAGGTAGCAAAATCAGTTGGCCAGCTACGTGTTATGGGAAAACACTAATGTGGGCCGAACTATCAAACTCCGGGGAACCCCTAAAGCTTATGGTACCAAGCTATAGTCGAAAGGCTATAAGTGGCCAGAATAATTACCTGGGTACGGTAACAAGCCAGAAGATAGATGAAAATCAAATGGGCAATCGCGGATCTAAGTCAGAATTTCAAAGCCCACAGCCAAATGAAATTTCTGTAAAAGAGCAACGAGTAGATGGTAGTTATTTTGGATTCTATCCAAAATTAAGGTGTACTCTAATGGGCTTCGAAAGAAGCTATCAAATCAAAATCCCTTCTAAACAATTAAAACTGCTGAAGTTTTTTTCTACTTTAAATTCAAAACCTGAAACTGAAATAAACCCTTGGTTTATCACTGGTTTTGCTGAAGCTGAAGGTTGTTTTTCTATAAAAATACAACAAAATGCTAAATTAAGCCTTAAATGGAGAGTTAGACCAGTTTTTTCTATTACTTTACATATCAAAGATATAGCCATATTAGAATCAATTAAAAATAAATTAGGTGTAGGAAATATAAGCAAATGTGGAGAAAAAGCGGTAACGTATGCAGTAGATTCTATCAAAGATATTCATGTAATCATAAATCATTTTTGATAATTACCCTTTAGTAACACAAAAACTATCAGATTACTTGATATTTAAACAGTGTTTTGAAATTATTAAGCAAGGTAATCATTTAACAGAAATAGGTTTATTAGAAATAATAGGTCTAAAAAGTAATTTAAATTTAGGATTACCTGTTAAGGTAAAGGAAGCTTTCCCAAATGTTCCTGAAGTTAATAAGTTAGAATACAAGTTTAATGGTATACCTAATCCTTTTTGGGTTTCAGGTTTTACTAGCGGTGAAGGTTCTTTTCAGATAATTGCTAGAAATTCCAATAATTCAATATTTGCAAGATTTAGTATACATTTACATATTAGAGACTTAGAAGTTTTAAAAGGAATTTCTACTTATTTTAATGAATTTACAGAAAAAAAAGTGACTATGACTGAAAAAAGTGCTCAACTGCAAATATCTAAATTTTCTGATATTAACAATATAATTATACCTTTTTTTAAAAAAAACCCTATATTAGGGGTGAAAAGTTTGGATTTTATAGATTTTAAAAAAGTATGTGACATATTAAAAACTAAAGAACATCTAACTTCTACATCAGTATATAATCAAATAATAGAAATAAAATCAGGTATGAATCTAAATAGAAAATAAAATGTGTTAATTATATTATTAACACATTTTATTTAATTGTATGATAAATTTGAATAGCCATGTTAAATGTGGTCTGGTATCAATAGTGTAACGATGGTCTCACTGTCTCTACAACTTGCTCAGTGAAATTGAATTACCCGTGCAGATGCGGGTTGCCTCCAGGTGGACGGGAAGACCCTATGCAGCTTTACTGTAGTTAGTTATCATGTTGATCTACAACAACCTTGGTTAATAGTAATTAGGGAAGTCGATAGACGAAAGATGGAATACCTCCTAACTAAGGTTGGGTCAATGTTTACCTTATAATTTATAAAATTAGAGGGAGAGTTGACTAATTGGCAGTTTGACTGGGGCGGTCGTCTTTGATAAAGTAGCAAAGTACATCCAAAGCATTTTTATATTAAAAAAATATCACTTTATCTCTGTATTATTTAGATACAGATATCTTTTGTGATATACAAACTTATATGATATAGATGAAAAAAATTTACTTAAAATTTTTTTTTTATTTATATAATTTTTTTTTAAAAAAAGGTAGAGCTAGACGATTGTATGGGGAACAATCTACCAGTGAGAAAGGTAGTAATCGGCGTAATGGCGGAAAGCATGCCTAACTGTAAGACCTAGAAGTCGCACAGATACGTAAGTAGGGCATAGTGACCCTTCGCTATATTATGGAATAGACGGGGATCAATCGATAAAAGTTACGCTAGGGATAACAGGTTAATAGCTGGTGAGAGTACACATTGTCCCGGCTGTTTGACACCTCGATGTCGACTCAACCTATCCTCCGGGGGAAGAAGCTTGGAAGGGTTCGGCTGTTCGCCGATTAAAAGGTTACGCGAGTTGGGTTGACCTTATCTTTTTTATTATTAACAAGAAAATAAGATTACATCTACATTTATTAAAGGAAGATTTTATATAAAAAATATGAATATAAATATAATGAATACAAATACAATTTTACCAGGAAATCTACACTCGATTTTAGTTGGTCTTATGTTAAGCGATGGAAGTATCTATCGTTTTTCTAAGACAAGTAACTGTAGATTTGAAATGAGTTTTGGTGCAAAATATAAACAATTTGCAGAAAGCATTGGCGATTTATTTAAAGAATATGTGAAAAATCCAGTTAAATTGGTTCAAATCAAAGGAGCAAATAAAGTCTATAATTATTATAGACTTAAAACAATGACAATGCCAATTTTTAACTATTATCATGATATTTTTTATGTATTTAATACCGAAACCAGTAAATATGTTAAAATTGTGCCAGACAATATTTTAAATTTTATGGATGCTATCGTTCTAGCTTATTTAATAATGGGCGATGGAAATTACGATAGTTCAAGAAATAGAGTTAGAATATATACTAATAGTTATTCTAAACAGGATGTAGAAAAACTACAAAAAGCTATTAATGAAAAATTAGCCATTTATGTAGCAGTTTTACATGATAGAAAAGATCAATGGATCTTAACTATTGGAGCTACACAATTACCAAAATTACAACAAATTGTATCCCCTTATTTTTAACCAAGTATGCTATATCGAATAAATATGTAATTCTATTAAATTTTTATACACCACCTTCTTTTGGTTAAAAATTTATAACCTTTAATAAAGTATCATGTATTAAGCCCCATTTATAATATTAATACATAAATGAAAACCGGAAAAATTGCAAGAAACACTGATTTATTTAGTCAATTTGCATCCGAGCTTGATCTAGTGAGCGGTAATTGTACCGAAAGATCTTGAAGGTTCAACGACTAATAGGTGAGTATCACTAACAATAAACCTAACACGAAAATCCGGCGATGATAGTTTTATGCTATTATCGATGACATAGTCTGAACAATAACGTGAGTTATTGAAGTAATGAATAAAGAGTCATTACGATAACAATTTGTTAATACGACGTGAGTCAGTATGGTCCCTATCTTCTGGAGGGAAAAATAGTAAAAAGGGGCAGACCTTCTAGTACGAAAGGATCAATAGGCTGTGTTTCTCTAGTGTACCAATTGTTGAAAATTATTTTGTTATTAACAAGATAAATTTTAGCATAGTTGGGTAGCCACAAACATGATAGATAAGCGCTGAATGAATATGAAGCAGGAAGCTATCCCCTAGATACTATCATTAGATTACTATTTACTTTTTCTTTTCAGCTAATAACTGAATTTTAATAAGAATATGTAAATAGAATAAACTAATTTTGTAAGAAATAGAACATTTCTAGATAGGATGCAAATAAAATTACTGTGAAGTATTTAGTTTAGCATTACTAATTTATTAAATAGACTAGATGTTAAGAGTTGTTCATTGATTAAAAATTAAGATATGTGAAGATATACTATCATATAAATAATAGGTAATTATCTGTCTCCAGCGCGAGAGTTGATTTAAGATTAGTTTCAATTGTTTACCTCAAACACTAACTCATTCACTATCGCTCGGGGCCGCGTATCTTTACTAAGGGCAATAAGTGGAGAGCTAAGCCTCGCTAAGCGCCCCACTAGTCACGTCTGTCGCTTAGTGGGGAGAAGAGATAGTGGTCCGTGATACGTGGAAAGCAGTGGATATTATCATTATTAATAACTTCATTTATATTAGTTTTATAAAAAATTAAATTTTATCTATAATTGGTATTCATATTTTTAAGGATATCATAAACCATAGTAAAATTATATTATTTATTAAATAAATTTACTAAAGAAAGAAAAATCAAAAAGACAGAAAAATGAATTAATTTAACTAAAAAAGACAGTTAACACGATTATATAACAACAAAACTGTGTAATATTGTTAATAAACAATAATTTATTTAATTCGAATTTAGATACAGAGGACAAAAATAATTACTTATAGGAATAACAAGGAAGTTTTGTAACAAAAAGAATTTTTATTATTCTAAAAATCAAGTAATGTGGTTTTTAAAATTTTAAGTCAAAAATGAAAGGTTATAGCCATTATTCTTTTAACTTTTGTATAAATTAGAAATAAAAGAATCGAGTACAATATTGTTAAACTCAAAAACAAAATCATAATAATTAACCAATAATATAAGTAAAACTAATTACTTATAGGAATAACAAGGAAGTTTTGTAACAAAAAGAATTTTTATTATTCTAAAAATCAAGTAATGTGGTTTTTAAATTTTAACTCAGTAAAAATACTTTTATAAGGGGCCTTTAACAACATAATGCAATTTTGAAATCATTAAAAAAGTCTTCTACCCCTTTTTAAAATAAACTAAGTAGTGATTCAATAAATGTGAGTCTATTGAGTGAGTTACTTAATTAAAAAATATTGAGTTGGGATTTTATTTTTTACCTTTAATATCTTCAGGTTTAGCAAAATATTTTTCATATTCTGATTGAATATAAGGATCTCTATTTCTTTCAAAAGACCATGGATCATTATAATCAACAGCAACAGTTTTATTATTATTAGTAGGTGTTATTGAACCTGTAGAACTTGTTGGTGAATTTGGTACATCCAAAGTTGTAGCAACAGGTGTATCTAAAGTAATCTTAGAAGTAGATGCATTATTATTAGTTAAGATAATATCTTTATTAACAGAATTTTCAGCTAATTTTTTAATATGATCTGCATCACCTTTAGGTTTTTTAGGAAAGGGTAAAGAATCCCAAGAATAATAGATTAAACCAGCAGTAATAATAGCACCACCAATTAAGATAAACCATTTATAATCATCTAAAAATTTAATAACATTAGAAGTTTGTTCTTTTTCTATTATATCTTTTTTATAAAGTTTTCTTAATGATTCAGGAATATTATTATCAGGTTTTTCACTAATTTTACTATTAGTTTTTTCAATAATCTTATTATTAGGTTTAATATTTACATTAAATAATTTTTCTAATATTTTATTAAACATATCAAAAGAAATTTTAAAAACATTATTTAAATTATCAATAATAGTTCTAATATTAAATGAAAATTCTAGAACAACACCTAGAAATAATAAACCAATTATAGAATGAATATTTTTACCATATCTATAAAGTAATTTAAATAGAGGCAATAAAGCCTTGAAGAGATTAAAAAGTCTACCTGGTAATAAAATTTTTAAAATAGATAAAAATTTTATTTCAAAGAAAGTAGATATTTTAGAAAAATAAGATAATAATAATTTTAATAGTTTCATTTTTAGTTTTTTTTTTTTAATTTTAGAAAATATTTTTTTATACTGAATAATATCTTATTTACAGTTAAATTTTTATGAGGGCTTTATTGCATTAAATTAGTTAAATGATATTACACACCTTCTACCTCATTAATTTCTTTACGTAATATTTAGAAATCGATCTATTTAATCAAAATATGAATGATTAAATAAGTTTTGTTTGTGGTTACTTATTGAATATGGTTTAGTAGAAATAGCTAAATTATTATTATAAATTATTTCTCTTTTATTTTCAGTTTTTTGAAGTTCATAAATCTGATCTTTAAGAGTAATATTACCATTAACTAAAGATCTAAACCATTTAATATGATTTAAATTTAATTTATTATCTTTAATTAATAAAGACTTAATATCATCAAAGGGAACAGTATTTTTAAATCCTTTAATTTTACAAATATAATCATTATCATTAGTTATACCTGCATACATTTTAGGTCCAAGATAAACTGAATCTTTAAAGACATATTCAAGTTTAAATTTACCTAATTCATTAGAACTTATTAAATGTTTATTTAAAGGTCTATCTAAATATAAAGAATCAGTATCACTATAATAAATATTATCAATATTATCTTCAATAATATTAAACATATAAGATCTAGCGTAAGCTGTTACTGCAGAAGCAATTGAAATACTAGATTTACTTTCTTTATCTAACTGAGAGTTATTAATATAATTAACGAATAAAGAATCATTTAAATCAATATAATTTTTAATTTCTATTTGATCATTTTCTAATAATTTAAAGAATTCTGATTTATCAAGAAATTCAAAGATATTTCTTATATTTTTCATTGCAAATCTACCATATAAACTATTCATTAATAATTTTGAAATATAATTCATTGGATCTGATTTGGGATATTGAGTTCTTAAAGTATATAAAAATTTTATAAAATTTTTAAAAACATAATCTTTTTCCCATAAGTAACCAGAATTAAAATTATAAAATTCTTTATAAGAATCATATTCAACTGAATTTAGTTTACAATTAAATGAACCATTAGGTGAAATAGTTCTTATTCCACCAGATTTATTAGTAATGTTATGATGAAGTTGGATTGGTGGAATGAACATATCATTTTTAGATGTAACATTTACATCCCCAATCCAATACTTATTATCTAAGATAGTTGGATCACCTTCAAATTGAATAATTTGTCCAATAGGATATTTAAATTCTGACATAACGTAAGGATATAATGAATTAACATCATAAACATAAATATCTTTATTTAGACCATTAGGCTTAAACATATCAGTTCTACCACCAGTAAAGGATTGTTTAATAAAATCAAATACTTTACCAGTAGTAATAGGAATAGTATTTTCTTTAAGATAATGCATTCTAAAGATAGCAAAAGCTAATGAAGGAATAGTAGGATATTTAAGAATATCAATATTAAATTTATTTATAATTAATTCTCTAAATTTAATTAAAACTTGGTGTAGTGAAATACAATCAACTTCACAATATTTTTGAATTTGTTCTTTCCATAAATCTAAATCATCTATTTTAATAATTTCTTTATTATAATGAGATAAATCACTCATAAAATAAGGAGAATTAGAATCACCAGTAAATACTGGTTCAATTAATTTAGGATTATCAATAACAAATTGTTTTGATAATTTAGATAAAGAACTAGGTAGAATAAGATAAGAATCTTTAATTGTTATTGAAATATTATTATTTCTATTAATAATAATACTAATAATATTTTGTTCTCTAATTAATAATTTTATATTAAATCCTTTATTTTTTAATGTTGATAAATATTTAAATATAAATACTACATCAAATCTACTTAGATTGTGTGCATAAACATTATAATCTTTATATTTTCTAGTTAATAATGTATCAAATAATTGTTTTGGTGATTCCGTAAACCAACTATAAGATTTTTTACCATCGTACATAGAATAAAGATAAGGTTTGTGAACATTGTTAACAAGTAAGGTTTCAATATCAAATGTAATAATTTTACCAACAGATATTTTTTGAGATTTTAAAGTTTTTAAATAAGAAGTAGGTAGTTCTTTAGTTGTTAAAACTATAGAATTATCTTTAATATAATATTTACAATTATCAATAATTCTTAAAAAATCATATTTTTCATTATTGCTTATTTCATCTTTAAATGTTAATATTTTTTCTGCATTTTCATAGATTTCAATATTATTAGGATTAATGTGGTAAATTCTATTTTTTGAAATAATTATATTTGGAGATAATAATTTTCCTCATGTCTGATATAAATTATTCATTGGTAAATTAATTTTTCCAAATTTGTATAATTTAATAGGTTTTAATGGTTTAATTTCTTCCCATTTTTCTAGATATTTATGTTCAATGTTACTTGGTATCACAAAAAATTTAAATATTATTTTTTGTGAGGTTAAAGATCGATAATCAGATGACCGGAAATTAAACATAGCAAGATTAAAATCAATATATTGTTGTAGTGATTCTTTAGTAATTATTTTACCTTTTGATAAAGTTCTATAATCATATAATTCATATTCAAATAAGATTAAAGCAAAATATTTTTTATCTTGTTTTATTACTTCATTAAAGAATAATTTTATAGATTCTTCTAGAAGATTATTTGTTAATAGTGTTTCATTAAATTCAATTATTAACTCATTGAATTTAGAATTGTTAATATTTAAGTTAAATTTCATTTTTATTTATTTTTAAAATGATAGAAGATATCATATTTAACCTGCAGATATCTTAATACAGAAATCGAATAATTGACTAAATAATTCTAAAATTATTTAGAATCGAACTAAAAACTTTACTTTCGCTTAAGTAATATTATACCATTTAACTATAATTTTTAATAATATTTCAATATAAATTAAAAACTTCCTTGTTATTCCTATAAGTAATTATTTTTGTCCTCTGTATATAAATTCGAATTAAATAAATTATTGTGTATTTACAATATTACTCTGTTTGTTATTATATAATCGTGAGAAGTGTATTTTTACTTTAGATAAATTAAAGTCATGTTACAAATTTAAGATTGTAACAAAATATTAACAGTAATTATGTAATTGTTAAGCTTTAATAATAGTATTGTTATTACATTTTTTATATTCTTTGTCATAAGATACGTCATCATTATATATAATTTTTACTGCTTATAGTTTATAAATATTTTATAATCCTTTTAAACACTTAATATTTTTATTTAGTTGTTACTATATTATTACAACGTTCCTTTTCCCGATACCGCGGGTATATCCTGCTAAGCGGAGAATAATATTTAGCTAAAGCTATTACTACCCCGTCCGTCCCGCTCTCACTCTCTCTCGCAGGCGCGTATCACTCGCTAAGCGGTGGGCTTAGCCATCCAGATAAGTGGTCAGCGGCAAGTCGGACCACTAGTAATAAGTTATAGTGAGGCGGTCGCCTTACGATATAAATAAAAAAGATTAATTAAAAATAAAAAATAATTAAGAATAATTAAAAGAGTATATATAAATATTGCATTAAGCATATAAAATACGACAATAAATAAATTGTCTAAATTTAGTAAGAATTTAATTTTGGTTCCGATTGAACGTTTTTCAGTAGTTTTAAGACATGCAAATCGTTGTTTTCGAAATTGAATTTGTATAATTAAAAATGGTTTACCAATTTTAATGTACGAAGGATATTAGGAGATAAGGTGTAGAGGTGAGGACAGTAAATAAGATGCCCTATAGTCTTCAGAAATAGAAGATATTTCTTTTTATTAAAGAAGAAAATAAAATAGCTATTTTATAAAGAAAGGAAATTTATCTGCTATAGGATTCTATTTATTTCGATTAGGTAGTTGATAGGGTAAAGGCCTACCAAGCCAACGATCGATAGCTAAGCTTGAAAGAGCCAATGGCCACATTGGGAATGAGATCTCCCAAGTAGATTTTTATTATTATAAATATGCTACCAGCAGTCAAGAATATTAGTCAATGCTCGCAAGAGTGAACTAGCTAACTGAAATCACAATGTGTGTCACTTGTGATGTCGTAAGGGAAAATAATGATACTACCTTACTAATAGTGTCGTCAAAAACTGGTGCCAGAAGACTCGGTAAGACCAGAGACGCAAACGTTAATCATCTTAAACAGGCGTAAAGGGTTTGTAGGCTGCTTTGAAAATCTTAACTTTAATATAGCTAATGTAAAGTTAAGATGAATTAAAGCTAGAATCTAATAGAGGTTATATTATATAATACTTAGAGTAGGGATTAAATCCTAAGATCCTAAGGGGAATACTAAAGGCGAAAGCATTTTACCACTAAAGATTGACGCTGAGAAACGAAGGTGAGGATAGGAAATAGGATTAGATACCCCGGTACCCCTCTCTGTCAACGATGAATGGTAGTCACTAGGTTAAAATCTAGAGGCGATGTTAACACGTTAACCATTCCGCCTTGTGAGTACGACTGCAAAGTTGAAAACAAAAAAATTAGTCGGTCTCGAAGCAAACGAAGTGAAGCATGTTATTTAATACGATAACCCGCGTAAAACCTTACCAGTTCTTGCATACAAACTTCTTTTTCCTTAATAAGAATTAGAAGGAGTGTTTTTGTTTTTAATAAAACACTTAGTTACAGGTGTTGCATGGCTGTCGTCAGTCCGTATCGTGAGAAGTTTGGTTAATTCCTCTAACGGACGAAATCCCTGTTGTTAATTTATTCTTAACAATTTATGGTACTGATAGAGTATCATTTGGGGCAAAGACAAGTCGTTATGGCCCTCATGAACTGGGCTATAGACGTGCCACAAAAACTTTTACAAAGTGATGCAATACTAAAACAAATTTGGTGGAGCTAATCATTAAAGAAAGTTAAAATATAAGATCGTAGTCGGATTGTCATCTGCAATTCGGTGGCATGAAGAAGGAATTTCGAGTAATCGTTGATCACTAGCGCAACGGTGAAGATTTGAATTCGTGATGAACTAACTGTCTGTCGCTGGGAAGAAGCTTGAACTGGAGGAAACTGGGGGTAGATTAGTTTTTACATAGATATACATTAAGTAGTAGTTTTCAAGCTATTTATATAGTCAATTATTAAAAAAACATCTATGTTAAGCTAATTGGCTTTAGTTAATTCATTTAGGTAACATCTCAAAAGTCATAGCAAGGTAGCTGTACTGGAAAGTGCTGCTGGAAAATAAAAAAATTTGAAACACCCCCCCACCTCCAATCCGGCGCCGTCCGGCTTCCAAGCTGTTGCTAAGCGTGCCAGCGATACTTTTTATTTTATAAATTTTATTTTTATTTAAATAAAATTTATTTATAAAATTATTTTTTGTTTGTTTTTTAATTAAAATAAGAGGAGTTAGCTGAGTGGTTTAGCAGTAATTTTACACATTATAGACAGGGGTTCGAACCCTCTACTCCTTAATTTTTAATCTAATATTAAAAATAATTTTTATATGTATTACTAAAAATAAAAAAAAAATAGAATAATTATATAAATTATTATAAAGAATAAACTACTCCCGCCCGTGAGGCCAAAATTAATTATCTATCGCTCGCTAAGCGAGCCGCGGGCCCACAATTTTATTAAAAAACAAAAAATTAATGCCGTCCTCCGCTCCGCTACGCGATGCGAGGCTAAGTATTAAATAATGGTAGTAATATTTATTTTATGTTAATGAAGAAAAACTATTGATTATTATCAGGGTCGCGGCATAAATAAATAATAATAATTTTTATAATAATAAAGAAGAAAAAAGAAAAAAGTAAGAAATTTAGTTATGATGATATATTGTAAAATTTAATTTAGAAATCTAAAAAAAATGAATAAATTAGGTCGCTCGCGTCCGCGGCGGCCGGCTTATATTTTTTATAAGAGATCATTAAATTGAATGCCTCGCTCTCACGTGCACTACCGCCGTCTGGCAGTGAGTGGTAAGCCAGTCTCACAACCGTGTCTAGTGTTCGTGTCTAAGTGGGCCGGCCAGAAAAAATAAGCTAGATTTTTCATTTTTTCAAAAAGAAAAGAAAGTTACAAAAAGCGATAGATGAATAACAGTTATTTTATTTTAATGAACTTAGGTTAGAAAATAATAAATAATAATAAAAATGAATTATTTATTTATATAAAATAAATTTAAAAAATAGGTATTAATATATATAATTTATAAGTTATTACACGAGTGTGCCGAAATGGTAGCCGGGTGAATCTTAGGAATTCATGATTTTCGGATCGTAAGAGTTCAAGTCTCTTTGCTCGTAAACGGTTTGCCTTTTATCTAATAATTTATTTAAATTAGGAGCTGAAAGCGTGGCTTAGCCAGCTAAGCGAGTACGCATAATTAAAATCTAAATTCAGGTTTATTACTATAATATTAGTAATAATTGTTTAAGGTCTAATTGTAATTTTCCCACTCCCACTTACTTACCACTTAGTTACGGATACGAGGCCTCACTAAATCAATAATTCGCTAAGCGTAGGGTACCACTAGTTATAAATTAGACGTAGGAGCGAAAGAATTAATTAAAATTTTTAGACATCTTAAGCTAAATGGTTCAGCAGTGGCCTTCGGAGCTATCATTAATTGGTTCGAATCCAATAAGATGCGTGAAGCTATTTATTATTTTATTAATTAAAAAAAATTAATTTTTTTAAATAAAAAATATAAATAAATTTATAATTATATTATTGTGTTTAAAGATAACAGTTTAGTTTATTATAAAAAAAAAAATAAATTAAATTATTTTTAATAAACCAGAATATGAGCTAAACAAAATAGATAAAAAATATAAAATGCAAATGGTCCGCGAGTCTTATTTATAGTATTAATATTTAAGATAAAAATATTAATATACTACCCCAATAAAAAATAAAAAAAGGAGCTAGCTAATAGGTATAGCTAAAATTTTGTATTTTTAATTTAAAAATAAAAAGATTAGAATAGAGGTTCAAATCCTCTGCTCCTTAGATTTTATTATGATTAATTATTAAAAATTTTTTTTAATTAATTTATTAGTAATAAAAGAATTGCTTAAGCTGAATCTTAGGATACCAATCATCGTTATAAGACTTAAATTAAAATAAAAATAAAAACAAAAATTTTTTAATCTAATTTAAATCTTAATAAGTAACGTTAGAATTATGATTAAAAAAAATCACATGGTATTTAGCTCTATATGTTAATAGCTGATCATATTAATCTAAAAAATTATTTATTACTATTTATTAGTAATAAAAAAAAGATTAAATATCCTATATTGAAGAGGACACAGTAAACTAAGATCGAATTTTTTTTCTAAATATAAAAATAAAATAAAAATGTTTAAAAATATTTCAATTTTTAATACTATATTTAATGATGCTCCACAACCTTGGCAAATTGGATTTCAAGATAGTGCTGCTCCAGGTTTTACTGGTATTGTAGAACTACACAATACTATTTTCTTTTATTTAGTAGTTATCTCTGTTGGAGTATTTTGGGTACTAGGTTCAATAATCTATTACTATAACTCTAAAAAATCTCCTATGGTTCATAAATATCTTAATCACGGAACATTAATTGAACTTATTTGGACTATTACTCCTGCTTTAATATTAATAGCTATTGCTTTCCCTTCATTCCGATTATTATATTTACTTGATGAAGTAATTTCTCCTACAATTACTATTAAAGTTGTGGGTCACCAATGGTATTGGTCATATGAATATAGTGATTATATTAATGAAAGTGGAGAATCTATTGAATTTGATTCTTATATGATTCCTGAATCTGACTTAGAATTAGGTCAATTTAGATTATTAGATGTTGATAATAAAGTTATTATACCTACTGATACTCATATTAGATTAATAGTGACTGGTGCTGATGTAATTCATTCTTTTGCTGTACCTTCACTAGGAGTCAAAATAGATTGTGTACCAGGTAGATTAAATCAAACATCTATCTTAGCTGAAAGAACAGGAACTTTCTATGGTCAATGCTCTGAAATATGTGGAGTATATCACGGATTCATGCCAATTGCAGTAGAAGCTGTTTCAGTAGAAGATTATTTAGCTTGGATAGATGCAGCTTAATCTCAGTTTTTATTAATTAAATATTTTATTTTAAAAATGAAAATATAAATTAATATTAATTTAATAACCTAAAATCTTATTTTTTTACAACCCCCTCGCTCTCACTCACTACTGCCCTACGCCATCCACTTACTGAAAATGTGATCGTGAGGCCAGGACGCGGGATTTTTATAATTATTAGCCACTATAATATTTATATGATTTTTAAGTTAAGTTAAGTTAAGTTAAGAAATCCTTTTTATATATTTTTCGATCGGGTTTCTTTGATTAAAAATAATTTAATAAATTAAAATTAATAAAAATAAAATTAAATAATTAAAAATTAAATATATCAAATAAAAAGGATACTATACTAAAATTTAAATTTTACTATGGATTTAGAAACTTATTTATTTAGATAAAAAACAAAAAATATACCTCATTTGCTTGCGCTGCCAACCACGTCTAACTACGTGATCGTGAGGCCCCGCTTAGCAGCACGTCCCCCATATACGCGGGCGCAATACGTGACTAAGTGAGTGAGGGACGCGAGAATGTTTTATAATGGTAATAGATCATATTCTTATTATCTATAAGATTTAGATAATGAGGTAGAATTAATCATAAGTACAGCAATTAAATCTGTTTCAATAAGAAATTATAATAATTATAAAGTAAATATTCATAATTTACTTTATTTTTAGGCTATTTTTTGTTTTTTAGATTTTTTATAAGTTATCACGCACGCTCCTCACTAAGTGTCTAAGTGAGACGAGGAGGAATAACTTGAACCTTTAATTCATCCTAGGAAAATTTATTAGGGTCAAATTAAAATTAGAAATAATAATAATTAAGTATTACATTTTAGAGAGCCGGCTGGCCGAATAATTTATAACTAGTTGGTATATTAAGAAAATAAGCAAAATCTTTTTCAGTTAAAACTCTATAAGGAGCGGCGGCCCACGTCCGCGACCCCTCCATATAAGTTCTCTAGCTATCCAACGGACGTGATTAAGTGTCTAAGCGGGCCGCGTCTACTAATTTTTTTATTTATAAACAAAAATATAGGTTTCTTTACTTTATATTTCTAAAAAATTCTATATAATAAATAAATAAATAAATAAATAAATATAAAAAAAAATATATAAAAATATAATTGGTTTATTAAAAATTGAAACTATCAAATATTGTAATTTAGTGCCCTAAGCGAGGTCTTGTATTTATATTAAGTTATTGATAACTTTAATAATCTTTAATTTATAAATATCAAATTAAATATTATTAAGAATAGTATTTATAGAGCTCATTATTTTAAAGATTTTAATATTAAAAAACAAAAATAAAAAACAAAAATATTTTTTTAAATTAGATTAACAAAGGGTTAGTTAATGTAATATATAATTATACTATTCATTTTATAAAATTTCGTTTTATTTTTAATAATTAATTTTTAAAAATGTATGTCATGATAATTTTTATTTATTTACTCATTTGCTCCCACTAAGTGACCACGGACATGACTAAGGACGTTACCACTTAGTTACGGATACGAGACTTAGGCCGGACGTGTGTGTTAGACTAAAAACTATATAAAAAAAGCTTAATTTAATCTATACCCAAAATTAAGTAGATTTATATTAATTGAAATAAATTATAAATAAATTTAGAATATAAGTAAATTAATTGATGTAACATATTTAGTATAAAAATAAAAGTGAGTTATAAAAGGTATATATAATATTAGCTGTTGAGTAATGATCTTTCTTAGTATCTTAATTTTAATAGTGGCAATAGCCCTACCTTCTATAAATAAAAATATTTCATCAATTTTATATCTTAGAATATCTTCTATAATATTAATTTATGCCGGAGCATTAGCTTTTAATGCTTTATATATTCAGTCAATTGGATCAGGTATAGGTATATATAGTGGTTTATTTCATGTAACCTTAGTCTCACAATTCTTAGATACTTTTCTATTTATAATTGGATCATTAATATTAATAGCTTGGCCTTCAATAAATTATTCCTCAATAAGTAGCTTTGTATTAAGCTCAATAGAAAAAGTAAATACAAATATTAAAGATATAAGCCAAATAACAAGTTACAGAATTAATTATGCTGGAGAATATTCTTTAATAGTCTTATTTAGTACATTAGGAGCATCCTTATTACTATCTTCAGCTGATCTAATCTCTATGTATTTAAGTATAGAATTACAATCTTTTGGTTTATATATTTTATCAACTTTATATCGAGATTCAGAATCGGCGACTTCTGCAGGATTAAAATATTTTTTAATAGGTGGTTTAGCCTCATGTTTAATCTTATTAGGAGCAGGTTTAATATATACATTTACCGGTTTAACAAATTTTGAATCAATATATAGTATAATATCTGTTTCTGATAGTAATAACATAAGTCAAGGTTTAAGTTTAGGTTTAATATTAGTAATAGTAGGTTTCTTATTAAAAATAGCTGCAGCACCTTTACATAATTGGGCCCCAGATGTATATGATGATAGTCCAACAATAGTAACAATCTGGCTAACTATTATGCCAAAAATCTCAATAATAATCTTTTTATTAGAATTACATACACAAATAGGAGTAATAGGAAATAATTTAAACTTATTCTCAGTAATAGAAATAATGAGAAATGTAAGCTTTATAGAAACAAATCAAATAATAAATAACTTAATTAATGAAAATATAATAAATGTATTAAAAAATTTATTACTAATAAGTTCATTATTATCCTTAATTATAGGTACAATAGTTGGTTTAGCTCAATCTCGAATTAAACGATTATTAGCATATAGTACAATATCTCACATAGGATTTATTTTATTAGCCTTAGCTATTAATACTGAACAATCTATAGATTCTTTAATCTTTTATATTATACAATATTCAATAACTAATTTAGATGCATTCTTAATTATATTAGCTTTTGGTTATATAATAAATAATTCTATGACAAAAAATTTAAACTTATCTTCTTTATTTAATAAAGAATCAGAAAAAGATATTAGATTTATATCTGAATTAAAAGGTCAATTTTTTATAAATCCTTTACTTAGTTTAAGTTTAACTATTTGCTTATTCTCTATGGCGGGTATTCCTCCTTTAATTGGGTTTTTCTCTAAACAATTTGTTTTATATTCAGCTATACAAAGTGGATACTATTTCATGGCTATTTTAGGAATAGTTGTAAGTGTTATTAGTACTTCATATTATATAAAAATAATTAGAGTTCTTCACACAGAACCTACAGACAAAATTAATTCTAATTCTTCTGGGCCTAGCGGACACGGGGAGGCAGATTTAACAAACTTCCATAGTTTTATAATTTCTACATTAACATTATCTATTTTATTATTTGTTCTTAAACCTTCTATATTATTAAATAGTACACAATTACTATCTTTATCTTTATTTAACTTTTAAATGAACAACTTATTAATGTTATTTATTTTTGTTCCTATTCTTTCTTTTTTATTACTAGGTTTAAATTTATTACTAGCTCCTCATAGACCGGATGAAGCTAAAGTATCTGCTTATGAATGTGGATTTAGTCCTGTTTATGGTCAAACTAGATCTACTTTTCAAATACATTTTTACATTGTTGCTATGTTATTTTTAGTTTTTGATCTAGAAATTCTGTTATTATTCCCAATTGCTGTAACTTTATATCAAGTAAGTACTTTCGGTTTCTCTATTGCTATTATATTTTTTATTGTATTAACAATAGGATTTGTATTAGAAATAGGTTCTGGTGCAATATCTCTTACAGATTATGAACTACCAGTTAAATTAGATAATAAAAATAATTAAATTTAAAGTAGCCCCCACTTAGTTACACGTCTGTAACATACCGGACGAGGGCGACAATAAGATTAAAATTAGCCTATTAAAAATAAAAACAAAAATAAGGAATTATAGAAAGTTCCAGACTTAATGAACCCTTTTCTCACACACGATCACAATTGATAATATATTAACTTTTGTAGAAAAAATGATATAACAAATGTAAGTAAATCTGTTAAAGAAATGATAGATAAAATTATCCTTGTGATAAATAACTAATTTAAGTATACCCCCAATTTACTAAAAATATCTTTTAACTGATCATATCTTTTTAAAAATAAAAAAAATAAATAAATAATTTTATTTTTTACAAGGTAAGCTACTAATTACTTTAATTCCTTTTACTTGAATATAAAGATTAATTAGTAGTTGAGGAGTCCCAGACGGGTCACCCTGCTTATAAATTAATAATGCAATACTTTAATTTTTCTGTTATGAAAAGTAATATATAACTATAACAGTATAATATAATATATTAAAATTAATTTATAGTATAATAAATATAAGAATAAATTACCCTGTTTATAAGTTATATAACTATAAAAGAATAGTAAATAATATTAAATGAGTATAGTTAAGTTGGTATAGCATCTACCTTCCAAGTAGAGATCATCAGTTCAAATCTGATTACTCATAAAATAAAATTAATAAAAAATAAATAATTAAATTTAAGCAAAAATTAAAAAATAACTAAACTAAAAAACAATAATAAATAAATAAAATATAAAAAAAAATGTTAATAAATTCACATATAAATCAAAATAATTTAATAATAAATTCTCCATTAGAACAATTTGAAGTAAGTAATTTACTAGGTTTTAATGCACCTATTTTAGGTTATTTAAATATAAGTTTAACTAATTTAGCTTTATATTCATTATTAGTATTATTTATAATTGTAGCAATACATTATATGGCTAATAATGAAAATAAATTAGTACCTTCTAAATGGTCTATAGCTCTTGAAAGTTTATTTGCTAGTATAAATTCTATGGTTAGAGAACAATTAGGTAAAGAAGTTTACTTACCTTTTATATATTCTTTATTTTTTTTCATCTTAATAGCTAACTTAACTGGTAACATTCCATATTCTTTCACAATTACTACTTCTATAATGGTATCTATTGGTTTCTCTTTCACTATACTAATAGCTGTAACTATTCTAGGATTATCTATACATAAATTACACTTCTTTTCATATTTTGTACCTTCTGGAACACCTTTAGCTTTAGTACCTCTTTTAGTATTAATCGAATTAGTTTCATATCTAGCTAGAGCTTTCTCTTTAGGGATACGATTATTCGCTAACGTAGTAGCTGGTCACACATTAATGAAAATACTAGCAACTTTCTTATACCAAATGTTTAGTAGTACTTTAATTATAGCGGTGTTAACTTTAATTCCTTTTACTATATTTTTAGCTATAGTTGGTTTAGAATTAGCTGTTTCAATTATACAAGCTTATGTATTCACAATATTAACTTGTTCTTATATTAAAGATGCAATTGAATTACACTAATTTATAAAAAAAAATAAATAAATAAATAAATAAATAAATAAATAAATATAAAAATAAAAATGTTAATAAATAATTTTATATTTACCCCCCACTTCTTTTTTATTGTATCGCTGTAATTAAAAACAAAATTTTTGTTTAAGTAAAGTATTTATCTATTAAACTGAAACTTTACCCAATTTCAAATATATATAAATTATTATCTAAAAGATATTAATTAATAAAAGTATTAATAATAATTATTTAATTATTATAAAAAATATATTAATAACAGTGTTAATATTATTATTTAAAATATATGCGAGCGCCGCTAAGCGAGAGATAGTATTAGAATAATTATTATTATGTAGTAGATAGGGATATTAATCCTTATCTTAGTAATTTTTTAATATTTTTTATCTTTAAAAAATATAATTAATCTATTCTAATCTTTAAATTAGAAATAATTAATTTGTAGTAAAATTTCATAATATTAAAATTAAATTAAAAACAATTTATAAAAAAATAAAATTATCATCATGATCCAATTACTTCTAATAGTTCCAATTATAGGTTCTTTATTAATATTACCAATACAAGAAACGGAAACATTATTTATTTTAAACATTTTCTTATATATATCAATACTTATTTTTTCCTTATTATTAATTCAAAATTCTAACTCTGGAGTTTTAGGTTTTAGAGCTAAAATATTCTGTCAAACAAATTCTATTATTGAAAAAATTGCTTTACTATTTATAGTTTTCAGTATTATTATCTTTTTTATAAATTTATTATTTTTAATTACTGAATATTTAAATCTTAAACCTAGTTATTTATATGTAAATGACCATAAAGATACTCAAGACCCTGTTAGTTGGTGGCCTTATGGTGTTCCTCAAAGTTGGGGTATTATAGGTTCAGCTCTTGCTGTGTATAGACTTGTTCCAGGTAGTCCCCGAATAAAAGCTATAGCTGCTTTAACTACATTAGGAGTTATAATACCTATTACTGTATGGTTTCATGCTGTTGAAAATCCTATTGGGTTTAACAGATTAATTTTTTCATGGATGGAATACAATAGAACAAGTAGAAGGCCTGGTAATGTTCCTACTGTTGTTCAAGATAATGAATTAAATCCTATAATAGATAAATTGACTGAACAAGCTTCAACGTCACATCAAAATATCAGTAGTTCTAACTCTATTTCTAAATCTTTAGTTAGTGACGGTAATTTATTTCCTGACTTCTCAATTAATAGTCTTATTAATTTCTTTTTAAAATTATTTAAACCTAGAGAAGTATATGGTTATTTGGACGATCTAATGGGTCTACAATTATTTATTTATATATTACTACTAGTTATAGTAATTAGTTTAATTATGTTATTGTCAATATATATGTTAATAAATATAATGTTACATAATAAAGATTTTATTATTAAACGATTTAATAATAAATTTATAATATTTTATATTAACTATCAAAATATTTTAGGTAAAATAAGTATATTTATATTACCTTCAATAATGATGTTTGGTTTAATTGAACTTGTAGTTGGCTTACATTATCTTATTACTCATCCTCTACCATTGGAAGAATTACCTATTGATTTACATACTTACATTTCTTCAAAAACAAAATAAGTATATATAAGATCTAGATCCAATTTTCTAAAGACTAAATTTTTTAATTTTTATGCTACCCCCTCTAAGGGAGTGTATCTTAGCGAGAGAAGGAGGGCGGACGCCACCTATTCATCTGTTTACCTGAATCTTTTATTAGTATGCCTCACTACCTCCGCAAAGCAGCTGTAGTGCCAAAGGGTATAGCGGCCGCGGGCCAACTAGTCATTAATTAAAAAACAAAAGTTTATTTGATATAAGGTCAAAGCATAAAAATTTTTACTTATTATACTACATTTAAAATATGAAAATTGACTGTTGTTAATTTTTATAGCAGCCGGACGGCTACATCGAAGTTACTCCTTTAAGCAAGCTATGTAGCTTAGCTAGCCTGCGATATTCACATTTTTAATCTTTTTTATATTTTTACTATTTATTAGTTAAAGTTTGTTTTTTTAATATAGGGTAAAGCCTAAAAATTTTAGGTTTCATTATTTTAGTTGCGGAACCATAACTATATAAAAAAAAACTCCTGCCCGGGTCCCGTTTATATAAAAGTATTAATAATAATTATTAAAATATACATGTCCCGCGAGCGCAGCTAAGCGAGATATAGTATTAATTAAATGTTTAAAAATAATTATTATTATGTAGTAGATAAGGATATTAATCCTTATCTTAGTAATTTTTTAATATTTTTTTATCTTTAAAAAAATATAATTAATCCATTCTAATTATTAAATTAGAAATAATTAATTTGTAGTAAAATTTCATAATATTAAAATAAAAACAATTATTTTAATAAAAATAAAATAATAAAATAAAAAAATAAAATTATCATCATGATCCAATTACTTCTAATAGTTCCAATTATAGGTTCTTTATTAATATTACCAATACAAGAAAATTCAATTGAAAATGAAAAAAAAATGAAAAGTATAGCACTTACAACATCTCTTATTAACTTAATAATTTCCATTTTATTATGGGTAGAATTTGATTCTAGTACTAGTGATTATCAATTTATATATGAATTCAATAAATTAAGTTTTTGTCATTTTAATGTAGGTATAGATGGTATCTCATTATACTATGTATTACTAACAACTTTTATTACTCCCATAGCTATACTTTCTAATTATAAAAATATATATAAAAATATAAAATATTTTCTAATCTCTTTTTTAATCTTAGAGACATTACAAATAGCAGTTTTTGTAGTATTAGATTTATTTCTTTTCTATATTTTTTTCGAAAGTGTATTACCAATATTATTTATAATAATAGTGGTATATGGTTCTGGAGAGAATAGAATTAGATCTGCTTTATTATTTTTTTTATATACATTAGCTGGTTCTTTATTTATGCTTTTAGCTATTCTTCAAATATATAATAATGTAGGTTCAACAGACTTTCAATTAATATCATTATCTGAAATTAGTTTAGATAGTCAAAAAATTTTATGGTTAGCTTTTTTCTTAGCTTTTGCAGTAAAAACTCCACTGTGGCCTTTAACAGGATGGCTTTATAGAGCTCATGCTGATAGTCCATTAGCTGGATCTATCCTTCTAGCTGGAACAATCTTAAAATTTGCTACTTATGGTTATCTTAGAGTATTAATAAATTTTTTACCTGATGCTTCTAATTATTTTGGACCATTAGTACAAACTATTGCAATTGTAACTTTAATTTATTCTTCATTAGCTACTATAATTCAACAAGATACTAAATCTCTTATTGCTTATTCTAGTATTGCTCATATGAGTGTTGTTGTTTTAGGTATATTTTCTAATACAATACAAGGTATTGAAGGTGCTATTTTACTTTCATTAGGTCATGGTTTTGTTTCACCAGCTTTATTTATTTGTGTAGGTGGAGTAATATATGAAAGAACAGGTACAAGAATTATTCAATATATTAGAGGATTAGTTACTTATATGCCTGTTTTCACTATTTTATTTTTTATTTTTACTTTAAGTAACACTGGTATACCTTTAAGTTTAAATTTCTTAGGTGAACAATTATCTTTAATAGGTATATGGGAAAAAAGTCCTATTATATCTGCTATAGGTGCCACTGGTATTGTATTTTCTGCTTGTTATTCTATTTATTTATATAATAGAATTTCTTATGGAGTATATTCACCTCACTTAAAACCTTTAAGAGATATAACTAGACAAGAATTTAATATTTTAATTTCTTTATTAATTCCTACTATAATTTTAGGTATTTTCCCTAACGTAATATTATACAACATTCATTTACCAGTATCTACTTTATTATATTATTAATTTTTGTTTTTATAATTTAATAATTATATAATATCTTATTAATCAAATAATAAATATAATAAATTTTTATTATATTATTTTAACCCCCACGATCACTCACATACTTAGTGATAGTGGCAAGTGCCCGTGACCCCTTAATTTTATTATTCTAATTGTAAATAAACTCTTAAAAAACAAAAATAAAATATTATATATAATATAGTAATACTTATTTAATAGTAAAAATTATTATTATTTATTAAATTTTTATTTAGTAACTTTAATTTTTTTAACTTTCATAAACAAAGGTTTATATTAGATTCAAGATATGACTCGCTAAGCGGGCCTAATTATATATTTTTAATATAAATATAAATATAAATATAAATATAAATATAAATATAAATATAAATATAAATATAAATATAAATATAAATATAAATATAAATATAATAAAAGAGAATTAAAGAATTTTTATTAATAATATATATTAATCTTTATAATGTTTAATAATTAAAAAGTAATAGGGGATATCTGATAATGGTAATCAGTTGTATTTGCACTACAAATATGATAGTTCGAATCTATCTATCTCCATATAAAAATATATTTTCTTAGCGTGGCCCGCTTAGCGAGGCATAGTAAAATTAACAAATTATTATATGTTATTATTATATATTATATATTATATTATTCTTGTCTTTAAAATTATTTTATTATACTTTTTATTTAATTATAAAAATAAGAATTTTTTTAAAAGAGTTGTAATTATATTATACAATATTTAATATTTATTTTTTTTTATCTTTATTTGAAAAACCTCGGTTGCTTAGTGGTCAAAGCGCTAATTTGAAGCTTTAGAGATGTGAGTTCAATTCTCTCCCGGGGTAACAGCTTAATAGTAGAATATAATAAATATAACTAAACTAAAAAGTAATTTACTCCACTCTCACTCACGATAACTACCACATACGTGATTGGCTTAGCCCACCGTTTGTGTATCGGCTACGCGAGGGTTTATCTTTATATCTAAGTTCTAATAATTAAATTTTTAATATAAGTGTTATTAGTTATTTTTTTATTTAATTAACTATTATATAAATATAGAATATATAATAAGGTTATTAAGGGCCGATATAGTTTAATTGGTTAAAACGAATTCCTTGTAAGACTTAAATATTGGTTCAATTCCAGTTCTCGGCAAATAAATATTTAAATATATATTTAATAAAAATATTCTATAATGAGTTGTAGTTTAATTTGGAAAAACACCATTTTTTGGTAATGGTTTATATCAGTTCGAGTCTGGTCAACTCAGTTCAAATTTAAAATAAAGAAAGTTAAAAATATTAATATAAAAATAAAAATAAAAAATAAAAGTAGTAATTAAATAAATAAAAATATAAATATTATATTTAATTTATCAAATTTTAACTAAAATTTTTATTTTATTATTTATAAAATAGGAAGCAGAACTCGATGGTAGAGTATCTCCCTTTTAAGGAGAGAGTCCTGGTTCAAGTCCAGGTGTTTTCAATACACGCTTAGCGACGTTGTACAGCGTCGCGGAACGAGAATCTCATTATAGGAGCCGCGGCTTGCTTAATCCGTGGGAGTGATGCTGGAGGCAGTGAATCTGTGGTCGTTGCTCTTTGAACCGCTAACATCCTAGCGAGCGAGGCAACCATTATAATCTAAAATAACTATTATAATGTGATTAATTTTAATAAAAATAAATAAAATAATTATTTAGATATTCATTCTATAATACTATATATAATTACAAAATTAACTGAATTAAATACTTAATATTCTACCTATGTGTATTTTGTTTTTTTATTTTTGTTTTTTAATTTTATTTTTATTTATTTTTTGCCGGACGGCTGCCTCCGCTTCTCTAATTTTAATTTTTAAAAGAGTGCTTCGCTCATGGACGTGGCTACTATAAATAAAGAAAGTATAAAAATATATAATTAAATTCTTACTAGGGCAGGTGATCCGATTGGTAATGGTGGTTCTCTGTAAAAGAATTGGTGTAAACTGTAAAAGGTTCGATTCCTTTACTGCTCAAAAAAATATATCTTATATAATTAAAAAACAAACAAAAATTTGATTAAAATTATTTTGTTTAAATTTATACTATAAAATAAATAAAATAATTTATTAATATTTTTATTTTTAATTATTTATATTATAAAGATATTTACTTTTTTAGTTTTTCTTTTGTTTTTAAGACTGTAGCATAATTGGTTAATGCAATTCGCTCATAATGGATCTTATAAGGGTTCAATTCCCTTCGGTCTTATTATTTAATTAGATAGACGCGGACGCGACATTAAGATTATAATTAAAAATAAATTAGAAATATATATTTATTTTAATTTGTATTATTTCATTACCTTTTGGTATATTTATTTTTGTTTTTTAATTTAAAATTCTTATTTATTAATTTTGTCGAGTATCTGTCTTTAATTTACAATATTATTTATATAATAAATATCACTTACTTTAACAAACTTATAATTTAATTTTCTAGCGCCCGCTACCGCGAATATAAAATATAAATTATTAAGGTAAAAATTACATACGTACGCTGGCCGTAGGCTGAGATATAGTTTTAATAATAGTTAGAATATACTATTAATAGTATAATTAATTAAAAAACAAAAGATAAGAGAGTAATAAAAAATATAATTATAATTATTATTATTATTATTATTTATAATTTTATATTATTATATTTATAATATAGATTTATTAGCTTTTTAATTTTATTTTTATTTTAATTAAATATTATTTAAGTGGGTACTTGGTCGAGTCTGGTTTATGGCGCTCGTCTTGAAAACGAGTACTTCAAAAAAGTCGTGAGTTCAAATCTCACAGTGCCCGGTATTTTATTTTGTATATTTATGTTCTTTTGTTTTGTTTTGTTTTTAATCTCAGCGCGCAAATAAAAATAATGTCTTATTTTCTTAGCTTATAGAAAAAATAAAATATAATAAATATATATAAATTTTTAATATGATATTATATTAAATTATATATTTTATTTAAATTTAAATTAATATATTATACTTACAATTTAGTTTAATTTCATTTTTGTTTATATTAAAAACAAAATTTTTTAAATGAAATAATTTACTATATTTAAATAGTAAAAAAAAAATAGTATAATTTTTATTATATTATATAATACTATAATTTATATTTTTAAATTTTAATTTTAAAATATTTTAACAGTGAATAATAGATAAATATAGTTTGATTCTTAAATAGTTATTTTAAATTTATTATAATTTTATTTTTTATAATAAGGTAGGCCCCGCGACCCGAATTATTTTATTTAAGCCGAAAAAAGGAATTGAACCTTTGTTTTACCGTCATGAGTGGTATGTTTTAACCATTTAAACTATTTCAGCTAAAAATTATTAATATTAATGAAATTAAATTAGTTTACAATTGTTAATGTATTTTTTAATAAAATATCCTATTACACAAAGATTATAAAAAATATAATTTGGCCGACATATTAGAATCGGACTTTTGTTTATTTTTTATTTTGTTTATTATATCAAATAAATATATTATAAATAAATTTATTTAAATTAATATATAATAATTTTATTTTAAATTAGTTATTAAAAATATTTTTTATTTTTTATTAATATTACCATAATTGATAGAAACATTATTCGATTAATTATTATTATTTAAAAATAATTAAAATAATGATCTATTTTATGTAATAAATATAAATAAAGAAAAATTAAAAAGAAGAATACTTTTTATTACTTTCATATTAAAAAAAAAGTAGTTAATTATATCGCCGGCCTCCCACTATAACTTATAACTAGTGCTCGTTCTACATTTGCCACTAAGTGAGTGCAGCTAAGCAAGAGTGAGTGAGGCCTTGTAATATAACTCTCAGTCGCACAATAACTAAGTGGAACGTGATTGGGAAATAATTATAACTAATAAGAAAAAAATTGATGAGTTAGAGTAAATAATCTATAGGAAAAATTTAGTAAAATACTATTCTATTAATAAAAAACTATTTAATTTATTCGATAAAAATATTATTATAATATTTTTTATTAAATAATAATAGTTTTCTGAATTATCTATAAAATATTCATAAGATCATATAGGAGTTTTGATTTTACATTTATTTATTAAAATAAACAAGCGTTCGCTTAGACGAACGCGAGAACATACTTAGGTGTTAGATATTTTTATTCTAATTTTTATTTTTTATATTTTCTTTATATTTAATATTTTTAATCTCCACAAATTTTTTTGTTCATAAGATATATTCTAAGTGATCCTTTTAACCTTCCAAAATTAAACTTAATAAAAATTATTTGAATTAAACATTACCAAATACTTTATTAAGAGTAATCCCAGATTTAGATATCTTAACTCTCTTTTATTCTAATAATTAAATTGTTATTTTCCAATAATAAAAAAGTAATTTACTCCAATCTCACGTCTCTCGCTAAGCGGCACCTCTTTGGCCGTTTGTGTATCGGCTACGCGAGGACGGCAGCCTCTCCACATTAAGTTATTCCTATTTATCTGTCCCGGACGTGGAGGCTTTACCGAGGCCGGCATACGCGCTACGGGGGTCTCAGTATAAAGGGTAAAATCAGAGACTTGAACTCTGAACATCGTCGCCACAAGACGTTATTTTGCCAATTAAACTAATATTACCTCTTTTAAATTTAAATAAAATAAATTTTTTAAACTTTTATAATTTTATATATAATTAAATATTTTAGATAATTACCCTCACCACAGAATGGTTGATCCACTGTTTATTTTTTCTATTCTACTATCTTTTCAAAAATTATTTATATCCAATCCCCAAGACTCTTATTATAGGAAATTATTTAATATCTAGTTACTTATAATGATTTTCTAATTATTATTATTTAGAGACGGCCAAAAAGTGGATCAACCATGAATTTAATTAATGAACTAATGGAACCTTATTGTGTTTCAATTTCTGATGAAAAGTATTTAAATCTTTTTATTTAAATGATTTTATGAATAGTGAAGAAATGTTAAAATCAGCAATAATTTCAATAATGAAACGAAAATATAATGGATTTAGAGTCTAAAATATATATAGTAAATTATAACGGAATAGAGGGGAGTCGAACCCCTAAGGGTATTTCCCGAACAATTAGCAATCGTTTTAACTTACCTATGTAAACTATTCCTAAAAATAATTAATTTAATTTTTTTTTTAAATTAACTTATAATCATAATATTTATTATAAAATATTAAAATATTAATAATAATGTCTAATATAATATATAAAAACAAAATTATTGATCTTTATCAGAATTGAACTGATACTAGTTACTTGAAGGGTAGCTGTACAACCTTTATACTAAAATACTGTTTATTAAATTATTTTAATCTTCTATTATATATAATATAACTCTTTTAAAATTTAAAATTTTTAATTAATAAAATTATTTTATGCCGTCCTCGCGGACGCGGGGCCTTAAAACAAAAATTTATTAATAATTTAATCCTATACAAATATCAACTATATATGTTAATACGTATTTTTCTCTATTTACAATAAGATTTAAAGGACGGATTTATACTAATTCATTCTTTATTAATTATCAATAACCCTACTAAATGAGGCGCGACAGCCGTACGGCAGATAGTTAATTTTTAAAATAAATAATATTTTTATTTATAAAAAAGTTAGTATTGGTAATTAAGTAATAAAAGTATTATTTATTCATTACTTGTAAAGATTTTAAATCTTTAGTATTAATTAAAAAATCTAGTTGTTAACTATTTACAGTTTTGGTAATAGATTTAATTAAAATAAAAATCTACCTCCGCTGCTTTGCGGAGGCATCCACGAGCGGGTCCCGGACGTGAGTTAGGCCTCACGTACGTGGAGGACGGCGTCCGCCAGCGATAGAGTAAAATATGTAGTAAACTTTCTTTTTAAAAAGTTTACTATCCTTTAGTACTGTAAGTTTATACTAATCAAGTGCGTCCTCACTAAGTGTTACGACCCTTTGGTAACTAGCTGTACATAATCATACAATCCAAAAATTTTTGTTTTTTTGTTTTTTTTATTAAGATTAATCCCAGCTAATACTATTACTTCGTAATCTGTATTTTTAGCAAATTTTAAATTTTTAGTTATTTTCATTATTTTTTAAAATAGAATTATAAATTTAATCTTATTTTACTATTCTAATTCAAATCATTTACTTAGCGTAAATATGAATCTTGATTAGCCTTTATAGTAAGTATGATCAAGGAAGTTAACACCCATCAATTATTACTAATTGAATCATAAAAAGCTTCTTATCGATAGATCAAAGTTGATCTATAAAACTTGATGTAATATTCAATATAATAATATTTATATTAAGGTCACTTATTCTTGGTTTAACCTAATTGCTGTTTCTAAGCAGCTTTATTTATCTTATAATTTTATTTTCTAATTAAGAAAATATAAAAAGGAATTTTTTAATATAATATAATATAATATAATATAATATAATATAATATAATATAATATAATATAATATAATATAAAAAAACAGAGAATGAAATATAATAATATTATAAATCAGGATTTAATGCCTTTATTGTATATTTTAATATTAAAATACTACTTAGTAATTACCAAATTTTTGTTGAATAATCAAATTATTCTTTGATAGAATACTGTCAGGACAGAGAGAGAGAAAATTTTTTATTTTGATGAGATTAGAATTCATTGATGGTTCAATTAAAACTTTACATAAAGGTTTAGTTCTTAACTATGATTCTTTAAGTGAATATACAAATTATTGTAAAACCCTTATCTCCTATAAAGGAGAAAGATTATACAGATCTTATAATCAAAA
>CP021231.1:1200000-1548230 GCA_003999685.1 Taiwanofungus camphoratus | reverse complement strand
ACCTAACCTAACCTAACCTAACCTAACCTAACCTAACCTAACCTAACCTAACCTAACCTAACCTAACCTAACCTAACCTAACCTAACCTAACCTAACCTAACCTAACCTAACCTAACCTAACCTAACTAACCTAACCCTAACCTTATCTCTGATCAGGTGGCGGTATTGGTAAAGGCTAGGGCGTTCTAGCCTGCCTTTTGTCGGCCCGCTGATAAGAGATAAGAGAAATAGCTCTAATGTGATTGGAGCTCACCACTACCTCATGGCCTGGTTGGTCAAATAGAATCAGTCATCGGCCTCCGGCCGATGACTCAGGGTCAATCATCTGATGACCCTGAACCATCGGTTAAAAGTACGACGAGAGTACTGATGAGCTCCTTAGCGAAACAAGTTGGTATCTGGCGACAGATACCTTTGTTTACTCTTGTCTTCTCTATTTTTCTCATCTCTTACTACGCTCGCCCGCCTATCGGCGGTCTCGCTCCACCTCCTAACCTAACCTAACCTAACCTAACCTAAACCTAACCTAACCTAACCTAACCGCCGGACTTTCCCAGTCCTGCGCTTAGGGTTGCCTAAAAATAGATAGGCGCCTTACGTGTCACATGATATGTTCGGCACTTAGTACGGACCGGCCCTTCATTGCGGCCCGGTGCGCGCCGTTCCCGCATGCTAGCGGAGCGCGCGATAACTACTATGGTCCCCAGCGCCCCTCTGCTGTGTTAGTCCATGATCTGGTGATCTGTGGGTTGTAACATGCTAGAGCACGGTGCGGCAACTTGCTGGACGCGGTCCTATTGAATATCCTTCCCCCGCCCCGCATGGCTCGGACAGGGTGTTCACGGGGATTCCCAGGTTTGTGCCATGACATGATGCTTCCTCAGTGGTCCACGCTGCCCTTAGTAGACGCCCGGAAAGCGGCCCGGTCACATGATCGGCGCGGCACCGGCTATGTTGTTCCTATCTATGTCCGGCCTGGACTAACCTTCGGCCCGGACTTCCTATCTCTTATCTCGGATCTTGAGCCCAGGCTTAAGGTCCAGATTCTAATCTTAATCAGATGACTCTGACATCTGATCAGTAATGGTGTCTAGGCGAATCTAGACAATGATGATTGCTTATCGCTGACTGATTAGGATAGGAGGGAGAGACGTGATTCGCTCCCACTTGCAACCCTTTGCCCTGGTACGGTCAAACTGACTTAGTCACCGGCCCCCGGGTCATGACTCAACCATAAGCGTGACTTATGTTGAACTTGGTTATAAGCGACGCTAGTGCTCTGATGAGACTTAGTCGAAATTAGCCGTCCGATAGCGATATCGGGCTAATTAGTACTAGCTTCCATTAAGTCTTCTCAACGCTCGCAACTCCTTCGTCGTTGCTCGCTCCACCTCCTAACCTAACTGAAGGCGCTACCGCGCCTTCTCCATTTGGTAGTCTTGGGAAATAAGACGCTCGTCACGTGACTCGCCCGAGAGGGCCGGCCATGTGATCAGCATCCAGGCACGGACCGGTTGAGCCGCGAGGCTGGACTGGCCTGGGCACCACCTAGTTATGGTCACCAGCGCCCCTCTGCTGTGTTAGTCCATGATCCGGTGATCTGTGAGGTGTAACATGCTATGGCACGGTGCGGCAACTTGCCGGACGCGGTCCTAGTGAATATCCCGCCCCCGCCCCGCATGGCTCGGTGAGGGTGTTCCTAGGGATCCTCAGGTTTGTGCCGTGACATGATGCTTCCTCAGTGGTCCACGCTGCCCTTATCTAGGCGCCCGGAAGTCAGACCGGTCATGTGACTCGGTCGGCACCGGCCCGGATTGTTCTATTCCCACCCTTGTCATCCCAACCGATGATAAGGGATCTCTTATCTATGAGTCATCCTAAATGACTCCTTATCTTTACATCTGATTGTTATCTCTGATCAGGTGGCGGTATTGGTAAAGGCTAGGGCGTTCTAGCCTGCCTTTTGTCGGCCCGCTGATAAGAGATAAGAGAAATAGCTCTGATGTGATTGGAGCTCATTACTACCTCATGGCCTGGTTGGTCAAATTGAATCAGTCATCGGCCCTTGGCCGATGACTCAGGGTCAATCATCTGATGACCCTGAACCATCGGTTAAAAGTACGACGAGAGTACTGATGAGCTCTTAGCGAAACAAGTTGGTATCTGGCGACAGATACTATTGTTTACTCTTGTCTTCTCTATCTCTCTCATCTCTTACTACGCTCGCCCGCCTATCGGCGGTCTCGCTCCACCTCCTAACCTAACCAACACCGCCGCCAAGCTGTCTCTCTACATCCGCCATCGCAAGCCCCTCACCTGGTGCACGACTGTCGGTATCTTCTGCGACGACTGCAATCGATTCTACAAGCCTAAGTCTGAGTCGATCTACTATCGTCCGCCGCCGTTCGCATGGCTCCATCTTCCACGCCCCGTTCTTCTTCCGTCGGTCCCGGGTCTGCCTCACTTAGGTCTGCAATTGCCCGGAATCTTGCCCCCGCGAGCTTATCGTACGCTATCGGGGCGGCATCGCTTGAGACTGTTGCCGATGAGTTCCGAGCCATTTTTCACGCAGAGACCATTGACCAAGTCTTCTCAGCTATACCTCTCGTGTATCGAGAGGTGCTCCGTCCGGTGCTGGTTAGCGTTGCGGAAGCGAAGGAACGTTCTGTTTCTTTGCAGAAGCAATTGGGTGACCTTGAGTCGCACAAAGCTAACGGTTCGCTCCCCCACCAGTTACAGGGGCTCAGCGAACCCGTCTTCCAGAGCTCAAAACTCTGGCTCGAGACGTCGCCGGCGGAACCCGCAGCTCTGATAACCGAGTTCCAATCCTTCCGTCGGAAGGCTCTTGACTTGGCCATCGCCCAAAAGCGAGCAGAGCTCGCGTTCTTTGATCGCGCATTGGACCCGACAGCAATGTTGGAGAAAATGCGGACAGTGGTTGACGAACAATGGGCGCGCATTAGCCAGTCTAGTCGCGTTCCTGTTTGGAGGGAAACTATCGATGGCGGTCAACGCCTAGATACGTGGACCAATGACCCTGTCCTCGAGTCTGAGTACAAGCGATTCGTCGCCGTGCTCCCACGCTTTGCCTTCCGGGTAGTTAATATCCGTGAATCACAATTGGCACAAGCCGCGGCTCGAGCGCAAGCAAAGTCTGCCGTCAAGGCTGCAGCGGAGGTCGAGATGGGTGACGCCACCGAGAACCCTGCAGCTTTGAAAAAGCTGATCGATGATGCGGTTGATCGTCGTCTCAAAGGCGAGGGCAGCTCAAAGAACGCGGTAAGTTTTGTACATGGTTCTGTTCCAAAAAGCTTACCAGGCGCCGCTCTATCACGTATTTTAGGGAGCAAAGGCAAAGGCGCCAAAACGATCGGTGCGCATGAGTACGGGAGGACGTCCTCCCAAACCTCCGCAGCGCAAGGCCAAGCAGCAGCAGGCCGCTTCCTCTGCGAAGAAGCAGAAGAAGACCAAAGATCGGAAAGGCAAAGGGAGAGCGAAATAATCCGGTCAGTTATTCGCTCGCGACTCCGCTTCTCCCAGCCGTCGTCTTATCCAGACAGTATTCTAATGTTACCCTTGCCTGTTGCAGCTCGCACCCTCCTTTATTTCGCTCCGGTTGCTTTAGTCGAAGCGGCGAGGTTCAGAAGCTGGGTGCACTGTGGCGAGGATGTTTTTTTACCGCCGGACATTAGCATACACATATCTTGCGGTTTGAAATATATGTTGTATTCCTCCCCGAGCGGGGAACTCATTCAAACGGCGTTCGATGATTTCTGCGAACGAATACGCTGGCGAGTGTATTTTAAAGTCAAACAGATTCAACTTGAACGGCAAGGTATAAGTCAACCACCATATGATCCAGACTACGACCTTAGGGCTAAGCGGGACTCGTCCGCCCCTAGGGCCACACAATATATCGAAAACGGTCTTAAACGCGGGCAAACATACGTCACTGATTACATACGTAGTGTCGTACCCGGTTTGAAAGCTAGAAGCCACCCTAATCGGCTTGTAGACCTGGACCGCGTTCGCCTCTGGTTGAACGAGCATAACTACCTCGTTCTCCAAACGGACAAGAACCTTGGTGCGGCAGTAGTCACAAGGGAATGGTTCATTACTGGTTGCATGAATCTTCTGTCAAATACGGCTGACTATCAGGAAATTAATCCCGGTCAGCGACAGATGTATTTAGAAAAAGTTACAAAGCGGGTAAAGGAGTTAAGCGATTGGGTCGAAGGGGCTTTGCCTAACGATCAGACACTCCAATTAGCCAAATTCCTCCGGTCTAAATGTCCCGAAAGCGAGTTAGAGGAACCAAAGGTGCCTATCTTTTACGGGATTCCAAAAATCCATAAATCCCCAGTAAAGATGCGACCTATTGTTCCATGTCACTCATGCGCTCAAGGGCCCGCGGCTAAAGTTGTATCTAAACTGTTGAAACCTATTATCGAGGCTGAACCCTTCATTATACATGGATCAAAACATCTTGCGATCCAGTTAGCAAAGGTTAAAACGTTAAAATGGAAAAAGTATTGGTTAGTGGCTGGCGACGTTGTCGCTTTCTACCCTAATGTACCACTCAGAGATTGTGTTGGCATTGTGTCCAAACTGTACACAAGACATCCTCTGGGTAGTCAGTCCATGGACCAGCCCCAGTTTTATAATGCACTATTTATCAGGTGTATGCAAACGGCCAATTACGATTTAATAGTCGATTTCAACGGTCGTACTTACTTTCAAAAACGAGGATTAGCTATGGGTGTGGCGTGTTCGCCTGACTTAGCTAATCTCTACGGATGCCATTTTGAAAATCAAGTATGGCCCGGTGGACAGGTTACTCCACCGTTTTTATATTATGGCCGATATATCGATGATGTATTTGCCATAGTTGAAGCAGGTAGTGCGGCAGAAGCTCTAGAAGCCTGCCAAAGTCGTATATCTTATGATGGCTGCACTATAACATGGGAAGTGTCTGAATGGGCGACGCCATTCTTAGACATGCTTATTTATATTGACCCCGTTTCTAACCGGGTGGAACATAAGCCATATCGGAAAGCACTTAACCATCACGAACGAATTCCATGGGTATCTCACCACCCAAAGGACGTGAAAAAAGGCACGTTCATTGGGGAGATGAGCCGTTTAGCTACGCTAAGTTCTAAGTTGGAACATTACCTAGATGCCCTTCATGGGCTTGTCGACCTGTATGTCGGCCGTGGCTATCCCCCTGCTCTGGTTACTTCCTGGCTTGACTCGCATAAAGCGGTACGCTGGAAAGAACGTCTTGGAAAACCAAAATCTTCGACCGAAGATGCAGACCAAGTTGAGGGCGTACTTGCGATTAAGTCGAAGTTCAACCCCTCATGGGATCAGTTCGAGGTTCATGAATTAATGACACGTGTTACAGAATCGTGGGTGAAGGACTTATCTTTCTTTAAGTCTTTCTTTTCGGCGAGTTGGGAAAACTCGGCCGCTCCGATCTTTGAGTATTCGTCTGGGGGTCCTAAGGATGCGACCCTATCCAGCACAGTTCAGACCACGCTTGAGGAGTGGTGGGATCCCGCCCGAGTAGCCCAGCGCAAGCTGTCGCGCGAAACGGCGGCTGCGGAAGCAGCAGCAGAACTCGCCGCCGCTGAAGCCAGGCGGTCCGATCAAATCTCGAAACCGGTGGCAGTTGTCCATGACAACCGCGCGGACGAGGGCTGGGTTTGGACTGGGCGGTACCTGAAGAAACCCAACGGATTCATCGAAGCGGAGAAGGTCCCTGACCTTTCCCAACTCGGATTCTTAGACAAGCGCTGGCTTGTGTCGCGTAAAAGGGAAACCAATTTCGCTGACTTAGCAAGCAAGTGGCGCAGAAGTGTTATCAATGCCCAAAGTACAGATGATGTACTTTTGGAAATGGACATATAAATCGGTTGATTCGATTTGTTTAGCTTAAGGTTATTGGTGTAACTACCTTTTGCGTTTACTCGCACTTAGGGTTGTCTGTTCAAACCAGACCTAACCTAACCCTAACCTAACCTAACCTAACCTAACCTAACCTAACCTAACGCTAAATCCTAACCTAACCTAACCTAACTGAAGGCGCTACCGCGCCTTCTCCATTTGGTAGTCTTGGGAAATAAGACGCTCGTCACGTGACTCGCCCGAGAGGGCCGGCCATGTGATCAGCATCCAGGCACGGACCGGTTGAGCCGCGAGGCTGGACTGGCCTGGGCACCACCTAGTTATGGTCACCAGCGCCCCTCTGCTGTGTTAGTCCATGATCCGGTGATCTGTGAGGTGTAACATGCTATGGCACGGTGCGGCAACTTGCCGGACGCGGTCCTAGTGAATATCCCGCCCCCGCCCCGCATGGCTCGGTGAGGGTGTTCCTAGGGATCCTCAGGTTTGTGCCGTGACATGATGCTTCCTCAGTGGTCCACGCTGCCCTTATCTAGGCGCCCGGAAGTCAGACCGGTCATGTGACTCGGTCGGCACCGGCCCGGATTGTTCTATTCCCACCCTTGTCATCCCAACCGATGATAAGGGATCTCTTATCTATGAGTCATCCTAAATGACTCCTTATCTTTACATCTGATTGTTATCTCTGATCAGGTGGCGGTATTGGTAAAGGCTAGGGCGTTCTAGCCTGCCTTTTGTCGGCCCGCTGATAAGAGATAAGAGAAATAGCTCTGATGTGATTGGAGCTCATTACTACCTCATGGCCTGGTTGGTCAAATTGAATCAGTCATCGGCCCTTGGCCGATGACTCAGGGTCAATCATCTGATGACCCTGAACCATCGGTTAAAAGTACGACGAGAGTACTGATGAGCTCTTAGCGAAACAAGTTGGTATCTGGCGACAGATACTATTGTTTACTCTTGTCTTCTCTATCTCTCTCATCTCTTACTACGCTCGCCCGCCTATCGGCGGTCTCGCTCCACCTCCTAACCTAACCTAACCGCCGGACTTATCCAGTCCTGCGCTTAGGGTTGCCTTAAAATAGATAGGCGCCTTACGTGTCACGTGATATGTTCGGCACTTAGTACGGACCGGCCCTTCATTGCGGTCCGGTACGCGCCGTCCCCGCATGCTAGCGGAGCGCGCGATAACTACTATGGTCCCCAGCGCCCCTCTGCTGTGTTAGTCCATGATCTGGTGATCTGTGGGTTGTAACATGCTAGAGCACGGTGCGGCAACTTGCTGGACGCGGTCCTGATGAGTATCCTTCCCCCGCCCCGCATGGCTCGGATAGGGTGCTCCCGGGGATTCCCAGGTTTGTGCCATGACATGATGCTTCCTCAGTGGTCCACGCTGCCCTTAGTAGACGCCCGGAAAGCGACCCGGTCACATGATCGGCGCGGCACCGGCTATGTTGTTCCTATCTATATCCGGCCCGGATTAACCCTCGGCCCGGACTTCCTATCTCTTATCTCGGATCTTGAGCCTAGGCTTGCGGTCCGGATTCTAATCTTAATCAGATGACTCTGACATCTGATCAGTAATGGTGTCTAGGCGAATCTAGACAATGATGTTTGCTCATCGCTGACTGATTAGGATAGGAGGGAGAGACGTGATTCGCTCCCACCTGCAACCCTTTGCCCTGGTACGGTCAAACTGATTTAGTCACCGGCCCCCGGGTCATGACTCAACCATAAGCGTGACTTATGTTGAACTTGGTTATAAGCGACGCTAGTGCTCTGATGAGACTTAGTCGAAATTAGCCGTCCGATAGCGATATCGGGCTAATTAGTACTAGCTTCCTCTAAGCCTCCTTCCTGCCCTGCACTCGCAGCCCTTGTAGTGTTGATACATAGACCTCCTAACCTAACCTAACCTAACCTAACCCTCGCCCGCCTATCGGCGGTCTCGCTCCACCTCCTAACCTAACCTAACCTAACCTAACCTAACCGCCGGACTTTCCCAGTCCTGCGCTTAGGGTTGCCTAAAAATAGATAGGCGCCTTACGTGTCACATGATATGTTCGGCACTTAGTACGGACCGGCCCTTCAGTGCGGCCCGGTGCGCGCCGTTCCCGCATGCTAGCGGAGCGCGCGTTAACTACTATGGTCCCCAGCGCCCCTCTGCTGTGTTAGTCCATGATCTGGTGATCTGTGGGTTGTAACATGCTAGAGCACGGTGCGGCAACTTGCTGGACGCGGTCCTATTGAGTATCCTTCCCCCGCCCCGCATGGCTCGGATAGGGTGCTCACGGGGATTCCCAGGTTTGTGCCATGACATGATGCTTCCTCAGTGGTCCACGCTGCCCTTAGTAGACGCCCGGAAAAGCGGCCCGGTCACATGATCGGTGCGGCACCGGCTATGTTGTTCCTATCTATGTCCGGCCCGGATTAACCTCCGGCCCGGACTTCCTATCTCTTATCTCGGATCTTGAGCCTTGGCTTGAGGTCTGGATTCTAATCTTAATCAGATGACTCTGACATCTGATCAGTAATGGTGTCTAGGCGAACCTAGACAATGTCTTTTGCTTGGCGCTGATTGATTAGGATAGGAGGGAGAGACGTGATTCGCTCCCACTTGCAACCCTTTGCCCTGGTACGGTCAAACTGATTTAGTCATCGGCCCCCGGGCCATGACTCAACCATAAGCGTGACTTTGGTTGAACTTGGTTATAAGCGACGCTAGTGCTCTGATGAGACTTAGTCGAAATTAGCCGTCCGATAGCGATATCGGGCTAATTAGTACTAGCTTCCATTAAGTCTTCTCAACGCTCGCAACTCCTTCGTCGTTGCTCGCTCCACCTCCTAACCTAACCTAACCTAACCTAACTAACCCCTAACCCTAACCTAACCTAACTAACCGGGCCATGACTCAACCATAAGCATGACTTTGGTTGAACTCGGTTAAAATCGACAGCTAGTGCTCTGATGAGACTTAGTCGAAATTAGCTGCCCGCCCCTCCATAGGCGAGCTAATTAGTACTAGCTTCCTCTAAGTCCTCCTTTCAAGCCCGTATCGCACTCGCAGCACCTGCGGCGCTGCTCGCTCCACCTCCTAACCTAACCTAACCTAACCGCCGGACTCTCCCAGTCCTGCGCTTAGGGTTGCCTAAAATAGATAGGCGCCTTACGTGTCACGTGATATGTTCGGCACTTAGTACGGACCGGCCCTTCACTGCGGCCCGGTGCGCGCCGTCCCCGCATGCTAGCGGAGCGCGCGTTAACTACTATGGCCCCCAGCGCCCCTCTGCTGTGTTAGTCCATGATCTGGTGATCTGTGGGTTGTAACATGCTAGAGCACGGTGCGGCAACTTGCTGGACGCGGTCCTGATGAGTATCCTTCCCCCGCCCCGTATGGCTCGGACAGGGTGCTCCCGGGGATTCCCAGGTTTGTGCCATGACATGATGCTTCCTCAGTGGTCCACGCTGCCCTTAGTAGACGCCCGGAAAGCGGCCCGGTCACATGATCGGCGCGGCACCGGCTATGTTGTTCCTATCTATATCCGGCCCGGATTAACCTTCGGCCCGGATTTCCTATCTCTTATCTCGGATCTTGAGCCTAGGCTTGCGGTCCGGATTCTAATCTTAATCAGATGACTCTGACATCTGATCAGTAATGGTGTCTAGGCGAATCTAGACAATGATGATTGCTCATCGCTGACTGATTAGGATAGGAGGGAGAGACGTGATTCGCTCCCACCTGCAACCCTTTGCCCTGGTATGGTCAAACTGACTTAGTCACCGGCCCCCGGGTCATGACTCAACCATAAGCATGACTTATGTTGAACTTGGTTATAAGCGACGCTAGTGCTCTGATGAGACTTAGTCGAAATTAGCCGTCCGATAGCGATATCGGGCTAATTAGTACTAGCTTCCTCTAAGCCTCCCCTCCTGCCCTGCACTCGCAGCCCTTGTAGTGTTGATACATAGACCTCCTAACCTAACCTAACCTAACCTAACCCTAAGTGCTCAATCCTGCTTTGACTCTTTGGCTAGTCTGCTGCCCTTGTTCCCGGTCAAATATCTCATTTTAAAGCCTGTTCCCGGACATCACAAGTTGTCTACTTTTACAATTTTAGATTGTCTCTACCACAGTATATAGCCATTAAAGTTCACCAATGTTGAGTGATCTGAGGCTTTACAAGTATGCAGATTATCCTCAGCTATTTAGTCTAGCTCTCAGCTCACTGCAAATATATTTTTTGTACTCACTGTCAAAAAACAGGTAATCACAGTGTCAAGGGCTGAATATTTCACTGTTCATGTTCAGCTTGTGTACAGACCTGCTTTGACACATTCTGAAGCCCTGTGCCTTTGTTCCCGGGCAAATATCCTATTTTAAAGCTTGTTCCCGGACACCACAAGATTTACTGTAGTCACATAATGTTCAGGTCCGGGAACAAGCAAAGGACTGAGATAATGTCACACCTGTTGACCTCCCCATGGCTTATTGATCATGGTCTTTCCATCTGTGCTCTCAGAATGATCAATTTCTCACCAGAACATCACTTGCTCAATGTCTGCTCTGTCACTGGTGATCACAGTGTCAAGGGCTCAATATTCAACTTTTTTATAATCTGCTTGCACAGACACCTGCTCTGAAGCATTCTGAAGCTCTCTGCCTTTGTTCTCAAACAATTTGACCTTAGTAAAGCTTGTTCCCGGACCTCACAAGTTTTTTCAGAGGCCAACAATGTCCATGCCCGGGAACAGGCAATGGAGTGAGATAATTGAACAACTAGGGAGTTTCCGAGTAGGTTATTGATGATGCTCTTCGATTCTGTCTACTCAGAATTGTCAAAAAGGGATGGGAAAGCTTGTTCCCGGACCTGACTGGATTAGGGGGTCCTAATCCAGACAGCATATATATAGGTTATATACGACAGCTAGTGCTCTGATGAGACTTAGTCGAAATTAGCCGTCCGATAGCAATATCGGGCTAATTAGTACTAGCTTCCACTAAGCCTCCCTTTCCGTACCCTGCACTTGCAGCCTTCCAGTAGTGTTGATATCTATACCTCCTAACCTAACCTAACTGAAGGCACTTGCGCGCCTTCTCCATTTGGTAGATTAGAGAATAGACGCTCGTCACGTGACTTGCCCGAGAGGGCCGGCCATGTGACCAGCATCCTGGCACGGATCGGTCGGGCCACAAGGCTGGACTGGCCTGGGCACCACCTAGCTATGGTCACCAGCGCCCCTCTGCTGAGTTAGTCCATGAGCCGGTGATCTGTGAGGTGTAACATGCTATGGCACGGTGCGGCAACTTGCTGGACGCGGTCCTAGTGGATATCCCGCCCCCACCCCGCATGGCTCGGTGAGAGTGTCCCTAGGGATCCTCAGGTTTGTGCCGGACATGATGCTTCCACAGTGGTCCACGCTGCCCTTATCTAGGCGCCCGTAAGTCGGACCGGTCACGTGACTCGGCTGGCACCGGCCCAGATTGTTCTATTCCCACCCTGTCATCCTAACCGATGATAAGGGATCTCTTATCTTTGAGTCATCTTAAATGACTCCTTATCTTCACATCTGATTGTTATCTCTGATCAGGTGGCGGTATTGGTAAGGCTAGGGCGTTCTAGCCTGGTCCGTTGTCGACCCCGCATGATAAGAGATAAGATAAATGACACCATGTGATTGGTGTCCGTCCTACCTCATGGCCTGGTTGATCAAATTGAATCAGTCATCGGCCTCCGGCCGATGACTCAGGGCTAGTCATCTGACGACCCTGAACCTCAGTTATAAGTACGACGAGAGTACTGATGAGCTCTTTAGCGAAACAAGTAGGTATCTAGCGATAGATACCATTGTTTACTCTTATTTTCTCTATTTTCCTCATCTCTTTCTACGCTCGCCCGCCTATCGGCGGTCTCGCACCACCTCTTAACCGATGGCATCGGACATTCTTATCTTTAGTCATAATATATGACTCTTACTTTAACACATGACCCTATCATGTGGCAGAATTGGTAAGGCTAGGTGGTCTAGCCCAGTCTATTTGTTGAACCTGCATAGTAAGCAATGAGAATAATGACTCATTGTGACTCTGAGTCATACTACCTTATGGCATGGTTGGTCAAATTGAATCAGTCAGCGGCCTTCGGCCGCTGACTCAGAGTTAGGCTTGCCCTAAACTGAACCAGGTTATAAAGTACAGCAAGAGTACTGATGAGTCTCTAGACGAAATAGCACAGTCACTAGCAATAGTGACTCCTATTTACCCTTGCCATTCACCTTTATTCTCATCTCTTTCTACACTCGTCTGCCTTCGGCAGACTCGCTCCACCTCCAAACCTGAGATGACATCAATGGTGCACTTCTCACTTAAGACAACACCATATTATGTAGCATTGATATATGTTGTCTGAGCTAGCACACTCTGACACATATCTTGCACTATACGAGACTTATTGTATGCTCAGGGTCTTTTCAGCATTACCAAGGAGCCCTCAGATAAACCCAAACAACTATATACCACTCTGGTAAACACTATCACACAGATTTTGATTATATTCTAAGGTAAGCTTAGATATGCTATTGCATGACGGATGGTGGTCACGTGATATAGGCGAGAATGCGTATCTTAAATCTGCAACGCCTTTCGGAGCTAGTGACGTTGGTGCTGTTACGGAATTCATACGCGCTTCAAGCAGTCATTCCTTGTATATTACACTGCTGGACTGTTATTGGGGACTTTTCTAGGCAAAACAGTCTATGTCCGAGATCCCCTTGCATAGTCTCGGACGAACCAGAAAGTCACGAGCTGGGTACGCACCCCTACACAACGTTGAACGGAACGCGGACGACGAACAAGATAGTGAAGCGATGCCTTTGACCACAATGGCGGCAGCATCAGTATTGACCCGTGCGCAGCGGAAGGGCAAGCGGCGAGAGAGATACAGTACCGAACATCGAGAAGAAGAGGTGACTCTCCTAAGGGACGAGCAGGAGGACGGGTATCCTGATGATGGGGCGGAAGAGGTAAGAAGACCAAAGAGGGCAGAACCGTCATTACAGGTATGTAAACAGAGCTACTGAGAATCACCCTGCTCACCAACTGCCCCAAGTAGCGATCATCGTTAGTGCGCAAAGGCAAGGCCTCAAATGACAAGTCCAGGACAGTGCCGTTTCGAGCGCCAGGTTTGCTGTCAGTTTTGCGGTAATATCTACTCCATCCCTGATACCTCAGCTGGTCAGACAAAGACAAATTACGCAGTCGATACCCGCCCAATATCGTGCGGAATCAAAAGTACAACACATTCACGTTTCTCCCCATGGTGTTCTACGAGCAATTCAAGTTCTTCTTTAACCTATACTTCCTCTTGGTCGCGTTGTCACAATTTGTTCCCGCGCTCAAGATCGGTGCGTCATATCGAGCCAGTCTCAGCTTTCCCTAATTGAACTTGTGACCGTAGGGTTCATCGCTACGTATATTGCGCCCCTTGCCTTCGTTCTCTCAGTGACAATGGGAAAGGAAGCATACGACGACTATAAGCGCAACGTCCGCGACCGCGAAGCCAATTCACAGAGATACCTTATCCTCGAGCCGTCTACTTCGGATGTTGAACCCGATGTCGGTCCTCACACACGGTCTGTCCCTTCATCCTCTCTGCGAGTTGGTGACCTCGTTCTTCTGGAGAAGAACCAGCGTGTGCCCGCCGATCTTGTCCTGCTGCGCACGTCCGACCAGTCAGGGACGTGTTTCATACGTACAGACCAGCTAGACGGAGAGACAGACTGGAAACTTCGTGCTGCTGTCCCTGCGTGTCAAAAGCTTCGCGGAGAGACGGAGCTACTTGACCTTGATGCCGAAATATACGGTAAGATGACATTGCCTTCGGTTGAATTGTAAGTAACATCAGATACACGAAACAGCGGATTCGCCTACTAAGGACATACATACATTCATTGGGACGTTCTCGATCAATTCCCCAACATCTGCATCGGAGAATGACGTTCCCATGATGCCCGTGCCTACTGTTGAACCATTGACAGCAGAGAATGTACTTTGGGCAAACACTGTCCTTGCGGCCGGCTCTGCGATTGGCTTTATAATATACACAGGTCCAGAGACTCGTGCTGTGTTGAACACCAGCCATCCCAAAACGAAGGTAGGTTTACTGGACTTGGAAATCAATAGGCTAGCAAAGGTAAGCATCAGAAGAGTATTCGCGCATTTGTATGGGATAAAGTTGTAATTCTTTCCCAGATTCTCTGTGTGGTCACCTTTGCGTTGTCCTTCGTTCTTGTCGCTCTCAATGGCTTTCGGGGGCTCTGGTATATTTATATATTTCGCTTTCTAATTCTCTTCTCTTCCATTATACCCATCAGGTGCGTGACTTGCGGGAAGCGTATTATGACATAGCTTACAAGTGACACAATCCCTGAAGTCTACGCGTCAACCTTGACATGGGCAAAACGGTCTACGCACAACAAATCATGACTGACAATGAGATACCCAACACCATCGTGCGCACGAGCACTCTCCCTGAGGAGCTAGGGCGAATAGAATATCTTTTGAGTGACAAGACTGGCACGCTCACACAAAATGGTTTGCATTCTGAGCCTCCTTCGAATTACTTGAGGATAGCCTAACAGACGTGCAGAAATGGAAATGAAGAAACTGCACATGGGAACTGTGTCGTATGGGTATGATTCCATGGATGAAGTTGCCCACCAATTGGCAGTGGCTTTCGGTGCAAATATAGAACAAGGTTGGACATCATGTTTCAATGCGGACGGTGTGATAGGCTCAAAAATCATCACAGGTTATAACAAGACCGGGTCTATCACCACAGGGGCCCAACTTGCGACAAGAGGTCGGAGAGACATGTCGTCCAGAGTGCACGATGTCGTACTTAGTCTTGCGCTCTGCCATAACGTGCGTTCGGCCAAAAAAATATTCACGGTCAGTATATGCGATCTGAAATCATCTTTCTTCAGGTCACTCCCGTCACGAACGACGATGGTACTGTCACATACCAGGCTTCCTCGCCCGATGAGGTTGCTATTGTGAAGTGGACTGAATCCGTAGGACTGACGCTGACCTTTCGTGACCGAACCCGCATTGAGTTACGTACGCCTTCTGGTTCCCACATCGTTTTTGATGTACTCGACATTTTCCCTTTCACCTCCGAATCCAAGCGTATGGGTATTATCGTCCGTGACGTCCAAACGGGCGAGATCACGTTCCTACAGAAAGGAGCAGATGTCGTGATGATGCGGATTGTGCAGCGGAATGACTGGCTCGAAGAGGAGTGCGCGAATATGGCGCGCGAAGGACTGCGTACACTTGTCATGGCGAGAAGACGCCTTGGTGAACAATCGTACGCCCTATTCAAAGAGCGGCATCGTCAAGCAAGTGTCCGGCTAGAGGGACGCAACGAGGCAATGGCTGCAGTCATGTCGGAGTTCTTAGAACGTGACTTGGAGCTGCTCGGATTGACAGGCGTCGAGGACAAGCTTCAAGATGAAGTGAAGTCGACGCTGGAGCTTTTGCGCAACGCTGGGATCAAGATCTGGATGCTCACGGGTGACAAAATAGAGACCGCGACATGTATAGCTATCTCGACTAAGCTGGTAGCCAGGAATCAGTACATTCACCAGATCGCAAAATGTGGGTCAATTCATTACTAACACGCGCCAATTGACCTGATACGTTATATTCTCAGTGAAGACCTCTGACGAAGTTCGAGATCAGCTTGACTTCTTGCAGAACAAACTCGATTGTTGTTTAGTGATAGACGGAGAGTCATTACAGGTACAAGCCTTCTTTGTTAGAGCTTATTCAAATGTTATATGTTGATTTTCTTCAGCTTTGCCTCAATCTGTTCAAAAAAGAGTTCATAGAGATTACAACCAAGCTACCTGCGGTAGTTGCATGCCGATGTTCGCCAACACAAAAAGCGGACGTGGCGCGTTTGATACGAAACCACACTAGAAAAAGAGTCTGCTGTATTGGAGACGGAGGGAACGATGTAAGCATGATTCAAGCGGCGGACGTCGGTGCGTGATTATATAGCGCGGCCAGATCATTGTCTTTAAGAGATCATACCAGGTGTCGGCATCGTTGGCAAGGAAGGCAAACAGGCATCTCTAGCGGCCGACTTCTCCGTCACCCAGTTCAGCCATCTGACCAAGCTTCTGCTTTGGCATGGGCGTAATTCATATCGTCGTTCCGCAAAGCTAGCGCAATTCGTCATTCATCGTGGGCTTATAATCTCCGTCATGCAGGCTGTATTCTCCGCTATATTTTACTTCGCGCCTATTGCGTTGTATCAAGGATGGCTCATGGTAGGGTACGCTACAGTTTATACAATGGCGCCTGTGTTCTCGTTGGTATTGGATCGGGACGTCAGCGAAGATCTGGCCTTGCTATATCCGGAGTTGTACAAGGAGTTAACAAAGGTTCTGTCATTGTTCATTTCATGCTTAGCTCCAATTGACGGTCCTGCAGGGCCGAGTGCTTTCGTTCAAAACATTCTTTATGTGGCTCATGATCAGTGTCTATCAAGGTTCGGGAGAATATCCCAATTCAACTAGTGTTCTTGCTCATTTTCTGCGTCGCATTCAGGTGCTGCAATCATGATCATGTCCCTTGTTCTTTTTGAGAACGAATTTTTGAATATCGTGTCCATTTCTTTCACGGCACTAATCCTCAACGAACTAATAATGGTTGCGTTGGAGATCACTACTTGGTGAGTTACAGATACTGATCCCCAAATCTGCGATTGACAAAGTCTCAGGCATATCTATATGGTGATATCTGAGGTTGTCACACTCTTTTTCTATGTGATCAGCATCGCTTTCCTACCCGAGTATTTCGGTACGTCTACAGTTTACAGTCTGCCTTGCCCTACTGAATCGGATATCAGACCTGTCATTTGTGCTGTCCGTCCGATTTGCGTGGAAAGTAGCCGTAATTGTCGCGATCAGCGCATTCCCCTTATATGTTATCAAGCTGATTCGCAGTCGAGTCGCACCTGCAGCATCTAGCAAATTAATATAACTTATGTTCGCACCGTCTTTCGATCTTTGATGTATTTAGTATTGTCAGTGGCATGCTAGTCAGAATAAGAGAATTGCAAGTATGCGAAGAAATGGCAAACGAAAATGTCAAGATGCAGATGACAGGTCAGCTACTCAACTGCCGCTATGAGGTGGAGGTGAAGGATTGTGTGTTGTGTAGGGACTACCAAAGAAACTGGAAGAATGCCAATCAGGGTTCGGAGTGCTCCACAACGAAGGACCAATTGGAGGTGGTCGAGGTGAAGCAAAAGTAGGGGCCGGTGGGCCCCACGGCGATCGCATGTCTGGCACAGAGCTACGAGGACTTGCAGTTGCAGGACCCCAACCCTGTCCAACAGTACCAGGTGCAACAGAGCGACGGCCGACTGGGGCACCTACAACTTCGTCATCATCAGGTATCAAAGCCGACGAGCCTAGGACACCCTTTGGACTCGGTGAACGACGAGAGGGGGACGTCGAGCCCGAGCCCGAGGCTTCTCCGGTACTAGGCCGCGCGATAGGAGCGATCGGCCTAGTGATTGGGCCGGGATCTGCAGCAGGGGTCCGAGCACTGGGGCCTGCAAACATCGTAGGAGATGCAAGGGTGTTCTGAGATGCCCTAGAAGGTGGTGCAATAGGAGCCGGGTGGCCACTGGGAGTAGGGGGTGCAATGGGGGCTGGAGGCCCTAGAGGTCGGCCAAATGGTGTCTCAAACGGAGATCCGTTACCAAATGTTCGCGGTAGGGCAGAAGGACCTAGTGAAGGCACTTGTTGCATCGACGTACTGGGTATCATACCAACGAATGAACCAGAAGGAGTATAAGATACCCGAGGCGACAGAGTAGGAGGGGGGATGACACCGCTGCCAGGCGAGTAAATAGGCGTCGATGGCGGAGGCAGATGATTCGGCAGTTGTGGCGTAGCCGGGGTCGGAAGCTGAGGGCTCGTTACAACCGAAACCCGCGGCTGCTGTGGCCTCGGAGGTTGGATAACCGGAGTAACGGCAGGAGGTGGGACAGGTTTAATGAGGATCTTCTTGGCAGGAGCTGCGTGACTCGGAGATCGCTGCGATGGCCCAGCTGAGGTAGCATTCCGAGGAGAAGTAGGAGGACGTGTATTCCTCGCGGCGGATGCGCGCTGCTGTTGCAGCTGCTGGAGAGCACGTTCTCGGGCCTCTTTCTCAGCCTTCTCTTTCTCGGCCTTCTCCTTCTCAGCTTTCTCTTTCTCCTCGCGCTCTTTTGCGAGCTTCCTTTCACGTTCCTCTTTCTCCTGCTGTTCTCGCTTAGCTGCTGCCGCCGCTGCCCGCTCAGCTGTGAGTTTGGCTTCTCGCTCTTCGCGGGCTTTCCGCTCTCTCTCCTCCTTCTCCCGACGTTCGGCCTTGTTTTTCTCCTCCCGTTCCTTGCGTTTGCGCTCACGTTCCGCTTCGCGTTCCTTCTCCTCTGCGAGACGCCTGCGTCGTTCTTCCTCCCTGCGTTGCCTCTCCTCATCTTGAACCTTGCGCTGTGCTTCTCGCCTCACGCGCTCTTCTTCACGCTTTTTGCGCTGTTCCTCTTCAAGTGCCGCTTGCTTCGCTTTCGAAGCCTCTTCTTCTGCAGCCTTTTCTGCAGCCTTGGCAGCATCTTTCGCTAGTTTTTGCTGCCTTGAAATAATCAACTTTCAGACACGTTAGGTAGGGCAAACGTTGGATCAACATACCGCTTCTTGTCCTTCTTCTTCTGGTTTTGAGTTTGCTTCTTGGCTTCCTTTTCCTTGTTGATCTTGTCCTCGTCCTCAAGTTCGCGTAGTAGCTGCAACTGGCGCTCTTGGGCGACTTTCTCACGATAAGCTTGAAGCACCCTCTGCTCAAACATCCGCGCAGCAAAAATGGAGAACATCCGCTTGCCCTCTTCCATTTTCTGCTCCTCTGTCATAGTCTGGAAACATGTGAGTCGATTACACGAAAGATCATGAAAAACGCCGTACCTCTTCCTCATCCTCATCTTCGTCTTCCTCATCCTCCTCATCATCGTCCTCGTCCCCATCTTCATCATCCTCTTCCTCGGATTCGTCTTCGACATCTGCGGCAGCTTCCTCCTCGCGCTGCATACGCCGTTCCGCAAGCTGTTCCATCATTTCCAAGAACTTCTGGCCATCGTTCTTGAGAAGATCATCAGCAACAGTCAGAATGTTACCTGTTCCTGGAAGAATGAGGATCAAAGGCTGAAACGAAACGAAGAAATGATTTGTGACTTGCCCGTGACGGTGAGGTTATTGCCGAAGCCTGCTATGCCCTCCCGTCCGTTCGCCTTGGCACCATTCGGCGCTGCTCGTCGACGATTAGGAGCCCTGCGGTCTGTGTGCGGCTTGACATCCTCCTCGTCCTCCCCTTCGCCTTCATCCTCTTCGTCCTCCTCTTCTTCCTCCTCCTCCTCCTCCTCGTAGTCTTCTTCGTCCTCGTAGTCTTCGTCTTCGGCGTCATCTTCGTCAAATTCGCTCTCGGGAGGCTTGACTGGCTTTCGTCCATTGGTCATGACGACGTTCTTGGCTCGCGGAGCAGCATTCACAGGTACGTGCGGATTGATGACGGCACCATTCTTGTCGAGCTCGACGCTACCTGGGAATGGCCCAGGGCCCTGCGGAGGAGGAAGGGTACCACCGGAGGAGATGTATCGCTGCTGGTAATTCGCGTACTGTTCTAGCTCCTCGTAATAAGCATCGTACAGTACCTCGAGCTCTTCCTCTATTGCATTCCTATCTCATTTCAAGCGATTGGAGCATCGAGCGCATTGATGAAAAAGCAGAAAGTGTTGAAGATCGCACAGCGTGATGCATTCTGAGCATCAGTAAAAATTTTCTGCACGAAGCCAGGAAAGACAAACCGCTTCCGTCCGCATACCGCACAGCTGCAACTGTGTTTCTGCTGCTCCTTCATCTTCTTGAGCACTGCCTCTTTCTCGATTTTGACGAGATTCCGGCGCTCCTCCTCTCCCAGACCGAGCCAGAACTCTTTGATGCGCTCGCGCTCCTCTGTGGTGCTGGTGCTCCAAATCTTGTTATTTTTCGCCGCGTGCGACTGACCCGTACCGTTCGCGGGTGGACGAGGCTTGTGTGGTGCAGAGGCGTTGGAGGATGGGGGCGATGGGTGGTGATGAGCATGATTGTGCGGGTACGCGTGAGATGTGACGGGAGCCTTGGACGCGGCGCGCCGACTTGCAGGTGGTGGGTTGGCAGCGGGCGCGGGTGCAGGCGCAGAGTATGACATGGGCTGTTTGCCCGCCGCACGAGAGCTCGGTGGAGGATTGGCAGCGGGCGGAGGTCGCGCGGCAGCAGCAGCAGTAGCAACAGCAGGCATACGGTTCGAGACAGAAACAGTCGGCGCAAGATTTGTCACATCCGCCGCCGAATCTGGCGGGCTCCTCCGGATCTCCGCGCCAGGTCCCGCCGCATCCGGCGCCGGGCTCATCGGCCGCGCCGGCCGTGGTGGCGTTCCACTGCCCGTCGTGTTTTTCTTTTTCTTTTTGTTTTTCTTCCTGCCCGGTGGGGTGTCGTATCCGTTCGCGTATCCGTTCATCTCTGCGTAGTTCTGGGCATGTACGATAGTTTCTTCGTAGCTTAGAGTAAATTGCGCCGCCTGTGCGCGTCGGCCGTCCGTGATGTCGTCTTCCAGGTCGTCTGCCTCGTCTTCACTGAAATATTCGTCTTCCGCGTACTCGTGTTCTTCTGTCCCGTATTCGTTCACAAGCACAACGTTGGGCGGTGGTAGACCGTCGCCTTCTGCCGTCGGATGTATACCAGCCGTGGCTTGTTCCATCGCCCTTGTGAACGCCGGGTCCGTAAACAACGCGGGGTCGAATGTCGGGCATGCATCAGGCCCATAGCGCGTCCCATGCTTTCCTGCGCCGGCATTGACATGCACGCCCGCCCCCGCATGGATTTGCTGCGCAATCGCGTACATGGCCTGAGTCTTTTGGACCTCGTTACCAGGAGAGCTCAACTGAGAGTAAGTGTGCCATACAAAATTGCGCAACTGATCCGGAAACAACTTCCACGGGTCGTCCCCCTTTCCCCCTTCCCCAGGTCCTGCGCTTCTGTTCACGCTCCGCGCCAGATGCTCCGCCGTGGCTGCAAGGTCGACGTCCGTGTCTGCCATTGGGCTCAGCCGTGCGGCCGCCGCTGCCGATGCAGAAAGCGATGCAGTGGTAGTCAAGTGCACTGACTCCAGTTCCGGAAAGAGGCCCGTGCGCGATGCAGACCTGGTCAGAGGTTGTTCGTATGTTGCCTCATCCAGGGGTTCCAGCGCGGGATCTCCATCGTCCTCGTATTCCTCGTCATCGTAATGCACAGGAGCGGTCCCTTCCACTGCTTTGCCCTTGCCTTTCTTTTTCTTCTTCTTCTTCCCGTTTGCTGCGGGCACGGGAGCAGAGGGGGGTGCCGGAGGAACTGGCTGCTGTAGCACGCGCGCTGCAGGCGATCGAATGACAGGCGCCTTTTTCCTTCCCCTGGCAGTAGTCATGTACGCGGTATTTGAGAGTCTTCAGAGGTAGTTTGAAGGTCACACCCAAAGAGGCAACGGGAGGTGGATCCGGTATATCCAGAGAAATCACGGAAGCAATGAGCTTACTGAAGTGAAACCACCAGAACGTTCGGGAACCCTGCTAGAGTTGTTGTAGACCTGCACAGTAACCGTGAAGGCTGGCTGCAGAATGTATGGTACGTGCCCGCCAATGGAAGACTGAGCGCTGACGATGAGACCTCTCAGCCAAGGTCATGTAGTCACGTGGAAGAGCGGATTTCTGCGATATTGCTCCAGCTGCTGTGACTGACTTGACGATCTTCGGCTTGCGTCGTGCTAGTTGCATGGATTATTGCGCAGTGTTACGTGTCTGTCATACGGGATACAGAGGCCAAATCTCTCGTTCGACTAATGCTGCTTAGGTGGACTCAGTCATAGACAAATACTCGTTTCTCCTCTGCGTTTGTTCGGAGCGAACTCTGTGCTGCTGGCCACTCCCTGAAGACGTTTTCACGTTGAGGCTGCCTTCCCTTCTGAGCAGCCTGATATTGGCTCAGTGACAGCCCTGTATGCAATGCATTTTTCCTTGATATGCTTCGTAGAGGCTCGACAGCCCGTCGCTCGCGTATGCGATTTCGAGCCAAATATATCGCGATGTCGAGTCACGTCCGTTGTAGGGTCGCTTGAGCTGTCGTAGGGGTACGTTCTTAGCCACCGCTGTTCTAAGTGGGCTGGAGGAGCTGGTCAATCGCTGGACGCTAATGTATGACAAGCACAATGTTCAGTCAAAAGCCTCAGATCGAAACCGCCCGTCCAGCGGAGCCGCAAGATGGATTGGCGCACGTTGAACTTCGCCAGCGAAGCTCGTGAACAGACTAGTGAACACCGCCCTTGGGCTGATTGTTATTCATGCTTAACGCGGGCGATAGAAAATGCAGAAAATGTTCATCACTTCTGCGACTTAATGAAAACATCATCAGCCGGTCCACAATGCGCTACTCTTAACTCGTTTGATCACGACAGGCACAATTGGACTGCCGTACAGCAGGATAAGACGGCTTGCATTTGACTGAAGCGGAGGCCTTTTTCGATGACCGAATCACGGATTCCAGCAGAACATGATAAGCTTAGGTACTCTAGATCAGGAACATGGACAAGACCTTCAACAAGATCAAGGTACGATACTATGACACACTAGCGCGAACAATGGGGGTTCGCACTTACATTCAATGGAAGGAAACGTTCTATGTAATCTCCTTTCTTCACTGAACTCACTGAAATACGTCAGTCGATGTCAGCACAAGAACTAGCTCCTGGGCGTCTGAAAATGGTGTGTTAGTTGAACCTCTAGCCAAGCGGCAAAGAGCAAGGAAAAGGATCAGAGAGTATAGGTCTCGACATGAATCGTTAAGACAGGGATAACTGAATATATGAGGTCTCATCGTGTTGCTTTCGGAGGGGCACTAAAGGGGAATAATATACTCGAAATACTCACTGTAATTATCGCAAAACCACGGTGAGTGACCCAAGAATGTTGCCCCCTTTGACATACGCTCCCGGAATAAGATCTGGTAACGGAATGATCATGAGGTCAGGTCAGGGAGTCGAAGAGTAATAACGATGGTGACATTTTTCTGGGTTTTCCATTCAGAGGTTTTCTTGACGCAGACTTTAGGGCAAGCTGGAGAAGGCAAATGATATTACGAAGTTGATTTGACTTGAAACGAGGATGGAATAGGTGGCTCTTCAAGAAATTGCTCCCCCCATTCGATTCCATCCTGAGGCACAGGCAATTTAATTTCATTGACATATGTTTTCCATTTATCAAGTACAGCTACCATTTCGCTTGACTCTGTCGGTGACCATACTATCGTCCAATCTTCAGCGCTGAGGCACCAGTTATCCTCTCGGTATGGCCATCACGAGGCATGCTATAAAATATCTCCTGCTTCCCACATGGTTACCCCTCGCCTTCGGTTGTCCCTATCGTCGAGATGACTGTTATTTATGTACAGTTTTCCTGGATGCCATATTATGTGGGCTTCTCCACACGCTGATTTATTGTCCGAACCTTTGTCTGCTTGGGACACAAGATGGGCGGCCTCGCGCTCACTGCTGTGCTTGTGCTCGCAGCCGGCTTCAATGGAGGTGCATTGGCGCAGACTTGGTCCGTCTCAGTAGTGAATTGCATAGAATAACTTCATGCTTATTTTCTCTCTCTCTTTCTCTCCCTTCCTCTCTCTCTCTTAGGTGCGGCAAGAACTACATGGAGGGATCGCCGATTACTCCTCCCGGAGGACAATTCCCAATCCCTGCTACCTCATCGTCACCGTTGTTTGCCTTCCGGTGTGCGCCCGCTATCAAGCCTTACCTTCCTGAGGATGCCACCAGTCCGGCGGGCATCCTGGTCGATACGTTCATCACTTATTCCGAGATCGCTAGCACGGCACCAATCAGTATCCCTGAGAATGGTCCCATAGGAGACGTAGTAGTGACGGTCAAAGTAGGCGAGGAGGTCGTTACAGGCGGCATTGTTCCGCTGAACGCGACTAAGTTTGAGTTGTCTTTCTCCCTGCTGGGGCTGAAACCGCAGACGAGCGCGTATGATGTCTCCTGCTCCGCGACGTACGTTGCTCCCAGTGCCAAAATCGAGACTTTCACGACCTCTACGACACTGTCATATCTCCCCGACCCCCCTGATGGGAGATCTGTCACAAAGACGGACCTGCGGACAGGAGCATTACTCGCAAAGCCCGCTACTGGCAAGGGTGGAGCCTACGAGCCTGTCTTCCCCGTTGGGTTTTACACTGACTTCGGTGGTTATCTGGCCTCGAATCTTTCGCTCATCAATGAAATTAAAGATATGGGGTAAGTGAAAGGCAAGCGTTGTTGATTTATAAGTATTGACAACATCACTAGCTTCACTATCGTGCGTGTGCAAGTGATACATGTTATATAATAGTAATTCAATGGTCTTGCCTCTCAAGATACACCCCATTCCAACCTATGACAATTTGACTGCTTTGGCACATGTCATTCAACGTATGGAGGAGGTGGGTATATACTTAATGTATGACATGCGGTGGTACGTTGGTCTGAAATCCCATTGCAAGCTATCTCTCAAGGTCTCGCAGGACATACATGAACACCACTGCGGTTACGGAAGAGGTGAACCGCGTCAAGAATAGTCCTGCACTTCTACTGTGGTATACAGGCGATGAGCCGGATGGTACTTCTGATCCGCTCAACGCTACAACCATCGCCTACGATCTCATCTACGAACTTGACGGATATCACCCAGTCTCACTATGCTTGAATTGTGAGAATTACTATTGGAGCAACTACACTGCGGGCACGGATATCGTGATGCAGGATACCTACATGATCTCAAGCAACGTCACGTTCTCCGTCGAATGGGTATGATATCTTACTTATCATTGAATGTCATAGATGTCTGACATTGTAGTGGTGCTTCAGCACACGCCATGCACGCAAGACTACGGTGATTGTGGATGCGACAACTGCAAGGGTGACTTCGAGGACATTAGCACTCGCATGGATGAGTTTGCCTACAGACTCTGGGTGAATGGCTGGGACAGGACAAAGTCGGTCTGGACTGTTCCGCAAGGCTTCGGCGGGGGCGAGTGAGTTCGAAGATAATACTAATGGCATCGCTCGTCCTGACAATTCACAAATCACAGGTACTGGCCGCGCGTACCTACAGGTCAAGAATTCGTAGTGCAGAGCGCCCTTGCCATCAATCATGGTGGCCTTGGTGAGTGCGCAAGGCTTATGTAATGATTTCTGGAATGTTATGCAGCGCACTGACTATGTTGATCCTTTCTCGTCAGGCGTGGTGTCATGGGATGCGCCGACCAGTGCAGATATCACGAAATCTGCTTCAATTCTCGCGCAGTCCTCGTCCACCCTGAAGGAGTACATCATGGGTGATAGCGCGTCGTTCCAGCATATCTTCTTCAACCAAATTGATATTGGCCTGTGGACCGTCGGCAGCAAGACGCTCGTGCTGGCTACGAACTTGAACTACGCAGAAGAAACGTTCGACTTGGCTAGTATACCTGGGCTAGTGACTACCCCGGCGGTGCAAGTGTTGAATAGTGGTGCAACCCTTAGTAAAAGTGTCATCTCGTTTACATCCGTAGGTACCGGTGCATTCATATTGGGTTGAATAGGTTCGTCGGCGGATCATATTGACAATGCGATGGTACAAAGTGGACAATTGTCGCCTTTTCGACTTGAAATGAGAACATTGTTTAAGCAGCTTATATAGCAATACTATTGCACTCGATCTCCGGTCATTATTATGACCGTGTGGCGACTGGGGAAGAGGTCGCAGCGGCCAGAGAGACTTTCCTCCTCCTGCTCCTCTTAGTAGAGATGCGAAACGTCTCTCGATATGATAGTTTTTTTTAGGAGTCAGTCAACTTATGTAAACCGATTGGTGTCTCGAAGTCTTGGAAACGTTGGCCCGAGCCAGACGCGTACGTGACCAGTTGCAGTGCGAGGACGTGTGCATTATCACGTGGTGGGAATGACTGCTCTCTATTACTGCTTTCAGCAGCGTGGTACTAAGTAGACTATCAGAAGACCGCCAAATACCATCCATGCCCATGCCATGTCTGAATCTTCCATGGTATCGCTGGTATCAGAGACGAGCTTCCTGATCATTCTGAGGTTATTCACTAATCATGCACCGTCATTGACGTACCTCATCTTACCTTTGGCCATTTGGTATTAGGCTACTTTTGTTCTTTGCATGTCGGAAATACTTACTGCGAAATCTGTACCATGACCTACAAGATCTGTCTGCGGAACGAACTATGGGACTTGGAATGCCTCTTGGGACAGAAGATCCCAGTGTAGAGCTTCAGAATTTGCCAGCTCCGTCCACAGCCAACCGCAGCAATGCCGCTGTATCGACGAAGCGACTGTCTCATTCTACGCTTTCGAGAGGCCTCTTCTCGCTATGCTTCTCTGAAAGCTGTATTTTATTTCTACTGTTGATGTTACAGGCAATGGAAATGCTCCTTGCTCGGTGAGACATTCCGGTCTTTGTGCTTGCCACTATGGCGTGCTAATTTGTCTCTGAGGGTAGCACACGTCTATTAAACTGGAACATATCATTATCCTTGTTGCTGACAGCTATCCTGGTTCTCATACCATTGTCTTACAGTCTCGTGCTGAGTGACAGCTCCCCCGCAGTTGGTGAGCCGGATCACACTCTACCTTTTTGCCATCTCATTCTTTGCAGGTACAGAAGTGTTGCAGCGTCCGTCCTCTATCCGGCTACTTCTCAATATCGCCCCCGTTGGCTTATTCCTGTTCTTGCTATCATTCATTCCGCTTCCGTCTGCGCTTCCGTCATCCAATATTATAGTTACTGCGTTGTCACGTCTAACGGTACTCGGAACTATAATATTGGGCGCTCTTTCAGGATTTGGGGCTATCAACACTGCATGGGCATTCTTTCCCGTCTTTTTTACGACCCAGAGGTCTGTACATTTTCAAGAGGTCATGGAAGTGTTATCATAGCTTTTATGCAGTTACCCGACAGGAGACGATGTTCTCGCTGCTGAACGAGGCCTGCAACGTGTACAGAACGATCTCGCACAACGCCGAGTCGAGATACAAAAGCTTCAGATGGTTCAAGTAAGCAATTCGATACGTGGTGCATACTGCAATGCTCACTTTATCGTAGGAACCGAATACAGATTCAAGGTGGTTTTCGCGGGTCATACCGAATTTTGGGGTTGACAATCGTATGCCAGTCTCGATGAGCTCATGTCACTGTAATTGACATACCTACCATCCTGTCTTGAATTTCATGATCACTAGCGTTATCGTCGGCGAAACAGGAGCTGCATGGCCTCGAATCTCTCGAGTATCAGATGTCCCGCAATCTTGAGGGACTCAAGCGGCGTCAAGCAGAGGCGCAATTCTCGAAAACCTTTGCAGGAAGAGTGTTCAATGGCGGTGGTCGCTTATTTGCAATCTACTGTGTATACCGCATCATCAGTGTACGTACTCTAGCCTTTCACCAAGGTGAACCGCTACTCAATGCATCTGTGGCATAGCCAGTCAATCCTAAACCTTCTCATTCCTACGAGCACACATTCTGTTCCCTCCTCACCAGATGAGCGCTTGAATTATTCGACCGGCGCAGACGCGATTAGCACTGGCCTTGCTTGCTTGTTTGCACTCCTGCCGATCGTCGAAGTTGGGAAGAAAGATATTGCAGTCATCTCTCGTCAAATTAATCTTGGCCTTGTTGGTGTCATTATATTGAGTAGCATCCGTTTGGTCTTGCGGGGCGTAGCTCGGGTGAGCCAGAGCCTTGGATCTTACCTTGGATATTTCGGAAGATATTCACATCAATATCAATTTCAGGCACTCCGCGTCACCAGCAGAAACATAGGAGCATCTCTGATGCTACTTATACTCGCCCAACTGATGGTGCGTCACAGTTGCATATCGTTGTATGGGGGTTATACTCTGTCATTGTAGGGTATCTATTTGCTATCGACCCTCGTCCAGCTGCGCACGTCATTTCCCCCACCTCCCACACGGCCAGACATGGACGTAGACGTAGGTATCGTAAACCTCTTCTCCACCCTGCCGGAGTACCAGCTCTTCGGGTCACTGTTCGATGGCTCATTTTTACTTGCTGCTGGTCTGAGTGTGGCTGTGCGGTGGTTCGGCGACAAGATCAATGGTATCGGAGAGACAACGTCCTAGTCGAGCCAAGGATAGTCGAGATATTGGACACTCTTCCACAATTGCACAAGATATTTATTTTTCCATCAGGACCTTTGTTCGTCTGTATATCTAGGATTCTACTGCGATGTATACATGGCCAACCGTTAACGTATAATCTTCCATATCCTAAGGCTCGACTGAAAGTTTCGGCTGTCCTGCCAGACCGCGCGTGGATCGATGAACACCTGCCCTAACCTTGATGCACGTGCCCTCTTGACTCGAATTTTTCTGTTATCACTTGCATCGAGTCTCTTATATTGCTGCTGCCGTTCTTTGTCTCCTCATAATCCGATCCTCCACCGTTGCAAAATGGCCTCCATCGGCACCCTTTACACCATTCCTGCGCAGGACCTTGGCAAGCGCGTACGTTGCGGAATCACGCGTCTGACCTTTTGTGAACACCTTTTTTCAGATCCGTGCGGTGGCAGCCTTCGCGAGCCTCTCAGTCGATCTGCCCGAGAACTACACCCATTTTGAGACCAACAAAACGCCTGATTTCCTTGCCAAATTTCCCCATGGAAAAATCCCTGCCTTGGAGACCAAGGATGGCTTCAAATTGTTCGAATCCACTGCGATTGCGCGTTATAGTGAGCATGTCTTTTGTTTACACTGATGGAGGCACGCAAAAGGACGAGAACCATACTATCAGTTATCCCTGTCTTAATCGTTATGTCGAGACTATTAAATGATCTGATGCGCTCTGTCACTTCGTCCAAGCACATACGTTCGATCTCATTGACATTTTTTTTACTAGTCGCTGCGCAAGCCCCCAACTCCACACTTCTCGGTTCTAGTCTTGAGGATGCAGCGCTCGTCGATCAATGGGTCTCCTTGGCTGAGAAGGAGATCAACGTTCCTGCTGCGCTCATAAACCAACTCGTCAAGGGTATGCTCACGCCGTATGCGAAACCCGTAAGCGGCCACGCACAGTTTGGCGTCCTGCAGCTGACCGCGTCTGCAGATCCACACGACTCTGATCGAGCGTCTGCAGCGCGGGTTGAAGACAGTCGAGCAGCACTTGGCGACGCGCACCTTCCTCGTCACAGAGCGGATCACGCTTGCGGACATCACGCTGGCGTCGATCGTGCAGCGCTTCGTAGCGATCTCCATTGATGCACCCATGCGTGCACAGCTGCCGAATGTCGTGCGACACCTAGAGACGGTCGTAAACCAGCCGCGGCTGAAGGACATCTTCGGGGCGACGGAATACTGCGAGAAGGCAGCGCAGTACACACCGCCGCCAAAGGAGAAGAAGGAGGCGAAGCCTACGCCTGCACCCGCGCCTAAGGCAGAAAAGAAGCCAAAGGCAAAGGAAGAGGATGAGGAAGAGGACGACCTGGTGCCGAAGGAGGAGCCGAAAGCAAAGAACCCTTTGGACCTACTACCGAAGTCGTCTTTTAACCTGGAGGACTGGAAGCGAGCGTACTCGAACAAGGACACGCGGGGTGCGGGTGGTTCGATCGAGTGGTTCTACCAAAAGTGCGTGTTGCTGTACTTGTGCGCGTGAGAGTATGCGGACCTGACGTTTGTGCGCAGCTTCGACGCGGAAGGCTTCTCGGTGTGGCGAGTGGACTTCAAGTACAACAGCGAGCTAACGCAGACGTTCATGTCGTCGAACCAGATCGGCGGGTTCTTCAACCGCCTGGAGGCGTCGCGCAAGTACCTATTCGGATCTATGGGCGTGCTCGGGCAGACGAACAACTCAGTCATCGCGGGTGTCCTCATCGCGCGCGGGCAGGATATCAAGCCCGTCGTCGACGTTGCGCCCGACTGGGAGTCGTACGAGTACAAGAAACTTGACCTCGGCGACGCAGCGCAGAAGGCATTCTTCGAGGCGGCGCTGGCGTGGGATCTCGAGGCTGATGGCAAGAAGTGGGTCGATGGCAAGAACGTAAGTTCCCTTGACCCTTTATACCTCTCCTCAACGCGATGCTAACGTTCATCTCGTTCCGCAGTTTAAGTAATTTCTGTTGGTCAGCTCATCTCCTGCTGATAGAGTATATACTGTGCTTGTTTTGTAACATCTCATCTTGGTGGACGTGTTGTGCTGTTGCGGTAATATCAAAATAGAAAAAGAATTGTAAAGGATATATATTCCCAGTGCCTTTATGAGACGAAAGGATAATTCTGTATGTGAAGCACACTGTCGTTTTCTCCCTTAGCTTGCGGAATGTTGCCCATGAGCCCTAGACAGTCAGCTGAGACTCAAATTCAGCAGCATGACTCACCCACTTGCAGGTTGAAGCTTGGTACGAAGCACGCAAACTGATTCATGTAAGACCCTCATTTATATACGAGCGTTCAGTTTGAAATCAAAGAGCCCAACGTTGCAGAGCCATCGAGAGCTGCTCAAACGCGGTAGCTTGATGTGTGACAATATATCTGCTCGCTATAGCATATTGAGGTCGTGATAGAATTCGAGCCGCCGAGTTGGTAAAATGGGGCAACTGAAGATTGAGCTTGAAGGTCCGAGCGATCTTCAAACGTGTCTGGCAGGAGAATGGTCGCGTTCCTTACGCAATATGTTGTGGTTCTGGATAACACCAGTACGTGCACTGCCAGTAAACTCCAGAAGACTCGACGTAAAGGAGAATGACTTTCACATGGATGATATGTGGTAAAAAATGAGAAGATGTTACTGCAAGCGGCGAAGTATTCCTTCATGGATTGACTTACCGAGTTCCACAAAGAAATTTCACCAGTAGAGGGAACATCGGGAAGCCGACACTCAGATAAAGAACTGGCAAGATTTGCTGCAATTCCCTCGAGGGTCACTGTTGGCCATGCTAAATAACTATGCGGCCGAATCAGAAGCAGAGCAACTGCTGAAAACCGTGTATGGATCACTATGAACCATACTTGTACATGGGTACGCCGCTCGCCAGAGAGACGGTCGTTTTTGTACGACTTGCGTAATTGTGCAAAGTCCCATAACACACGTCCGCCTAGGAAGATATACACGGGATAGGAGTACATCGGTCGCTCACATTTCCGGGCTATAACTTGATACCACTGGTATCTGGCGTTAATAGATAGCTTGAAAACTAAAGGCGCAGTGCCGGTCTATGTTGGTAAATCGCTGCAGCCCGATGTCTGCCTGACTGTACTGCAAGTGACGTTTGACAGACAAGTTGACCGGTGGCGGAGAACACAGGTTAATGAGGTAGTGCTGGCACTAGCACTGAGAAGAAGGGTGAAAACGCGGCAAACAGTTCCAGATTCGCAGCGGTGGCGTAGCAGATGCACTAGAAGGTCAAGCTTCGAAACCTGACTTCATCTTTGGCCCAGTCATTAAAATGCACGCACGAGATTCCATGGCATGAGTAGAGTGAATCAAATACTGATCTCCTGCCAAGAGTCAATGGCCACTCGTGCTCACATTAGTTGTCTCGGACCGCAAAGTACTAGGAATACTCGACGAACAACTGTTGAGAGTGATAACACCAACTAACAATTGCCCACCTAGGAATCGCCCAACCGCGACGGTGGCTTATGCACCAGTATTTTCATATAGGACGCCTGGACTTGCAGTGCCTGGTACATATACGAAGCGCCACATAATCTTCAGCAAGTAACTAGTTGCCATCGAAAAGGCGAACAAGATAGCGATGGGGCATCTGCCTGTAAGTACGACTGCTTCAGACATATTTTGAGGCTTCCGAGAAGGAAGTGAGAAACAAAGACCCAGGAAGGAGGGAGTTCATGCAGACGGAAATGAGAAACAGGTTGAAGAATAATAAATATTATTGTCGAGCCTGACTCGTTGCTGATCACATGTGGCATGTTTGGGTGCCTACAGTAACACGGTGGTCCCTTCAACTTTCTTGATGTATGTTCTTCCTTATTGTCTCTTTTATACAAGGAGAAGTAGTTAGTGCTAACTTAAGCGTTATTCTCGAATGCAGGACAGCTTAACGTGGTTGTTTCTTCACAACCTCTATAAACCTGCAAAAGGCGTCCTTAGTGCCCAATCAATCCCAGATCTTTCTTGTTCCTGGACGTGTTTACCCGCTAGGTAACATACGACAACACATTCCCATGTGTATACGAGCCATCCACCGACGCTATCCACTCATGGTCTCTTCAACACACGGGAGTCAAGATGACAATTAAGGCCAGACGTGGTCGCTTGGCATACGGACCACGGTGTCGGCTTTTCAATTGTGCAATTGCGTTGCGTCTATTACTTTCTTTTGACAAACAAGAGCCGTGGCGTCTCGATCAGAGGCTATATAACTCAATCCCCGAGCCTCCTTCCCATGTACCAACTCATGTCTCAGTCTCCCCTCTTCATCATTCAGGATAGACCCTGTATGTCAGACACTCTTCCTGTTGATGTCAACAAGGAATCCCCATTCTCTGCAACGCACACAAGCAATGAGCAGGACAGTCGACAGGATACGAACAGCATATGGGCCGGATACGATGAACCCGAAGACTTCTCTGAGGTGTCGTTTGGCCGGTCGTTCCCTGTGGAGATCCATGAGCGCATTATTGATGTCCTGTGGGTCGATACTGTGAACCGCTCCCATAGGTCTCGCCGTCAAGATCTCTTGGCCTGTGCACTCACATGTCGAGCCTGGCTACCTCGAAGTCGCTTCAATCTATTCTATGAAATCCGCCTACGGGACTCCCGAGAACTGTACAGTTTCGCAAGTCTCGTCACGATATATCCCCATCTCGATGAATTCGTCAAAGAACTGAGAATAAACAATAGTCAAGTTTTGGGCGTATTTCCGGCCGTGCTTGCGCGAAAGCTAACTGGAGTCAACTCCCTGCGCATCGGCGGCAATCTTCTTGAGCAGCTTCGTATCCCGCCCTTCCATCTGCCGTCGTTCATGCCAATTGCTGGGTTCACATCTATATCGCGGCTGGAGATTGCTTATACGACTTTTCCAACGTTCACTGCATTTGCTCGCTTGGTTTCCTCCCTGCCTAGCCTCTCCGACTTGACCTGTAGGCGCCTGTCGTGGACCGCGAGCAGGTTGGGCAAGGGTGTGTCTCCACGAGGCAGATTTCACACGAAGCTCAAGGTCCTTCACGTCATGGCTTGTCCTGTTGAGGACATAAGCAACTGGTTACTCTCTCTGACCCCAACTGCTCTGCTACATTTGGAGGAATTGGCAATCCCCTGGATTTCCTCAGAGGATGTTGAACCCATAGGGCGATTGTTGTGGGAGATCGGTGCAGGACTTCGTCGTCTCATCATTGGCTTCCCTCCTCCCTCAAAAGAGAACTTGTTGATGAATATCGGTGGGTGTCTTCAGTGACTGCCACAATTCAACGCTCAGGTATGGCTACGGTCCTAGAGCAACACCTGAAACTGGCGAATAATACGCGCCTCGAATTGCTTCATCTAGCTCTCGTCCGCCGCGGGCCATCTTTCGCCAGCGATAATGAAGCCGAACTTAACTGGGGATGGGCACACTCGACATTGTCTCTAGTCTCGTCCAATCACATTAAGCGAGTGTGGATCACTATCCCTCATTATACTGAGGGCGTGCATCTTGACGCTCTTCGATGCGACCTCCTTGACGAGATGTTGTCACAGGCCCAGTTCACGACCATCGAGGAACTGGTCTTCATCTGTGGACATTCATTTGCGCTTTTCGAGACTCAAGTTGCTCCAGACGAATGGTTCCATTGGCTTCATTCCGAGATACCACTTCGGTTCCCGCTCACCTACACTCGGGGAATAGTGCGTTACCAACATGGTGTGTACGACGTGTAATGATCCAGAACCCTGTCCTAATAAATTTTATGTCTCCAGGAAGTGCATGGGATGAGCTTTATGGGCTCATGTGACCGCGGTCGCAATAGATTGTACATATATGGACACCATTGCCACCAATACGATGCATTATCCACATGATTCTGGTGTATGTCTTCGACTGATTCTCAGATATTGCGCTATAGTGTACAGGAATCTGGTAATTGCTTGATGCCGACTTTAACTTCGTTAGCATTACATAGTCCGTTGATAGGATCATACTCACGCGGTAGGCCCCCTATTGTCCGCTGAATATTAGCTGTTTTGACTCGTGGATATGTCAGGTGCGGTGCTGCCAACCGAGGTCAATGAATTTGATTAGTCTCCAACGCCGACCACCTAATTCACGTTTCGTAAGATTCTGCAGTGCTTAGCGGTGCGGCGTAAGGCTTACTGAACATCAGCCACAGATCGAACGTGTCCCTATCGTGATACCAGAGGAATGGAAGTCGAACAGCTGCTGCTGCTCTGAGACGCTCAGCTTCGCCATTGTGCCTTAGTCTCGGTTTAGACATTCTCTTACTAGCATTGCGGTTGTCTCTGAAGCAAGGTATTATATAGTAAGGGCTTATATCCTCAACACAGCAGGACAGGCTATGCAGATCCGTTGACTATGACAGTTCGCCTTGTGACTGCTGAAACGGCATTTCTCACGTAGGGGCCCTTTAGGCGCACATTACTCGACATCTCCGCACTGCGATCTGATGGAAAGGCTGGGCGAGACCTGTTGTATTTCTATCTAGCGTCTCACTTGAAGCTATCGATGGGCCTCTGTGTGACAATTTCAGCTTGGTGGCTATTCCACCTGTCGCGCACCGTTCGCCTGTGGCCATTTCTCTCACCTCAATATATGCCCATTTGACGGTCTGTTTATCGCACGTCGAGTCAAGTTTTTCATGTGCCTGGCTAACCTTACAGTCAGTTATCACCTTCTACCCATCCATCATGCCCCCGATCTTCCCTATCGAGGTTTTTGAGCGCATAATCGATTTTTCCTGGGGGGAGGATCCCTTCTGGCCTGATCAACGAACATTATTGACCTGCGCTTTGACCTGCCATGCCTGGCTATCGCGAAGTCGTCACCATCTCTTCCGCCATGTCACCATCAGGAGCCCTGATCAACTCTATAGGTTTGCAAGACTACTTGAAACGTCGCCCCGCCTTCACGAGGGAGTGAAGGTGTTGAGCATAGTACATCCGCATGCACTGGGATTATTTTCCATCGTGCTCACCCGGAAGCTGATGAATGTAGAATGTCTCCGTATTTACGGTGGTGCTATGGAGCGACTTCGTGCGCCGCCCCTCAAATTGATGTTCATCATGTCTCTTTCCGAATTTACGTCGGTTTCCAGAGTCGAGATCGTCGACACTACATTTGTATCATTTACCAACCTTACTCAGCTCATCTGTGCGCTCCCTAATCTCGCCTTTCTTACTTGTATACGTGTGGACTGGACTAAAGACGGATACAATCTACCTGCCTTCAAAAAACACGGAGTCCACCTCAGGCTGAAGGGCCTCTTCCTGGAATCCTGCCCGATCCAAGCTGTGATCGACTGGATTTTTTCCGCGATAGCAATTGACCACCTCAGAACAGTCATGCTACCCTCCCTTGACTTCGAACACTTGAAGGCAGTGAGCAGACTGCTCCAGGGTGTTGGAAACCTACTCCTTCGTCTTACCATTGGGTTTGATCCTTCTCTTGACTCGGAAACATTGAATGAAGCCATCGGTAAGTGCCTTGCATATACTTCAGAACTTAACACTCATTTCTCTCAATTGAGGGAACACATTCAACTTTGACTGCAATACACGACTCGATTCACTCCATTTTGCTCCTCAGCACCTCAGTTCAGGGAGTTCCGGTTGCAGACAAAATTGGAGCTGGATACTTGCGATGCTTCTTCAAGTAACATCGAGCTCTTTACGGCAGATTCGAATTGACATTCAGTCCATGGTGGAGCACCTCGACCTTGACCAGCTCCGTTGCGATCGCATCGATGAGGTTCTATCGCGTCCACACTTTCGGGGTCTCGAATATTTGACGTTCGTGTACCATCACCCGCGGCGATTTTCAGTTGCGCCAGACGTGGCAGAGGAATGGTCACGCTGGTTCCAGTCAGAAATTATGCGGCGTTTTCCCCGCGCGAATGCACGGGGCATCGTACAATGTAACACATGTGCGTGCCGTGTCCTGCCTCCTATATAAGCTCATCCATGTCTCCTCCATCTAGCAACGCGTTGGGATGTCGATTATAGGCTCATGTAGACGAATCTTCCCGGAAGGAATGCAAACTTGAAGGCGGGCCCTTTCATACAAGTCAGCATTCTCTACGGACTCGAGTCCGTAGAGATCAGACTTGCTCGTTAGCAGCAATTTGACTTCAAAATGACACAACACGAAGCGCCTGTCACAAGGAAGATGATCCTGTTTCAATGCCATCCCCCCTTCCTGCTTTCCCTCTCCTCTCTACCTTCCATACTGCCGTCTGTACAGTCAACGACGCGGGGCGAGTTTGAAAGTGTGCAGGGAAGTTGTTATGTCGAGCACTTAGCGGAGACGGTGGATATTGTAAGCCTAAAGGTCCGATAACTTGTACATGTATATGATACAGTGGCAAAGCATGGACTAAGGATACTGGCACTGAAATACTTTGTCATACACTATGGATGTTGCGAAACCCTGATATCTGCTACGGGCTAGTCCGACCCACTCAACAAATTATTGTATAATTGACATAGGATTCGACCGTACAACAGTGCCTTACAACCTCACCTACTTATTATGAAGAACCATCCTCGAAGTAGTCGCCACAGGCCGCACAAGTGCGGCGATTTGCGGTACGCGCACCATGGATTGTCTTTGGACGTTCATGGTGCCGGTACTACCTTGTACATACCGCTAGCGCGAGCATACTACTCAGCAGCCTCAAAATGTCAAGAGCAGCACCCATATCAGTAAACGCCGTGATCTCACCCTCCATTTACTTATTCTAACCTGAGTAAGCCAATCCCGGATGACGCAGACCTAGTCACCTAGAGGCTAGGGCTTTTCAAAATCTCGACGCAGACAGGCGAAAAGGACTGCCTGCCATGTGTCGTTCGACCATAAATGGGTGGCCCGTTCAAGTTAGCTGGTGAGCATCAGTGCGATGCCTGTCCCAAAATTTTGTTTCTATCCTTGCAGGGACCCCTTTGAGATAGACGAGTCAGACAATTAACTTTGAAGCGATTGCCCTCTCGCACACGCATGGCCTTACGAGGTTTCTCATTCTAATTTCGTACGACGTTATCACCACCTACTACCCACGAAGTGTGGAACGACATGAGCGGCGTGATAGAATGATTCGCGTTCGCACCTTGATCAATAATGGAAAGGTGTCTCTGACATGCTCATAGCGCGTTTTCAGCTTCGTAACTTTGGTTGATGCCGCCTTTTCCTGTCATTCTGATGATCTCAAGTAGAGGCCCAAGTTCATTCGGCCCTGAATGCCGTTGGCGGGGTTCCGAGATTCCGTCCGGCCTTTGCCCTTCAGACGCACAAGGTATGGCACGTATGACTCCTTCCAAGAATTCTTCTTATGCTTCCGTTCATTTCCTCGCTATACTTGCGGCAGCAGGTCGTTGCGGGGACGCCCGCACGGAAGACTAAGATATATATGCCTTTCTGTGTCCACGCGGGTGTGCGAGGTCTTGACTGCAGATGTTGAATACAACTTCGAGACGTATTGCAGCTATCGAGATACGTAGGTAAAGACCGCAATCATTGCTTACAGTATTCATGTGCTTGAAAACGACGGTGAGGCCCTTCGTCAGCCCACTTGTTTAGATCTTGTACTAGGTTTGAGACACGCTGGTAGATTGATTAGTTGGTCTACCTTACCAGGGACAAAAAACTGGACACGGATAAAACAACGGAAGGGAGTAAGTGACCGAAGGTCAAATCGCGACAGATGACAGCTATCCAGGCACCCAGTAAGACCTCGCGACAAATAGGCAAACTGGCTTGTCGTTTCCCGCGGACCTTCTGAGAAATCAAGATGCTCTGTGGCATGGTGTTGGAAAGGCGGAGGAAATGACAGACAAATTTAGGAGAGCTTGTTGTACCCACAGTTCGACAATGTTGTGACGTACTTGGGTGATGATAATCAAAGCATCTCTCATGAATCCATAGTCAATTTCGCGTATCGCGAACGAGGGGACGATGTTGCAGAGGGGGTCGGACGGAAAGCGTGACGGGCTTGCGGAAAGAAATGAAGGTCCCGGTCATGCCGGATGGTCTATACTGTAGAGATGTAACTGTGAAGTATTAGTACAAGGCAGCATAGACAATTGATAAGATTCCGAGGATCAGTATTTTTTGGATTCACGCGTTTCTCGGCCTCGATACTACAGTGACATAATGGGATCTACCACGCCGATTCTGTTCGTGTAAATATTCGTCACAGCACTCAATGCACTATCACTGATCCCACATGCGTTAAGGATTGTCGTAGCCAAGTCTGGCGAGTGACAACTGGTATGGGCATCAATTGATTAAGACATACAAACTCTATCCTCCAGTAGATGGCACAATCCTAACCTCTCCCTCTCTGCTATCAGGACCGTCCTGCTGACTTGCATCGACTGACATGCATCCTCCTTGCATGTCGAAGTCAAGTCCCGTGAGATGATCCACTGGCACGAGGCAGGAGATGTAGAGAAGAAGGCCCAGCTCGCATACCCTCGCTACTTTTCCCTACCATCAAACCTAACGCGCGCATGAGGGGTGAGTGCAGATCTTCGGAACGATGCGACAACGGCTGTAATGCTCGCAAGTTGGAGGGTCTCTTGTGACGCAATTCTCCCGGAATCAGTATATGAGCTCGTGTTTTCCAATCCAGAAAGCCAGGAAAGCTCAGGAAGCGCTATGCCCGATTCGACTTATCAGTGTAGTCTGATTTGCTAGATGAGTGCTGGTGCCTTTCGCGATAGACTACCTGTCCATGGGTCCTACTCCGAGATCAACTTGCTCAGTTTGACACGGTGCAATGTTTTCTCCAAGATCCAGTTGCCCCCTGACAATGCGTGTAAAGTTTCAAGCGGGACCTGCTATCCAATCCCCAGATGCCGGACTGTCATTTGCAATATTATTGCCGTCTTGCGGTACAGTATGAATTTGTCGGCGGCAAGCAAGTCTGAGTGGCGAGAATGATGTAAATGATGTCAATAGAATCAGCATGGCCGACCATAATGAAACCGAAATGAAGTATACGCCACCTGCCACCCGGTACGCGATAGACGTGGAATGACACATCCCGCGTAAAAGCAGCCTGCGATTGCTTCTGCCACACGAACAGAAGAGAGAAGCGAGCCAGCATTGAAGCCGATGTGTCTCAAGGCGGGATAAGCAAACACTCTGGGTAAATGCAACGGTGCGGCTAGATGAAACTACTGCAACAAGTGCCACAAGCCGCTAAATGAGCACACAAAGAACAAGGGTATAACGGCAACGAAATGTCGCGCGATAAATATCTATTTAATTTGTCTGGGGCTTGAAACGCGAAGCCCTTCGCGACACTGCTACTACCGCATCGTACAACCTATTCGCAGAATATCATATATTGAAACAGATTGTGTGGCAAAAAAGGAAGGAATGAGACAAGACATCGAGGAAACAGAGAAAACACACGACGCCGACGAGACGAGATATAGCTATAGTCAGGTGACAGTTGCGGAGAGGAGAGACGATGAATGAGGGTTGGAAATAGGGAAATAAGGACAGACAACGGATACGATGATGCAGGCTCTGATGATGCTCGGACCGAATTGCGACAAGCAGATAGCGAGGAGTAGGTCTACGTGGGTGAACATCGGAGAACGAGGAGACCTGACAGAGAAAGCACCAGAGGAGGACAAGGGACCGACAATTACGCCTGCGCGCCACTCACGGCCGATCTGTCCAGAAACACGGCGAATTACGATATTCGACATAGATTCGTCATAGTCCGTGGGTAAAGAAAGGGTCAGAAGAACATCTCATTAGAACGTGACCATGGGCGTGTCATAGAAATCGGTGTGATTAGGGGTCTTCCACTCGTTCGGGAGCATCGGCGGATGAAGCTGCAGCCCATTCATGGACGGTGAGTCATCGGAGCGAGGCATCGGCGGATGCAAATACGTAGCGAACAACACGTCCGCCTCATCATGTTGCAGGACCTGGGGATGAAACAGCATGTTGGGCGATTCATCGGGCGGGAGCATAGGGGGGTGAATGAACCGAGGCGAGTTGTTGTTCTCTGGAGGGAGCATAGGCGGATGCCACAACGCATTGTTGTTGGAACCGCGAAGCAAACCATATGACGAGTACGGGTTGTAGGGGAAGTCGACAGAAGAACGCTGAGACTGAGAAGCAGATGAAGATGCTGAAGTGAAAGAATCCGCGTACGAGCTGAAAGAAACTGCTGATGAAGGGGGCTCCGAAGCCGAGTCATTGCTCATGCGCCTGCGCTTATTCGACCTTGACTCCGTGCCCGAATTGTCCACATCCGACATGTCGCCCGAAGCGAACGGAAGTGCATCAGCAGGAACGTTGTATAACTGAGAGAGATAGTCCGGATGATATGGGCCCGGATAGGCTGTATACGTTGAGAACTGATACGAGTTCTGCCCGGAAAACGCATTCTGACCGTTGTTGGTACCTAGTGCACCCATGAGCTCGGATTGCATTGACGTGCGGTAGTCCATCTCCTCGCCACCAAACATCTGAGTCGTCGAGTCAGGCGCGAGGGTCGGCGTAGCAGTAGCGTCCATGCTGGGCGAGGCGCGACGGCTCGCACCGGGACTCGCAGAGGGCGTCTCAGATACCCCGGCGCCAACTCGTCGAGCATCGTGGCGAGCGCGCTTGCGGATGACATCCGACTTCATGGAGATTGGTCGCGCAGACCCATGTAGCTTATAGCTAGAAGGGAATGTTAGTAACCCGGGATTTATTGTGGAATCACGCATCGCTACTTACTAAAGGCCGCAACTTATTGGTGGTGGGATAGTGGTTAGCGTGCGCCACACGATTGGATGGACAAACGAATGAAAACTCACGCATTGCAAACGGTCTTGCCTTCATCGTCTTTCCGCCAAAGGGGTGTGGCCGTTGTGTGACAGTTATAGCATTGTGCTGCGGAGACTAATTAACGATCAACTTCAGAGACACTGGGATGACGTGGAACTTACCAACTATTTCCTGGGACTCCTGACGGGGTGCAGACTGCGTGCGGCCTTCGCCGTGGTTGTTCCGCATGCTCTTCGGCCGGGGACGTTTGTGCTGATCCGCGCTGAAATTAGCTCAGGGACGTCACTATGAAGACACACTACTCACCAGCTTGCAGTAAAGGCCACACGCATTGCAGTTGAGCTCGTCATTGAGACCACGGCGCCAGAGAGGCGTATGAGTCGCACCACAGTTCGAGCATTCGGCCTTGACACCGCCGGGCGCTGAGTTGTTGTTACTTTGCTGAGTAGAGCCGATTCCATTGACAGGAGTTGCACTAGGCCCTGAGGAGCGGGTGGAAACCGATTGAGTGCGCACGCTAAGAGATGGTCGCTTGCCGGTGACTTGTGTAGTGCCTGAGTTAGTGTTGTTCCCTCCAAGACGGGTCGGAGTGATGGTCCGAGGAACGAGGTCCTCAGTGTGGTTCGAAAGAGGCGGAACGTTACGGAGAGCAGCAGTGGAACTGAGAAGAGTGTCATCTTCATCGTTGCTGTTCTCGGGCGAATGTCCATAATTCATCTCGCCCATAAGTGGTTTCATCTCCACATCTTCCTGTGCATCAGCTTGGTCCGCCATGCGCGCGTCATGGGCGCTGAAGGCATTGGACCAGCCGCTCGGGCTGTCCGCGTTGAGGAGCTCATCGAGGGGCAATTCAATCGTCGGGCGCACAATACTGAAGCCCTCGGGGTTCGCGTGGCCGCCAACGCCCTCGCCGTACGTCATTGGGGTCGAGACGGTGGGTGTCGGGTACAGCAATGCAGCAGGGCCGAAGTCGTTGGAGAACAAGGACGGGAAGTGGAGCGACAAGGAAGAATACATATCATTCTCCTGAGCGGCAGCACGGGTATCGTTGGTGGACAACATCTGCTTACGCCCGCGCTGCGTAAGGGGTGGATCTTTGTCGTTGACATCTCCGGGACCGTCATCAGTCGCAGCCGCGCGTGTGGCGGGTCGTCCACGCTTAAGAGCGTTGTCTCTAAACTCGGCGGACGGCTTGAGGTCCGGCTTCTTCACAGGAGCAGAAGACGCAGCCGACAACGCTGGCTGGTCGACGCTGAAGGTGAACTGCATGCGGTGGATCGTCCCTGGTCTGCCGTTCTGGTTGGCCTGGCGCTCGCGCTCCTTCTCAGCGGCGCGCTGCTGGATCAGTTCAGTTGAGTGATTGCGCTTGAACCCTGGGGCCTGTAGTTCTTCGATACTTCTAGAGGGCGTTGTGAGCAGATACAGCGCTAGAAGCGATGGTTGTTGCGACGTACCGGCCCTTCTCCTTGTCGAGCTTATCGCCCATGCACTTCGACAGCTTCTTGAAGTCGCGCTTGGACTTGGCGTTGTCGGTGTCAACCATGAGGTTTTGGAGGTGCCACAGTCTCCAACTCAAGTTCTCGAGTCGCTGGCCCTGTTCCAAGAAGCTGGCGACCTTTGTACAGACCTGTATAAAAAATTTTAGACTCCTAACATTGAGCGCCACAAACCTTGGATACAACTCACCTTCCAGGTCATGGTAAGGGAGTCCGCATCGCCAAGGTTACTGAATGGTACGAAGGACTTGTTCCCCTAAGTGTAAAAATGAAAAGAAAAAACACAGTGAGTCCTGGTTCCCTCGCCGGTGACGAAGGCGACCGACTTTGAACTTGAGGTTGAGAATGGAGGGCATTGACAGGGCGTTAGAGAGTAGAGGGGAAAAGCAGAGAAAGAAAAGAGAGCCAAGGACGGTTATAGGGAAATAGAGCCGATGAGGGCGTCAGAAGAAGACGGTCGAGGAGGTAAACCAAAAAGAGGTCGCTGCAGTGCTTGAGATGACCCAGTTCCAAAAAAGGAGATAAGCACAAATGTCTGGAAATAATATCCCGGTATTTTATCCCCGCAGAAATCAGAAAGCGCCACGCACGTTGCGACGCTGAAATTAAAATTCTAGTATGCGAATTCTAAGGAGACTTCAAATGAGTTGTAGTGACCCATACAACCGTTTCTATTGGCCTTCTAAGCCTTCTACAGACGATTCTATGCTTCCATGGGCATCACAAGGTCCGATCCGAGAACTCCGTGTGACGGCGCGTGTGCGGCCCGCATCCGACGGCTCGTCCTTGTGCCTCAACCACCTACTCACCCACACGTGTTGTATACAATGATTGCTATGCATGGGACGTCCGTAGCATGCGGTTCGCCCCATTCCATGCTAAATACGGCCACGATAGGCACCAATTCCGCCGACGTCGTCCCGGGCGTCCCCCGCTCGCACTAGACCTCTTTCAGCAGCTTCGTCCTCCTCCTGTGGCCAGCGACATCAACGCCCGTAACGCCCATAACGCACCTACCACGCGAGGCCTTGCCACCTCTGAGCATGCCAGTCCGCGATGCAACGCATGTCGTCGGCCGCAATCCTACACGTCCCAGAAGCACCCGTCCCTCGTACGTCGCCCCACCGGGAATATCACAGCCGCCTAGCGAGCGCAGAACTCCGGAGCAGAGAAGACCTCCACCCGTGATTGATGTCTTCCGCGTACGTCCAAAGAGAAGATTAATTGATACCACTTACCTACGAGATGCTCCGCCGCGCGTCCACACCAGCTGCATAGCCGCCAATCTTGTCCCGATTATCGTTTTCCTTGCCTTTGCAGGTCTTGACGCTAGGCTGACACACCCCAGTCGCCAGTCACGGGACCCCAGGTTTTTGTCAAGTTGGCCGGTAGGGAGCCTCGAGGCAGATTGTGCCATTTACTCCTACCGCTTTTAGCAAAGATGTGGTGGTACCCTTTGCCCATAGCTTGCATGCAGCTGCGACATAGGTACATGCCCCTCGGCACCATCATCATCGCTCGACAGCCCGGAGTTGATGATCCGCTAGCTGCACGGAAATGCAAAAATGCGAGATGCCAAGCAAGCGGTGGCTGCCTATCTCAAGATCCACATTTCGCTGTCGCGCTGTCAGGGCGTCTTCAACTGTAACGCGTCCAACATGAATTTGTCGGTGGCGACTGGGGAGAAACCCAACGTCGAAGTATCCAGGTAGCGCAGGGGTAGTGGAGCTTTGGAAGGCAGCCGCCCGCACAACGTCCCGCTTCCCATCTTCCTGTTCCGAACATCCAAAGCTCAAGACGCAAGAATGACGCTCCGTAGATGTGAGATACTTACCGCTACAAATCAGAAAAGAAGTGTTCTCAGAAGCACGGTGAGAGCTGTACCTGCAATTACACCTGCGCGTGCCCGTATTCGAATCTCAGTCCGGACCATATACCTCAAGGCAGGCGATAGAGATAGCAGACGCAGCGATACCAGCCAACGAGGCTCGCATCCTCTACACCCTGCATGGACGAGCTCTGAGATCCGATAAGCAAGGAGCGTTATCGATCCCGTGTTCCAGCAGCGCGAGCTTGTACGCCTTATCACGTGCACGCGTCTCTGCGCATGAGACAAGGCAGGAAGAGAATATAGACCGGAGACTCTGTCGCGTCAGACATCAGTGTCTCGAAGCGCGACCGAAGCCACGTAATCCCAGAAACGAGGCAAGGCGTCGTGACATCAGCCAGCAAGACACAAACACGTGAGGCGAGCTAGGACGGAGTAGGCATGCAGGGGAACTGTAACGGAGGAGCTGCACACATTTCAGAGCGAAGCATCAAATGCGCGCCCATCTTGACGCCACGAAACGCTTCGAGTGCATGGTCCTTGGGTTTAGGCAAAGGAAGGCGAGACGTGTCCGAGTGCAGTCCCCGGTGTTCGTCTACCCGCGACGAGTACGAGGCACGTTTTGGTTCGATATGTTGTTGCAAGTGGATCGACAAGGTCAGATGCGAGATGCGAATCCTGATCTCCTTCCATTCCTATTCAACTGCAGGTTATCATGCTCCAAACTCGAGGGGGAGACGACATGCAGCACCGTCAGCAAACAAGATAGCGCGCTTGCGGTTCCGGTTACAGTTCTCTGAGTTCTTCGACTGCATCGAGTATCCTGCATCGTGACCAGACCTTGCCCAAGTCAGCCGGCGATTGGCCTATATGAGGGCGAGAAGCTCTCGAGTGCATCTGGCGAAAGCGCAAGATCCGTGGGCTGTTGTACGTAATCACGAGGAGACCATTGAGACGTAAGCGAGATAAGTGAGGGCACAGTTGAGACCGCGCAGATGAAATATTGAATAGCGACTGTACCCACGCCAAACGCCTGAGCCAGTATTCGTGCGAGCAAGAACATGGGCGTGGAATTTACCGTGGTCACTGTGGGGCGGTATCGTGGAGTAACACGATCATCTGTGACACTGGCACAAGCGGCTTATGTCAAATTTATGTCAATGCAACACTACAAACATCGTTCAGGGGCATAGACGAGCAGAGCAGCACCAGAAACGCCAACGCAAGACGAAGCAGGGGTCATGTGTCCATGTCATACAACGAACAACCCCGCAGCCCAATTGAATAGCTGCAAGCTTCGCGTAGATGAATAGGAGATCCCACCCCACATCAACACTCAAGGGAGAACCAGAGCGCGGAAATACCGGCATGATTACTATTGCTGTGGAGCTCAAGGATTCCGGACCTGTATGCCGTCGAAAGAGGGCGCCCTTGACAGCCCAGAGTAAACGAGGGGACCATTGCCCGACCAGTCAGGAGGACAGCGCTGCTAACACGGGAAGAAAGGAAGGGGAACGGAGTCATGGGTTCAGAACGAAGAATGCTCATACAACGTGCGAAATGAGGCGACAGACCTTGAGGCGAATGACCGAAGGTTTCATGTGCGTGACGCGTAGTGCTGGTCATACAAAATGCGAAATGAAAAGGTAGCTCGACTTTTGAGGCAACGAGTGCGTCTCGAGAGATATATGCTGGCGACGATCGTCTCGGCGGCGACAGTATCTATGACCGATGCACACATTCATGACGTCCAATGGGCTGCCTGTCCAATAGGCGGGGTGACAATGCTAGAGCGATTTGATAGAGGATGTATCACAGTAAGGCTCGCGAAGTTTTTCAGATGTACATTGCATGAGACGTGGCGATCCTCTAGGGAAACGTTCTGAGAACTCCGGAAGACTTCAAATTTCTCTTGGAGACTGTTCGATGTGTCGCGGTTCGTCTACTGTGGCCTGTAGGGAAGTAGCATGCAGTAAAAGAAAAAGAGGGCAAGTAGGCAGATCCTGGTTCGGACAACATGCCACGTGCGCGTGATCAGGTGATCGTGTCTTGGTCCAGTCTTTTTTTTTATTTTTTTTATTTTTTTTAATTCCTCGAGTTTATACTCCATACGACGTAGGTACATGTAGAGTGATAATGATAGTAAGTGGGCATCCGCGCCCTCATGAGCGGCACACCTACAGGTTTCGATGGCCTCGTTATGTGGCGTGGGTATGTTATCCAGTAAGGCCTGCAAAGAGAAAAGTACAGTCATCCATAGGACGCCATACCTAACCCCCGCCCGACCCACTTTTTCACGCTCTATGTGTTTACCCGGCCCGGTCATCCCGTTCCGTCAGTAAATCACCTAAGGAACTGAGTCTAGCCCTACAGGTTTCGGGCCTCAGTTATCATTTGGGTAGACGTGGGGGTCGTCGCGGATACTGGGTTCCGCTATCCCCTCGTCTATCCAATTATGGTACATTTCAAACGCCTTTGCTTCGGCGTCGTACCACTCACAGAAATCTCGGTATTTTCCACCTAGGGCTGTGGTCATACCGGGATCTAAATGTCGGTCCGTATGGAACCGCTGCCATGCCGCTTGTCTTCCGACAGTGTGGCACATGAGATGGGCACGAGCGAATGTTCTCGTGCACGCAGCTTCAGCTTCAAGTAGAGATTCTGCTAAAATCTCCGCCCAATCAAAGGTGGAGACCATCGGGTTGAGCCGAAGGAACTCCATGATGTCATCCGGGGTCCATCCCCTTTGTTCAGGGGGCCCCATCAGAAGCGGGTCACGAGGACCCTGTTGGTGCTTCGTCCTGATCCAGAATGGACAGTCGAAATGCTTTCTTTGCGAGTTCATCGACGAACTCGTTCTGAAAAATGCCTTTATGGGATGGAACCCAAAAAAGGACGATGCGTCGGCGTTCGTCTGCATCGAGGAACACTCGGACGTGTTGAGAAGCCATGACCGCCGCCATCTGCGACGGCCCGACTTCCGGCTTGAATATTCGGTCGAGTGCCGATTGATTATCAGAACAGACTATGAGGGTGGTGATGTGGGCAGGGACATCACAGACCGCTTCCCACAGCCCGCGTGCCAATGCCAGCATCTCCGCATCGAAGCTCTGGACCTTGCCGGCCCCGAACTTTCCATGGGCAACGTGATCTTCCCCATCAATGACGAGCCACGCGCTACCAGATCTCACTGTGGGCGCATTTGCATACGACCCATCAGTAAACAACATTCGCCCTTCTGGCTGGGCCAGCTGGCGCCGGAATTCCGGCCACCAGGTGAACTCCAACCAGTCAGCGAATTCAGGAGAGCGTTTGTTTGGGCTCTTTCCGTCCAAGAACACCCGCTCGAAGCGATCAATGTACCGATCCACGACCCAATCACCGGGCCGCGCCTCCAGATGGAGTGGTGCAAAGTCTTCTGATGACTGCCGCCCGATGCGATCTATGAACGTCATGGGGGTGACAGCCTGTTTTTTGCCACGGCGCGAATTAAGCGGCCATGGCGCAGTAATATTGGTGACGTTGGTCGCCCAATAAGGTGGAAGAGCGGCCCTCATTGGATGCCCTTCATGAACTCGCCGCGCTCGAAGTGCAGCTTTTTCCATGTATCGGTCGACCTGGATGCAGATGGGGACCAACCCACCCAACATCTCCATCGCCCCGATCGGTGTGGTCTTAAAGCAGCCGGTGATCCACCTAGCTGCTCTCGACTGGGCGGTCTGCAGTTCTTTTACAGCCCATTTGAGGCCCTTCCACTGTGGATTCCACCACAGTTGAGCGCCGTATAGCATCAACGGAACGACATGCGCTATATAGAGCCGCCGTTTGTTGATGGGATGGAATCCGCGTGCCGAATTACCGAGCATGCGAAGTGCATTGCACGTGCTGGTTGCCTTGTTAGCGTAGAACTGCACGTGTGCATGGAAGCTAAGCTTGGGGTCTAAAAAGAACCCAAGATATCTCATCGTGTCCTTTGCTCGCAAAGTGACGTCATGTCCATCAGTTCGGATGGTTAGATCCGGACCAAGGGGTCGGGAAGTCGAATACCCCTTCTGGCGCTTTCAGAAGTGCATCAGCTCCAACTTGTGTCCTTCAACTCCTAAACCTAACCGGTTCAGATCGCCTACGAGATTGTGGAAGACATCCGCCAGGATGGCGTTGTTCTTTAATACAAGGGCTTGCGGGCTGTCATCAACAGCCTTTGGCGAAGCCGCCATGATGAGACCATCGTCCACATAGAACTGAGTCCCGGTTCGGCCCGGTTGTACCAAATGGACTGGCACCCATTTGTGTATGACCGGTGCAATGTAAACCCCAGATAGAATCGGGGATAAACTCGATCCTTGACCAACTCCGACATCAAAGTCAGATGGATCGGTCAAGGTACCATTGAACAGGAATCGGGTTTTTCGCCTGATCAAGTAATTTGCCATGAAATTACAGAGCTTGCTATTGAAGCCCTGCTTTCGCATGATTCCTACCAGCGCATCATGATTGATGGACGGGTAAAATTGTGACACATCGAGCAGCAGCACCGATGGGATAAGGTTGCGCGCCCATGCCTCTTTGACATTGTGCACTAGTTGAATGCCAGCGTCAGTGGTGCTATGCTGCATAGCCCCACCAAACTGGCATGGGTGTAGGATTCCCCATTTCTGGGCATCCCACTGCATTCGTTTGGCAATGATCTTCTCGAACAATTTGCCAAAACAATTCAGCAAGCAGATAGGCCTGTAGGCCTTCGCTAGCGTATAGTCCAGTTTGTTCGGTTTGGGTAAAACCACTGTAACAGACCACTTGAAGACGCTCGGATAGACCTCGAAATCGAGGCAAGCGTTATAGTATGTGCGCAGCCACTGCCGCACGTGTATACCGAGATCAGTCTCGGTGCCCTCCTCAGAGCGCTCGATCCGGTCCACCATCCATTTAATCCACATCCAGTTCACGTGATCGGGACCGGGTGCGGACGTATTGCTAGTGGATTTGAGATTCTCACGAATCTCAAACTCACTAATATCCGGTGATACGACCTAGGGGACCCAGGTACCTAGGGAGTGCTCTGTAACGTGGCTGTGGGGTAGTGTGATAACTGTGAGGGTGTGAGGGTAGGAGCTACAACCTGTATGATACCGGGAAACCTGTATGTCTTGTTTTTGTAAGTAGGGGAGTAAGGGGTCAAGGGTCCTGCACAACAGGATCTTGTTCCTAAGTGCTATACTATCTCTAAGGCCTTGCGAGGCCCTCCGAAGTACGCGAAGTTCTTCGAGATTCTGCGAAGTCCTTCGAAGTTTTAGCTAAGTCGCACGAGCTGACTTCGTAGATGCTGCGAAGTCCTTTTAGCTAGAGTTAGCTAAAGGGCGTAAGGTTTAGAGGTTTGTTAGAGCGAGGTGGGCGAGGTTTGGCTAGCGTAGGAGACTTGTAGGAGAGGTCGGATGGTTCAGAGAGCTAATACTTGGAATAGGAATGAGGGAACGAGGTTGCTGGAAGCTCTGAAGTGTCTGATGACTTCGAGGTGTGGGTCGGAGAGTTCGAGGGCGTAGAGAGATGTACTATAGCCTGTAATGAAGGCTATGGGGGAGTCGTAGGGTTATTCGTAGGACGTAGGGATGACGCAACGTGAGCCTAAGGGTATAACTAAGGCGGAGGCCCACCGGATAGGTGCTATAAGAGGTACTGAAGGGCACGAAGTTACGGCGACTTCATGGATCGTAGTGCGTAGTTCGGGAAGCGTAGACGTGGTTCGTAGATATATCGCGAGCGTAGACGTAGTTCAAAGGTACTGAAACAGAGCTGGGGTGGAGACTTAGGGACCTTGGGACCGTTCCTAAGGTTGTACTCGCAGCGCTTTCCTGAGATCGGAGCTACAGGGGAACTGGTATTCCAAAGAGAGAAGCGTGCACGGAGGGGTCTCTCTCTTACATAGTAAACTACCTCTGACTAAATAGGGGAGCGTGAGGTGAACTATTCTTGCGCGAAGTGATCCTTACGAGTCCGAAATGTGTACTAAAGCGCATGGACTCCGAAGTGAACACGAGGAGGATAGGAACTAATTAGGAACTGAAACAGGGGAACTACGTACGGTAGAAAGGTGACCAAGTTCATTCATGAGGGCGGGATGACTATCCGAGAGCAGCCATGCGCCGTGATCACCTATCTTAGTGGGCTAAGAGCGCATGAAGTTCTTAGCAGCGGGACTTGGCCTAATCGGGGCAAGAGGTGTCCTAACTGGGTGGAGGGTCATATGGGTACGCCCTAGGATGACCTTATGGCATAGGATCGAGACCCATGGGGGTGCACAAGGCTTCCTAAGTCCAACGTCCGGAACTTCGGACCGTTTTGGAGCCTATCGGAGGTAGCTGCAATCACAAGAGCTAGGAGAGACTTAGCTAAGACTTCTTAGCTAAGCCCGGGATGAGTGATGTAATAGATAGGACCTAGATCCAATGGAACAGTATGGGAGGACCAGCAGTGTCCGATAGTGGACTTAGCAGGAGTTAGGGACTTCGCGTCTAGCATTCGAAGTCTCGTAGCACCTCGTGTGACTTCGCAAGACTTCGTAGGGTGTTAGAAGGGTTTAGGAAGGAAAGGAGGCGTTAGAAATATTATAGGAACCTATCCCTCCTGTCGTAGGCTGTAGGAGAGTCTTAGAGTGGTCGGTTGGGGGATTAGAAAGCTCCTAAAATCGCGATTCGAGGCCCAGGAGGCTACGGGACTCATCACCGGTAGAGTCAATTCCTCTCGTTGAGGAATTTCATCTACAAATGACAGATCCACCGGCCGTGGGTTGGCAGGCGTGAACTGAGCTTGAAAAGCACGACTGAGATCAACCGCACTTTGGACTGGCGCACCATCAGCTTGCCGCAGCTGAATAGTGGCCTCTTGTCGTCTCGGCTTTGTCCATGCAACAAAGTCCGAGATTAATTGGGGATTGGATTCATCCATGATCCGATCAAAATGTGCGCGCTTCGCCCGCTTCGTGGCAAGGTGAAGTGTTGCCCGTTGTTTATGCCGTTCGGACCGAAGTTTGGCGACAACATCATATGCGTCTGCAGTGGCCTGAGCGCCAGGTCCCAACTGATGACGTATGTAGCGATACTGCCCAGACGCCGCACTAAGGCGGTGCTGGGTGTTCACCAGCTTAGTGGCCGCACGGGAGCATGCAGCATCCCACCACGACTTTGAACGTTTGGATGGTCGTTTTACTGCCGAAAATTTCATCCATAGTCGTTGGAGGTCTCGCTCTAGGCGGTCCCCCATTCTTTCAACGCCTTGGGCGCTGCTGAAGTGTGTAGGGTAATCGGCAAATAGTTTCGCCATTGCCGTCACGAAATGTTGGGCCACGTCGCCGGTACGAGGAATACCCCGCACCAGTTCTGGCTCAACTTCAATTGGCATCTCCCACCGCAGGACCGCGTGGTCACTATTGTGGCAATGTGACATGAGTACATGAAGGTCTTGGCCTTCATAGTACACTGGGTCGATCCACACCAAGTCAATGACTCCAGGCGTGAGAGCGATATTGTGGGAACGCCAAGTGACTGGGCCGTCCTGGGCATTCATCAAGACCAAATCAAGTTCGGCCTGGGCCAACTCGATAAGGCGATTGGAATCAGCGTAGTGCGGAGGCCGCACTCTAGATCCCACAGCTCGTGCATCCCACAATGGGTGGCAGACATTGAAATCCCCGCACATACACGCAATGGGTGGAAGCGCGTGTACACGTGTTTCCAAATATCTGACAGCATCAAAGGTGGTGCTGTCATTGTACACGTTCAGGACATTGAAGTCTCCAGACGGAAGCTTGAGCGCTACCATAAGGCAATCCTTATGAGAGACACTGTGGGTGACAACTTGCGGAGAGGCCGAAGCCCACCATTTGTTGACATATACTGTGACTCGGGAATCTTTTGATGCCCCGAGGCACTTGAACGAGGCATGGGCAGACGTATTCTCATACGCCTCCCCATCTCGTGACTTAGCAGAGGCCACATCCTTGATGCGGCCCCAGAATATCTCTTGGACGCAGATAATATCAGCGTCCCTATGTCTCTCAAGTAGAATGCTCGTATTCTCCGCAGATTTCTGAACATTCGCACTTATGCATGTGAGTGCATGCCTCGTAGGCTCGTCTCTCAGATTGTCGCTGTCAACCGTTGGGCTGGGCATACGGGAGGGGTCCGCTTCCACCTCCATGGGGGAATCGGGCCGTTCATTATGTTGTGAGGCCGGCGGAGTTCCAAACGGTGGGGCCGAAGCACCGTCGGAAGAATCCGGTTCACACGGTTGTCCATTACTCCCATAACGGGTTAATGATATTGAGCCCATTCCGGTGTGCCATGCACTACCATCATGGGCAAAGGGCATGGATACAGCAAGGCTGCTTCCAGCGCTAATGTGGTCGTCGCCCCCTCCCCCAGAGGGGATTGAGCAACTTCCACGTCTTTGTGAATCGTCTGGCACTATGTCCATCGATTCAAAGAGAGGACCTCTCGAGAGAGAGGAACTCGAAGTGGAACTCTCCCCATGAGAGGGTGAGTTCAAAGTTGTGTCCAATGGACGAGATCTCGGTTGATCCGAGTCAGCTTGAGTGCGATGAGCAGGGCAGCCGCCATGCACCGACATCGCACTCGACGAGGTGGGTGCACCATCAGTCCTAAGACCAACAGCGGCTATAGGGGCACCAGTATGGGGGGAATTGGGAAGGAAACGATGGGATTTAGACATGCTGGGCACGAGCGCTAAATCGAGATGGTGGTGGTACTGGTTCAGTCTTGGTCCAGTCGACCGCCCTTGCCTTCCTAAATCTCTTTCCACTGTGCTATCAGCGTCCTTAAATTTGTGAAAACCTTGACGCATAGTTTACAGCCTGTACACTGTCGCATCTATACTCCTTGTATCTTAGGGGAAGGCGGGCGAACATCCCGCCGCTTGCAAGAGGCCTGCAGTGCCAGCGGTTGCTTGGTCTTGGCTGATCTTTGTTTCTGGATGGTACTACTTGACGAGTCTCGACAGCCGATTGCAAACACTCATTTTGGCAACCTCCGTGAAACAGGTATTTTTCTGTTCACTACAGCAAGCCCTAAGGTCAAGCAGAAAACAGCATCTCACCAGTCTTATGTGCTCTTCTCTGTGACTTTATCCGTTTCATCTACTTCAATCGGAGCCCAAGTTCACTTCAAGTGGGCTTCAGAGTATGGGCACTGATGTAGCCTGGGATTTGATCATGGTCAAACTTACATCGGTGACCTTCTGCCCTATACTATCCACAATATCCAGCCAGCTTTGGGTCGTTCGTATCCTGGATCACCCGCTCTTCTCCAATCGGGAGAGGATGTACATATGTGGGCTGTTCATCAACACTTTGTCCTACAACTGCTGTTGTCCCGACCATGTAAGTGACCATGTGCACTTTGGGAGTCAACATGTCTGAAAGATAGGGATGTAGTAGGCATTGCCACCAAAGTCTGTAACTACCAACCCATGGGTCTCGAGCTTCAATTACGGCAATTAAACTTAGTACTTCCTATCCTATTGATGGCGACTCGTACTGCTTTGGTAATGTGTTCTGGCTGTCGCTGCTGCCTGGACACTTAGGATATTGGTTGCAAATGCTCAATGAGCTACCACTCAGGCTGGATTGGGTCTTTGTCATCGGACTGAAGAGCGTCGCCACAAAATAACTAAACGATTTCGCACCTTTGGCTATCTATTCCCTGTTACACAAGCTCTTTTGACTTGCATCAGAGAGCTTGGCCAAATCCCGAGACTAGGAAAACCATCCCAGTATCCGGTGATCATCTGAAATTTTTTCAAGCTGATAGCTAAGTGTTGGCAATCAGTTGGTGTCGTGTGTTGTCAATGTTGTAAGCGACAATCCAAGCACCCAAGTCTACCTGCAATGGGTACGCCACCGTATCCAGACGTGATCTTCTACAGGATCTAGTCATGGAAATCTGTGAAGCCTATCTCATCAGCGGCTCCAGGCGAGCTCCAACTTCAGAGATTCAGGACAGGCGAACCATGGATTACTCAGGCGATGCGACTCGAACGCGAAGTCATATCCGTTATATGCATCTGTGCCCTCCTTGGCAATGGTCCACAAGGCCATTGTGCTCATAAATCGAACCGGGCGCGCAAGAACGCCAAGGATGACCGTCGGGACGTCTCGTGTGCGATCTTGGTCAATCGTTAGTCAAACACTCGTCAGGTACGCCGCGGGGTTTCCTTGAGGTCATATGAGGGGGTTAGACTGTACGAGGTGCGTGGTCACTATGAAACTAGCCTCTGAAACATGCGAAATTGCAGTCATATGATGCATGCACAACTAATTTATGAACACCGACCTGTCAACCACTATGCGAGTCAATCTACGATGCGATTAGCTTTGGTCAATTCAACGTTACCCGCGGTATCGTAAATTGAATTGGTGCTTCCTGTGTGTCGGCAGGTCTCTAGTTAGTGAGGCCACTTGCTGAAAGACGGAAGAGGGACAATCAGGAAAAGAATGCTGTCTAACACCGACTATCGTGAAATGCTCACTTTCAGGTGTGTGAATGGAAACCCGAACATCCCTTCATAGTGCCTACCAATCGTTTCCCCTGGTTTGGACGTGAGTCAGTGGAGCAAGATCCTAGCGCCCTAGACATCGTGACTACATGGCGTTAGAGCGCACCGATTTATTTACCTGGCTAGCGTGGACTCTTGTGGAGATCCGGCGGGCATGTTCTGTCTTCTCAGCTTCCCAGTTACATAACCGTGGGTGACGAGAATCACCGTTGCCGCTGTGCACATCGCTGGAAGCATCCTATGCCGGTATTCAGACAGTCTACTTGACAGGACGTCGTCAGCCGACATTGCAGCGGGGAGCAGCTGGTGTCGCGGATTGTCATGTCGCTTCAATGTCGCCTGGAACTTATCTTTGCTTATCACCGTGATCTTCGACTCCTGGTAAATCGAGAAAACAGTCTTGCATTTTGCAAAGCCGCGGATTATGAAAATATGAAGAAAAAGCGGCAAACTAGAGATGCCGTCGGCTTGCCCTGGCGGCGGGACGAGATATGGCGCGCCAAGCATAGAGCCCTCAAAGCTTGACGGGCGGTCCTACCCAACAAAGTGCGCTTCTTGGTATCTCCGTGTTCATATGTCTTCCTCGGAACTACAGCGCACATGCGGGGTAAGCCGTTTCTTGAGCCATTGTCTGTACTTGCTCCCCACTGACGTGACCTCCACTTTCCGTCATTTGCTTGCCGCCGATCTCCTTAGGGGACTGATCCTCCTGCGTCTAGTGCGGCCCGACGATCCGCCATATCAGAAGCACGCATAATGTGGAGACCTCGTATGTGTTTCTGATCACAAGGCTTTCCTATTTGAGGCGAGGGGCTAGCACATATTTCTATTTTGCCGCATATAATAACCGTGCATTCAACCCCACAAAATCCCCACTCGGGGTCGCTTCAACACCTCTTGTACACAGCATGAAGTCCATGGCCGCAGCATCAGGCAGGAGCCTGTATTATACGATCAATTTTGTGGCTGGGCTTGCGATATTCTTGTTCGTACTTCTTTGCGCTTCGCCCGCCCAGCACTATGAATAACTGACCGTTCTTTGCAGCTTCGGATATGATCAAGGCATGATGGGAGGTAAGTGCATCCCAAATTGACGTAGTACCTGAGACGTCTGACAACACGTACAGGTGTCAATACCGCCCCCGATTACGTTCGAGTCATGAAGCTCGGCTACTCTACGTGGGCTTCTTGACATCTCTTCTCATAGTCCAAACAACGTTTTAACATTGACTTATAGTTATCAAGGCCCCTCTGAGGGTTATGTAGTTACTATTACAAAGCCCACCAGGCAGGGCGGCATAGTCAGCATTTACTATTTGGGTACCCTCATCGGCGCTCTTATAGCGGGTATTCTTGGTGACAAGTAAGTTTGTCGTTAGATATTGATTCTTAAATCAGTATCTAACGCATCTTTCTCGTCCTCAGATTGGGGCGTATCAAGACAATGTTCATCGTGAGATCGCCCCTTTATCGGCTTTTTTGTTACAAAGTCATAACCTTACGGGATGTTTAGGGTAGTCTATGGGTTCTCATCGGAGCAACTCTACAGTGCTCAGCTCAGAATATCGCATGGTATGTATCCTATTTTTCATTCCGGCATCCTAGCGTGACTGTCAACATCGCAGGATGCTATGTGCCCGAGTAATCAATGGCATTGGCACCGGATTCCTAAACGCTATTGTACCTGTCTGGAGTGCAGAGGTAGCATCGCACACATCTCGCGGAGCATTTATTGCCAGCGAGTTCACGTTGAATATTTTTGGCGTTGTGGTCGCTTACTGGCTGGAGTTTGGCTTGGGCTATGTTGGAGATGGTACAAGTCAAGTACGCTGGCGGGTGAGCATCTCATCTGCACTTACACAGAACCATCACTAATTTTTCATCCTCTCAAACATTAGTTCCCCATTGCTTTTCAGATTATTCCTGTCTTGTCGTTCATGGTACGTGCTCCTACCCTGGGATCTATCCGCGACTCATAGACCGTCAAACACAGTTGTGCCTCCCTATGATGCCTGGTAAGACGTTATCAGATTATGCATTATGTGAAACTCAATTAGGAGATTGTGCTAGAGAGCCCTCGTTGGCTTATGAAAATGGGCAGAGCCGAGGAAGCGCGTACTATTTTGGGCCGCCTTCGTTCAGAATCAGGGAACATCGAAGACGCCGGAGTGATTGCCGAGTACGAAGAGATCGTCGTTGCCGTCGAGGATGAAAAAGCACATGCGGACCAGAACTCATACATCTCCATGCTTTTCGGGATCAACGACAGCGAATTCCACGTTGCGCGTAGGGTCCAGTTATCCGTTTGGCTACAGATCATTCAAGAGTATGTGTCATATGACGAGGTTGATAGGATGAATGGCTCTAATACTATGTTCTAGGTGGTGTGGCATTGCGGCTATCACTGTCTATGCGCCAACCATTTTTGCAGAGGCTGGATATGGACCTCGCAAAGCACAATGGCTATCAGGCCTGAACGATGTTGGTACACTCACGCTCTTGTTGATTCACACATTGATAGCCCCTTGAAGGTCACATATTGCATCAGTACTCTATTGGCTGTTGTCACAATTGACAGACTGGGCCGGCGCGTTGGGCTGTGGTGGGGGGCTGTCGGACAGGGCATCTCACTCATCCTTGCCGGAGTGTTCAGCCGACTACTGAGGGATAACCCCGACAAGGCAGCTCAATACGGTGGTGCTGCGGCACTCTTCGTTTTCATGTACACCGCGGTCTTCGGTGCGACGTGGCTGACAATCCCCTGGGTGTACCCCACGGAGACCTTCCCGCTGTATGTGCGTGCCAAGGGGAACGCATGGGGCGTGGTCGGCTGGTCAATTGGTTCGCTCTTCACGTCTACACTGAGAATCGAAAGCTGAAGGAGGTTCACATTTGCAGGCAATGGCTGGCTGACATTGTTAAACCCCGTGATGTTCTCCAGCATAAAGGAAAACACACTTCATGTGTTCGGCGCAATCAACTTCTTGTCAATACCAATGGTGTGGGCGTTCTATCCAGAGACGGCAAATCGCACTCTCGAGGAGATGGACCACCTATTCATGAGCAAGAGTCCTTTCGTCTGGGATGAGGAAGCACGCTTCAAGCAGTGGAAGGAAGAAAGTGACCGTGCCACGCTTCACGGTGCGGTGTCAGACTCGTTAACGACAGACGTCAAGGTCGATGAGAAAGACATGAAGGGTGACAAAGGTGCGAGCTCGTGAGCTCGTACTCTGGTGTTCTTCCATATTGTACAACCCTGGTCCGTATATCTATCTACATCTCGATGCCCTTGTTCGTGGCCAGATGGCATCTTGATATGATCACGTCTCTTGCATACAGAACCATTCGATGCCAATATGTAGTACTAATTAGTAGTTACGTTTGCAAAGCATGACAGATTACGACGAGCAATTAAATTAATAGTGATCTAAAGACTACAAGGTCGCCAGTAAATCTCCTAAGTCATGCAACAGAGCCTAAGTGCCATTTAGGTATTAACGCAGACGCAGAAGATGAATTGGCGACGGAAGTACTCAAGCTCTGTGACTGGAGCTGCGAGAACGTCTTGATACGGGAGTATGGACTGAGAATCAAGCCTTTCCACCACGATGAAATTCAATCTGTAAGCTTCGGAACGACGTTGATCAGTTGGTCCAAGTTGATGAATTGTACCCAAGACTCTAGTTCTTTCCGCTCCCTCTGCCAGATGAACCTGGACTCTTTCGTGCCTCGGAAGAACGCACAGGCACACTGATACGACTCCTTGACGACTGTGCCATTTCGTTCAATGCCAATCTGAGCCTGCCAGACGCGGAACTCCCATCCCTGGAGTAGTAGCCCGTCGCCACTCGCGCTCTCCTTCGGTATATTGAATTCTAGTCGAGCCCAGTCGAAGCCAATTGGCTGCCCGATTGCTTTAATATAGGCTTGTTTGAGAGCAAGCAGGAGACATAATCGGCGCAGAACGACATCGTCTCCTTCATCTGGCTTGACGAAGGTTAGCTCAAGCGGGGTTAGCTGCGATATCAATAATGAGCTTGTGAGTGTCTGCACGTATGTACGGACCCACTTTGTGGTAGAAAGATTCTGCATACGCGGGCACGGTCGCTTCTGGAGGATATACTGCGAGCTGTTTCATGCCTAGCCCGATGTTGATCACGTCCCGCTGCCGGCCCTGAGTCATGACCATGCCGATGAGATTGTTGTCGTACGCAAGATGATATCCAATCATCGAGCGCAATCGATTTGTTGGGTTCATGGCGCTATCAACATCCTTTCCTCTAAAGTCAAACGCAACACGCCTACGAGCACAGGGCGCCACGCACCTGTTCTATCCAATGCTTTCCATTCGAGCTCGTTTGGTCTCTCCATTTCGACCGCGGTATTCGTCTGTGCCGCATCATGAGCAGCGGGAGCATGTGTGCGATGATCTGTCCTGTAGGAAAGAATTCGGTCGACAGCGAACACGGGAGGACAGACGTACGGTTTACTCACGCGCGGTATCTGGTATGGTTGGCGCATAACGCACTTGTGCATGCGCGACGCAAGCCTGCACTGTCTGATAACATTTGTCGTACTCCTGCCAGTTCACCGGGCGTCAGGGAGACTTTTGCATAAGCGCCGTCGTAGCAGGACTATGCAGCATGGCATCCGCACCTCTGTAGTCATCTCGCGGTTGAGATAGAGCATCCATACCAGAATTGGACAATCCATCTACTCATGAATCTGGGGCTTTTGCCTGCTGTCCTTGCAAATTCAAGGCTTTAGAGTTATGAGTAGAGCCAGGGCGTTTGAGCATGCAGGCCACAGCCTTTATTCACCTCGAATGACTGGGTCAAAGCCGACGTGGCGCGAAATTTGCGTTTTCGATTTCCTTCAGCTGTATAAGTCGCTTTAGCTACGGCGTTATGTACAAGGAGGTCGCTGGTCAAGCGATATGAGAACAAACGGGTCACGATAGCACTCAGCGAAGTTGAATGGTGTCGGAACATGGTGATGGATTCATTTGTAGTATTGTGAGCAAAACAAGCAGGCCACGCCTCGCACCTTATCTGATCTCGTTCACAGGGGAACTCAGGACAACTTCTCTGAACGACAACTAAGGAAAATGTACAGATCGTCGACGAGGCGGTACGTTCATTGCGGAGGAACAAGAATGCAAGGCGCGTACAATTAAAAGGTCAACACGTTGCTTTACCGCTTGACGCTTCATTTACAGTACAACAATACCTACTTAGTGACAATGTAAGAAGATTCCAGCCTCGGGTATCCAGATACACAGTCTAATTGCTTCGCAACATCGACTCGGTATGCAAGACACTGCATGACTGCCAACACGAGACTTCTTATGAGATTCATACAAAGTCTCGAAAGACAATCAGTGGAATACGTACAGAGAGACGAGCCGAGTGAACATATGTCAGCCTGAAACCGTGGTGTTCTGTGCATCTAGGGAATGAGATTGACTTGTGTTGTGTGTCTGAGACTTCGAAGGATAATCGATGACCCATGAGAACACTTGTATTATACTGTACCCGGAATATATAGAGCAGAAGAAGAAACCGGAACACTGCATAGATGAATCCACTCAGGCAAATGGGAACAAAGGGCCTACGGAGGAAACAGTAAATCTGGGTCATTGTGAGACAGAGAGAGGTCATGCTATTCGATGACTTACAAGATCCGAGTGATAGATAACATTTCAGCAAGTAGTCCCGGTGGACGGACTTGAACGGGAATCAGCGCAACATAAGTATTCAAATAGCAGTTGTCGCTTCATGTTTATGGCATGTTTGTGGTTCTCACCAGCTGATCTCAGGTAATGATAAGTACAAAGCGGAAATATTGAGCGGAAATGTGGGATTCGAGCCCGCGGAAGAAAGGAAAACCACAACCTTCCATTACACCGTCGTTATCCATGGGCATGGGGTAAGTAGCTTCACTGCATCACGGTGAGTGTGTGATAAATAGTACTCAATGTGCGAGAGTTGATTGTCTTTGCAAGACAGGAACGGCTTGTCGGTACTAGGCGCGCGGCCAGATGACCTAGTGGGTCTTTACACCGGCCGTATCATCAGCTGGGAATTCGAACTATACACAAATCATGATATTTGAGTTGAATACTTGCTTGAAATCGAAGTCACTCTGCTCAATCCGCACCCACGACCGGACATACAGGCAAGTCACAATAGTAAAGGTAACATCGTGATACGACTCGGAGAACTCAAAAAACAATCTGGATCACCCACAAAACTCCATGGCCACCTTTGTAAGTGTTTCGGCCACTTTTTCGATGCTAGCTGCTGTTGCCCACTCCTTCGCAGCATGAGCACCATCGCCCTGAACTCCAAATAGCACCATGGGTATTCCTTTCTCTGCGAGAAGTGCACTATCTGTCCAATATGGTCCTGCTAGTATACCCGGCTTTGCTCCCAGCACATCCTCTGCATGTCTTGCGACTAATTCGATGAAAGGATTATTCTTGTCCACCTCATACGGCGGTCTCGATTCACCCATCCGTAGTGCATACCTGAAGTCTGCAACGCGCTGAGCGAGTTTGTCCAGAATCTCGCGGAGCTGTGCCTCTACCATGCCAGGAGTTTCTCCAGGCACTGTGCGCCGCTCGATCGAAATGGAACATAGGGCAGGATAAGACGTGACTTCTTCCCCGCCCTTGATCATCCCCGCATGCACCGTCCCAGTACCCAGCTCAGGATGCCTCACCGCATCGCTCTCCCCTCTCGTGAGAGTCTCGCCATATGTTTCGAGTGCAACGAGGAAATGCCCTGCTTTCACAATTGCGTCGACGCCAAGGTCCGGTCGGGAGCCGTGTCCCGCCTTGCCGATGATATCAACCTCGGCCCATACAAAGCCCTTATGTGAGAGCATCAGCGTGTGTGCCGTAGGCTCGCTTACCACCGCAGCGTCCGCGCGCCAACCAGCATCAAATACCTCCTGTGTACCCATGCTAAGATTCTCCTCGTCTGCAACCAGTGCAAGTATAATGTCTCCTTTCATTTCGCCCGATTTCCGTGCGCGTAGGGCAGCGACAAGCGACGCGGCGATACCCGCCTTCATGTCGAATGTCCCACGCCCGTGCACCGCACCATCGATGATTTCTCCGCTCAATGGATCGCCGTCATACCCGGCAAGTGTCACAGTATCGATGTGTCCGTTGAACATCAGGGCCTTTCCCCCGCCTGTCCCTCTTGCAACGCCCACAACACTCGGACGCCCGGGGCGTCTTTCCAACCAGTGTGCCTCAAAGTCGTGATGTGTAAGCCACGCAAAGAGAAAATGCGCGATGGCCCCCTCGCCCGCTCCTGCGCCGACACTCAGGCCGGGGTTGGATGAGTCGATACGCGTGAGTATCTGCGTGAGGATGATGGGGTCAGTGATCGTGCTGTCTAGGGGGACGGTGTACATGCGTGGGCCTTCAGTTGCTAGAAGGACGATAACTGATTCAGGCGTGACGATGTCGGCGCTATTCTGAGATCTGGCGATAAGGTGGCGAAGGGCGGCAAGTGGTGCAGCACCGCACGGTCCAACGGGGATATCGATGCTCTGGAGATCCTCCACGGCACGATGTGCCTCTATGTCTGCCACGTTGATGGCGACATCTATACCCCCTTTCAAAAGTGGCCAAGCAAGCGGTGAGACAGTCGCGCAGTTCAGGCCAGCCATTATCGTGGACACTGTCTGTATGGCTCTGGGCGGATCGCCTGGTGATGCGAAATTAGACGCAGCAAGTAGGCTTTTCTTCAAGCAAGCGGCAATGTCAGGCTCGACGGTTATGACTTTCGTTCTAGAGGAGTGTTCAGATTGTTTGAAGTGTGCGACCACAGCTTGAGCGAGCGAACCAACGCCTACGGGAACGATAATGACGTCTGCATGCCTTCCGCCCGTGAACTGAGGCACTTGTTCATCGAGCTCTGCGAATATGGTTGAATACCCATCAACAATCCACTAGAAATCCGATTGGCAAATTAGTGTTCAAGATACGGCGGTGTCCATACCTTCGGGATCTCCTTGTATCCCTCAAGTGCAGTATCCTGTATCAGAATTCCTTGCACTTTATTCGCAGCATCATGTGCATCCTGCACTGCTCGATCGTAATCTCCTGGTACCTCTATGACTCTCGCACCCTCTTCCGCGATCAACTCCCTCGTGTCGATATGCAAACCTTGTGGTATGTAAATTTCGCACTTCAATTCGAGCAGCTTTGCCATCCAGGCGACCGCCCTGCCGTGATTACCATCTGTCGCACTGAATAGTGTAATATTCCCGCCCTTCTCTTTCAGTATCCGTGCCAATCCGTCCAGCGACACATCAAGTCCTAACCCAAGCCGCTGAGTAACCGCACGGTACGTGCCCCACGACGCGCCAAGGATTTTGAACGCGGGTAGGCCCAAGCGCTCCGATTCGTCCTTCAAGAGGACGCATCCAGTCGTCAACCTATACTCGGGGATGAGCGAGTGAGGGATGAGACGGAGCGGCGTGGGGTTATATCCTGGAAGCTGTCTGTGGAACGAGGTGGAACGAGGATCCGGGAGTGAAGTCAAAGGTGTTGTGTAGGAGACAACATGGGGATTATGATAGATAGAGGGCATGTTTAACATTGGTGCCTTCCTCCTTTCGAAGTCGTTCAATCTTGATGATGTGCCCGATACTTGAATTTTTTGGGCTATTGATGGTGGAATTTATGGATTAAAAAAGCTGGAGCAATCAATAATTAATACGCAAAAGATAACGGCCGAGGACTAAGTAAATAGGTACTTAGTACCTGCTGACTGACCGCAAGATTTATAAGCGGCCTTCGCGATTGTCGCGTGTTCTAGTTCCGTCGATGAACTCTCGCAGTTCAAATGCAGGGAATTCTAGAGGCTTTGCAGATGAGCTTTCATGCTTGGCTTAGCAATACATACTGAGAATCATACTTACAAGTGGTAACGAGCGGCGACCGAACCGGCACAATCCCCGCAGGCTATTGGCGTCCGCCGCGCACACAAGACCGTAAGACCGATTGATTGCGACTTCGAGGCGCGCACGCCGCACGGGAGCTCATACTCAAGAGTCAATACTCGTTCGAGACTACAGCCTGAGACGCGTCCTACTACAGGCTGCTACGCCTCACGTGCTGAGAACGACTTGCCTAATCGACGCGACTGATGTCCTGCTACTTACGGAACTAACTTACTTATAGTACGGCTATCAAAAACGACTACTGAAAACTACTGTACTGGAAAAACAGTGCAACGATATGTTTGAGCAGCAAGGCTTTCGTTTCTCAGTCGATCGGGGCCCGACTTGCGAGAACCGCTGGTGAGGCTTGAAGTAGCAGCAAACTTATCAGTTTGCGGGCACCACACCCATACCTGAAATCCTCTTACAACATCGCTTTGCCATCGCAGGGACATGGCGGTCATCGTAGGAGTTGGATGATTGAGATATCTGATTAGCATTTCTAACCTACTTTCACTGCCCATGACCCATCCAAGTGGGCACCGAGACTCGAATAGCTGCGGAACATAAAAGTCCATGTTCTGATTAGTATACAGACCAGTCTGAGCGTGCACATCTCTGGTCAGCGTGTACTGTCCTACCGGCGGCACAAGTACTCATAGAAATACAAAAAGGAGAAACCTATCACCTACTCATCGTCTTCGTCTTCGTCATCGTCCTCATCACCTTCTTTGACATCATCATCTTCTTCTTCATCGGACACCACTCTGCGGGATGATTTGGAGGTTGATGCTTTACCCTTTGATCGAGGTGGTTCCACTTTGGTATTGGCACGTTTATGGCCAGGAGCTGTTTTTCCTTTCTTCTTTGGCCTCTCTTCGTCTTCGTCTTCGTCCTCGTCCTCGTCTTCATCACCTTTTGGAAATCCCTCAACTTTTGTGTAGTCTACGCGGATTCCACGAGTTCTTCTGCCGCCGGTAATAATATTGCTTGTATCGATCGCCCCAAGCTCATCTAGAGGCGACCAACTCAGGATATGGCAGACTACGCTGCCCGGCACAAAAACATAGATTTAACGTACCATCGTCGATACCTGCATCGGAGTCATCACTCGGAGCAACTTCCTCCTCTGAGTGAGTTTCTCGTTTCGCTCTGTGACAACGTTGGCGATCACCTGTCGATACGAACCGACATAGCCTCACTTTTTGCTGCGACTCTTCTTGATGGAGTCTGCGTTCTCTGCAAGACGCTTAGTACGCGACGACATGGGCGTTGAACAGGTTTTACTGGAGTTGAGTAGGTGAAGTAGATTAAACCTAGTCGATGAATGTACCATGATCTGCTGCACGATCACAACACCCGGCATATGCCGAACGTTGTTCGGCCGTTGCCGCTCATTACCGTACAAGATCTCATTTTACCAGATTTGCTGCTTCACTATCGATTCGGCACCCAAATCTTTCTTGAGTTCCTGCAGTCCACGCATATCAAAAGCTTTGAGGACTATACTAGTCTTGTCGACGTTATGGCTGAAGTTGTTATAGAAGCCCCTGTAAAGGATGAAGTCAAGACAGGGCAGCCTCAGTTAGCCTCTACATCGGAAAATGTGAGCAGCGGTGATACTGAGCCTCAAGAAAAATCAGAAAACCAGAACGTGACCAACGTGGGTGATAGAGAGAACATGATGAGGGCGATGCGACAGAGTGCGTATAACCCTAATCTATACAAGTGGCAAGACTGACCAGCCTGAAATTATGTCAGTCGAATTTTATTTCGCAGACTCTAACCTCCCATACGACAGGTATGTCGAATACATCCGCTACTATAACATCTGATACAGACGACTATCCCACAGGTTCATGTGGAATCTTCACACTGCGAACTCAGAACATTGGGTTCCTGTCAAAACTGTTGCTTCCTTCACGCGTATGCGCGAATTTCAATCTCTTGGGCTGGATTGGATTGTCCGTGCACTCCGTTTGAGTGAAGACCTGGAAGTAAATGAAGATGGTACGCAAATACGTCGACGGACGGAGGTGCAGGAACCCAAGGGCCAATTTGTGCGGAGTATTTATGCGGTATGTACGCGCTTTGTCTTCGTAGTGCACGTCCTGAGTACATTACCCACCAGAAAGGCTTTGGTCCTGAAGTGGACGGCATGCAGCGCCAATTGGAAGATTTTTTCAACAAGTACGGTAAGGCAAATGCGGTCAGGATGCGACGAATAGAGACGAGCAAGGAGTTCAAGGTCAGAAATGGGATACAAACTATCAGTTGCCATATTATCTGACATTTGAGCTTAGAGCTCCGTGTTCGTGGAGTTTGCCGACTACAGGTCGGTTGAAGCGTTCCTGAATGCTGATCCCAAGCCATCATGGAACGGCGAGGAGTTGCTCATAATGTCCAAGTGAGTTTTCAATATTCATCCCCTACATATCTTCATATGGTACTCTCAGGGAGGCATATTGCGACATGAAGATCAAAGAAAAGGGGTTGACCGGGAGGGCTGCAGTCGTCCGCAAGCAAAGCTTGGCCGGCCCAGGACGAAAGGGATTCAATGCCTTCAAAGAGATGGAAAGGGATGCTCATGACAAGAATAAGGGTAAAGACAAGAAGGGCAAGGAGAAGGGTAAGCCGGAGATATGGCTGGAGTTTATGGGCACCAAGATCCGTGTACATGAAGAAGACGGAGGCAGCGTGAAGAGCGAAGATGTGCCTCTTGTCAGGGGTGCGTCTTTGAAATTTGAGGGAAGTGGGGAGGACGTAAGCTTCGACGAGATCAAGGTTAGATCGTCAAATTGAACCGAATGGAGAGTCCAGCTGAATGTCATTGTTTGCATAAGGGCACATTGAAGGAGCGTTTCTCACGTGCCCCCTTCGTAAAATACACTCGGGGGGAGAGCTCTGGTCTTGTTGGCTTTGATAAGGCTCTTACAGAAGATGAGATCAGCTACGTGAAGGAAACCCTGAAGACCCTCAATGGCAAGGAAGTGACATGGAACATTCCTGACGGTAAATAGCCAACACTCAATCTGTATTTATCTTCACGAAACCCTAATTCACGCGTTATAGAGGAACAAGAGAAGGCATTTCAGTATGAGCGTGCTGCGTCAGCAGCGAAGCGAGCGGTGTCGTTCTCACAAAGAGGCGGACGCAATGGCAGCCGAGGAGGTGGGCGAGGAGGCCGTGGTGGTCGTGGTGGACGCGGTGGCGGACGCGGAGGCAGGAATGGGGGCGGCCGCAAGGTGAGCAACGGCGAGTCCGCAACAGCACCCGCGACCACTGGCGAGGAGAACAGAGAAAAGAGGAAGCGTGCCGTGGAACCAGATGGCGGACCGGATGTCGGGCTGAGGGGACAGGGCGTTCCCGTCGTTCAGAGTGCGAAGAAAGCGAAGACAGAAATCGATGAATCGAAAGCAACATGAGCAGAGACGGTGGAGTAAATGTCAACAATATTAGGGTGTAGTGCGCTCGCTGCAAAAAGGATCGAGACCTAACATTCTCTTGTAACAGTAACGAGTGACTTTCATAAATGCGTTTGGTATAGGATTCCTATACATCCATACTTGCAAGTGCCAGTAAAGAAGAGACTGTTCATGCGTTCACGGGAGACGCTACCGAAATCAATAACAACTGCCTTTAGGGTCAGGACGATGACTAGGAGAGCTCATCAAAGCAATGTTTACCGAGTACTTATATAACACGAAAGCAGTGCACATGGAATCATGCATACAAAGCAAAGGATCGCAATTCATTTTCAATATCCTCACCTCTCAATAGTTTGCCATGCCGCCTCATCTTAGCCTTCCACCACCTGCGTACCAGATGTGTGCCCATACGGTCAACGATTGAGGAAAACTCCTGATGTCGAGCATCTCCCCAGTTTAGCTCGCTTCGACTGGGGAGTAGGTGATTCGGGTTCTTTCAGGTAGGTGGGCAATGTCGGCGGGGGGGTTGGCGGCTCCTGTGTCTCAGAGGCCATCTTCTGTGTCCCAGCAGCCGTCTTCTGCGTTTTACGCGAGGACAGGTCCCAATGTCCTTGCAAGTCCCGATGTCGTCGTGCCTCCTCATGTTCCCTCAATTCCGCGTACTCTTTTTCAGCATCTGCAGATCTCTTTTCCAACTCCTCCTCCATCGTCTGGAATGCATTTATGGCGGCCTCGTAGATTTTGACGTCAAAATTGCGATCTCATCGGCGTACGCTTTGGCCAAGATATCATATAACTTCCCCAAGAGGGGTAAAAGGGGTTCACACTAATCCGTAACATGGTCTATGACCACCGAACCGAAATCACCTCCGTGTTTGAGTACCAACGATTTCGTGGAAACCAACGTGTCGTCGTTCCCTTCAAAGAGTTTCCTGAACGTTTTGTGGAACTCATCATTCAAGAAGTTTGGGGTTATGAGCTCTTCCCAGCGCTTTGCTGGGCCAATCCGAGACATGCAAAGCCAGACCAGAACCCAGAAGAAACTCTCTAGGTCATGAATGAAGTCGTGTTTCGGGTGTAATTGCGGCATTTTCTTAGGACGTTTTAGGTTGCCCTCTCGTCTGGTGTAGTCCCAAAGAGGACCTTTTCCCAGTATTTCGGGGGAGATGAACGGACGTGTGCTCTGTATAAAAATAAAGTCATTAACATACGATTGACAGTGTCGTGATTGATATACCGATACGGGATCATCGAGGAGCGGTTCATGATCAGGTTTGAGTATAATCGCATTTTGTAGTCAATCAAAACTCCTTGATAGCCAGGAGCAGGTTTGGAGGCGATTGATATATTCCCTGTGCTAATATCTCAATGCAGCACGTTCCTCTGGAAGGAGTTACGGTGGCCTGCAAAATGAAATCGCTAGCATGCTTGTGTCAAGACATCGATAAGTATAGCCAGAGGGGACTCACCGACAATAGCATCCTTGAACGCCCTTACCATCTCGGGAAGTGACTTCGCGAACTTGATTGGCCAACCGGAAGTTTTCATCACCAGCCTAGAGTGAGTTTTCCCACGAGGTTGTACATCCTCTAGTGATATCCCTTCGGGTAACGATTCCCTTGGCGCGTAATCCTGGTCAATGTTATACGTGACACTTTGCCACTCTCCACTAGGAGAGTGGATGGGGTACCGAGGTGCTCGCTTCTGCTTTGCATCTATGGCGATGAGAGTTCCTTCTGGTGCCAAGTCACGTCGAATTAGGTTCCGAGTTGTATTGATCTGTCCATCTACCATGACTGCACAATATGAGTGCAGTTTTACAATGCCTTCATAGTCACCAATTTCTGTGTACAGTTTGCCCTCGAAATTGTGCCTGTCATCACTCCAAGTATCTTTCACAATATATATCTATCAAGTAACAGTATGATGAGTTCAAACATGGATGATCAAGAGTTAGATGGCCATACCTCACATTCACTTTCAGGCAAGCCCATATCTTTCTCATGTCAAGCTTTTCAAACATGAGTCACTTGCCCTCCTCTCACAAAAGGCTAATAGACTTCCCCAAGATGAATGTCTCCATGACTGAAATCACAACTTGATATCTGAGCTTTATTGATCAACTTTTGTATGAGATCAAAAAATGAATGAGAGTGACTGGGCTCATTATATTAAGCTGCAGAATGAGAGCCCTCATCTGTGTTGACTATGCTTTGTAGAGACTAGCATGTGGTCTGTTTTATCATTCAAATCTGCATTGAACTTGTATTTGCAATTAGAGAGCACATCAAACTGAACATTAGTGTCAGCCTTCAAAAGAACTTGCTTGTGGACTTTCTCTGGATCTAGACAGTTGTATAGCTTTGTATAAACAATATCAAATTTGCTAAAGATGCATTCAGTAGAGGCCAAATTGAGTACCACACCATGAATGTGCATTGCTAGAAGGGCAAATCCTGTCTTGCCATTTTGAACATGAGCACAGTCAAAGCATCTGAGTGATGTAGCACAATTGAACCTAGTCAATGGACAGAAATTATGAAAATAACAATAGTTGCAAAATTTTTGGACTTACAAGGCTAAGAAATCTGTCTACTGCGTCTTCTGATCTGAATCTGAACCACTGTTTACATTCAGACACTGAACCAGTATAAGAGTGTGAATGTGCACAAGAATTAAATTCATAAATTCCTTCTGTTGGATGGTGCTTACAGCATAGTATAAGACAATGTGTAACGAGTACTGTTGCTACAGACTAAACATGGTACTCCGGAAGATGCCAGTAAGTGTGCCAACCTTGACAAGCAAGGTAATTTATAAATTGCACCCCAGAATTTATGACTCGTAGATATTTATCTAGGGTTTGTGGTGCGGCGTGAATAAAGCATTGGTGGTAAGTATTTGCCGAGCATATTTCAAGGTGAGATATGGTGTGCCGTGGTTCCTTATTTACAGACAGGTAGCATATTTGGGACTCCGAAATGTAAAAACGCATATTTATCATACATAAGCGGAATTGTAAATTGAATAAGCAATTCCACGAACTAGCCGAAATACAGACGACCGGGTTGGGGCGTGCGTTACTCATCTCTCAACTACCATGTTCTCAACCCCTAGTCGTTATGGCCAAGGTTCAGCTGAAGTCGGACAGGACACTGTCTCAGGGGAGACTCGTGTACGACGTTTCGATAACACCAAAGAACGGCTCGTCACGCAGCCATGGGAAGGCATTGACACCGTGTACGACGTACTGATCTACGCAGCGAAGACACATGGAACTAGGGACGCGTTTGGGACACGGGAAATCATCAATGTGCACGAAGAGGAAAAGGAAGTGAAGAAGGTAGTGGGCGGGAAGGAGGTCACAGAGAAGAAAATATGGAAGTACTTTGAGTTGAGTGACTACAAGTACCTCAGCTTCGTTCAAGTCAAGGAGGCTGCTCTGGAGATTGCAGGCGGTCTGCTGAAGCTTGGGGTGTCAAAGAGCGACGTGATTAATGTGTATGCCGCGACCAGGTATGTCGAAACCTCTCAAGTATTGTTCTTCGACTCGATACTGCGCTTGATGAGCGCCGACATTGCATGGTAGATGGCGTTGTCCTGCGTGCGATGTGTGCTTGTGAGCATTTGTGCAAGCTGCAGTCTTCCACAGAGGTATGGAAGGACCACCGAGAGCAGCTTTAGTAAAGGCTAGACTCCAATTTACATATGCGCTATTCACGCGTGCCCGCCCTCCGCATGCAAGCAATCGCGCGCCTCCGTCTCGTTAACTCGAAGTGCACTGTGCCTTCACTTGCTGTCCGCGTGTGATAATCTTGTCTACGATCTGTTTCACTTTGATTGCACGCTGAGATGCTGAACATTGTCTAGTGCTAACTGGCAGCTTATGTCGCATGCTTGCGCGTCGATTTCGACAGCGATTGCAACTGCATACGAGACGCTCGGGGAGTCGGGCCTGCAACACGCGCTGAACGAGCCAGAATGTGTAGCGATATTCACGAATGCAGGCCTGCTTAAGGTCGTGGCCAACGTCGCGGCGAACGTTCCGACGCTCCGGATTGTTATTCATGATGGCACGGCGGACGCGGAAGCGGTCCAAAAGATCCGCAGTGCGCGCGAAGAGATCCAGGTATTCACTCTAGACGAGGTGCGGCAGCTCGGGAAGGACGTGTCGGAGGACATGCGGAAGAGCCGAGTGCCGACACCTTCCGACGTCGCGTGCATTATGTACACGAGCGGAACGACGGGTACTCCAAAGGGCGCAGTGATCACGCACGCCAACCTGATCGCGTCCGTCGCCGCGGTATACACGTACATTGGGCACTTGCTGGCACCGAACGACGCGTATCTTACGTACCTGCCGCTCTCACACGTGATGGAGTACGTCGTGGAGCTGTGCTTGTTCTTCGTCGGGATGACATTCGGGTACGCGCGCGTGAAGACGCTGATGGACACGTCGGTGCGCAACTGCCTTGGAGATATCCGTGCGTTCCAGCCGACGATCATGGTGGGGGTGCCGCAGGTGTGGGAGATGATACGCAAGGGTGTGGAGGGCAAGGTTATGGCAGGCGGCACGCTCAGCAGGAACGTCTTCAGACTTTCGCTTGCAATCAAGAAGGCCGGACTGCCTGTGCTCAGTTCAATTGTGGACAGTGTAGTGTTCAGTAAGGTCCGAGCAGCGACGGGTGGTAGGCTACGTCTAGGCTTGTCTGGCGGTGCCCCGCTGAGCGTTGACACTCAACAATTCTTGACACTCGCGCTGGTGAAGATAATTCCAGGTACGTTCTCGTAGAACCACCTGAAGATTTGATCTACACAATAACTTGTGCGCAGGTTACGGGTTGACGGAGACGTGTGGGATGTGCGCAATCACCCCTCCTGAGTATTCACGGCTGGGTGCTGTCGGCTTACCTGTGCCTTCGATCGAAATCAAACTGAAGGACGTTCCCGAAGCGAATTATCTCTCGACAAATAACCCGCCACAGGGAGAAGTGCTGGTGCGAGGTCCCTCACTAATCCAGGGCTACTTCAAGCGAGACGACCTGAACAACGACGATACTATCTTCACCAAGGACGGCTGGTTCAGGACAGGTGATGTCGGCCAGTGGAATCCGGATGGAACGTTGAGTCTAGTTGATCGGTTAGTCCCCGACGTTAGGTATGCCTACGGATGCTCTACTCACTTTCTTGCGTGTCGACCAGTATCAAGAATCTAGTCAAGCTACAAGGAGGGGAGGTAGGTGTTTAACCTATAATCACATGTTTCGTGCACCGGAACTGAGATATCCGATTTGCCGCCTAGTATATCGCCCTCGAGCGGCTCGAGTCCATCTACAAGTCCTGCAGCCTTGTGTCCAACGTCTGCGTGCACGCTACGCCCGATGCTAAGCAGCCCATCGCGATCATCATCCCTCATGAGCAGCAGCTGCGGCAGGCCCTCCAAGGCAAGTCAACCGGACCCGCGTCGCATACTGCAATGGCAGACCTCTGTCAAGACGTATCGGTGCGGGAGTTGGTGCTGAAGGAGTGCAATGCTGTTGGCAAAAGGAACTCGTTCAAGCCTATGGAACTGCTCCAGGCAGTGGTCCTGACGGCGGATGAGTGGACGCCGGAGAGCGGATTGGTCACCCCAGCGCAAAAGTTGCAGCGAAGAAAAGTTGGAGAGCGATATGCCAAGGAGATCAAGGTGCGTGCTCGCGGTCATGAGTAAATTGGGGGAATCTCACCAAGTACTCTAGGAGGCGTATGGGACTGCCTGAACGCATTCGTTTCTTACTTCCCCAAAATGACCTTTTTAATTATACACAGACTTGTGGAACATATCTTGTCCAGGAGCTTCCGATTTGCATATTATCAGGGCCTTCGAATATTTGTGTTGTAATCTTTGTGGTGTACATATACCTGCTTGCGGGCTTCGCAGCATTCGACGAAGCTTTCAACTTTTGAGCAATTTGTGATCATGCACCAGATCCGACTGTGGCTGATCGTGTGAAAGGTGCTTGCAGGAGTGCAATCACGGTCACGGTGGTAATGTTCTGCAATGGCTTTGTGCGGTCACTCATATCATTGCTGTTATGCTCCAAGAATGTTTTTATGTGCTCACAACTGAGCTCTCCGACACACTGGCCTCGGGAAGCTATGTTCGGTAGGTCGTAATATTCAGCATTTGTTCACTAAATAGTAAACAAGGCTGTGTTGCAGTGTCTGTCGTGACTGCGGCACAGCACTGACGTCTGTCCACCATGTTCACAGGATATTTCCTTTCACGCGTCTATGGAATTTCTCACTTAGGTTCAGCTAGATTCCAATGTTTGGGCCGGGATTCCTATTGTCATTGGGCGCTTTCTTACTTCGACCAACCCTGAGGTTGTCGATGTTTCTGGACCCACAATTCCTCTGCTAGCGCCTTCGGTGCAGGCTTTAGGTCCAGCACAGCCCACGTCTTATCTATACCTGATTCTGCCTGACCGGTGCCAGTTTCTGGGTGTCTTCCTGCAACCACTGGCATAGCCGTCCCCTTAGCTTCCATCGTACTCCGACAGTGCCATTTCCTTGGGTACACCTGGGGGACCTGCCACGAGGCCTCTTTTACTCCGCTTGTGCCAGTCGTTCCTATCATTTCATTGTTCACCTCCCACATCTACTGGGTTTTGCAACGATGGCCAGAGCGCCTTGTGAGGTTTACGCTGAACAACTGTTTCAGTGTAAGCTTGGACTGCCTTTATGGAATCCTCAACCCACGAAATATGGCGAAGTCCTGGTCGGCGACGTTGGATTTCTGGACGAGGGCGGTTTCTACCGCATGTTTAACGCCACCAGACTTGCGAACGACGAACTGAACCGCTATGGAGTGCCTGCCGAATATGTCCCATTCCTTGTCGATGAATACGGATTACATGTCGAAGACAATTCTATCCGTCCAGGCACGCTACGCAGCAAGAGTATCATCAAATCCTCATTGCATGGGAAAGCCAAGCTCGGAGGGTGGGTGATTGAGCAGTCTTCATGACTTTGACATATCCGTTTCTTACTGTGTCCGAACCTCGTCTCCAGCCAGGCAGGTGGAGTAGGAGCTGAAGTAGGCTTCAAATTCGAATGCAAAGACGAGACAGGTGCCTTGCTCGTTTTGAAGGATGCGGCCACTAAAACGATCTTGCGACGAAGTGCCCGAATGCCTGATTACATGTTGCGACACCATGCAAGTTGGTATGACCTAGCCAGAGACACGCTTGGTATGGACCTTCGGTCAGACGAGATCATTTTTGTCCAGGGCGTCGTGAAGACCACGGACCGCTGGGCTCTCACGGCAGTCACGGATAGTGGAGAGGGTGTAGAGGTTCATTTCAGTACAGACCTCGGACCATACGGGAATGCCTCATTTTCGTTCTCGCGAGACCGCCAAGCCTCCTTGTCGTATCCGTATCGCCTTGGAAGGGCTCTGACGACTGACACTTCGCGCGACGAGGGCGCAAGCACAGGTAGAAAGGCCACCAAGAAGGATCAATGTATCTTCATCCATTATTACAAGCTCAAACGAAGGTGGTACGGGCCCAAAGTGATAAAGGCGGCGGCGGAACCAAGGGATCCCTCTCGCGGATCTGGTGATGAAGGACATGGTCCAGATTTGACCGCTCAATACGTCAGCGACATGACTGAGGACATCGGCATCGAGCAGGTTCCAGCTCCCTCCATGGTGCGTCCATTTCGGAGAGTTGCACACATTGTCTTGATCAGTTCTTCTAGCCGTATGACCCTGTTGGATATGTTCTTGACTATATTCTCGAGGTACGTTGACCACTATTTTGCGGCGCATGAATTTGTCACCGACCTTGATGAAGAAATCAGAGGCTGAGACCGCAATCGCCAGCGATACAGACGTTATCTCGTTATTCAAGGCAAGCGATATTCGCACTTCGTTTTCCTGCAGATGCTTACAGACTTCATGAAGGACGAGGAGGTCATAACTAACATTCCGGAATTACTGAACAAAATTCGGCCTCGCGTTGAGGTTTTTGAGAATGGTTGTCAGTCTAAATTTCGAACTTGTCCTAATAATGATGCTGAAAGCTCTTCAGTGGGAATGCTTTCGTTTGAAACCGAGCCACTTGTATCTGAGAACATTCAGCCCGTTCCGCAGAGCACGGACGGCGAACTAATCCAACCCGCAACAATGCCGTCAGAGGCAGAAAATTCTGAGCCGTCTACCGACAATCACCACGCTATCACAGATGAAAGAGAACATGACGATACGTCGAAGAAGGGCAGTGTGATACTTGGCCGTTCTGCCTTCATGCTGGATGATGATGCAGGTGGCGTCTCTACACTTGTTTTCTCCCCTAATGGTCAATATGTCGCCAGAGGATCTGAAGACTCTACTATCATCATTTGGGACACCGTCATCGGGGAGAAAGTCAGTGAATGTTTAGACCACTCCGACATGATCTGCTCTCTGGACTTCTCTCCAGATAGCAGGTCGCTTGTTTCCGGCTCCCGCGATACATCGGCCATCATCTGGAGCGTCGATAAAGGTGAACCGCGCCAGATTCTTGATGGTCACCAGGACTTCGTGGAGTGTGTCAGGTACTCGCCCGACGGCCGTACAATAGCCACATCATCTGTCGACTTCACCATCCGGCAATGGAACGCAGAGTCCGGAGGTGCCGAGTCCATATTGCGTGGGCATCATGCCACAGTGATGCTTGTCGCGTACTCTCCCAATGGACGAAGACTTGTTTCTGCCAGCGCAGACTGCACTGTCCGCATCTGGGATACAATCAATGACACTACTCTAGCTATCCTCGAGGGCCATCAGGGTGTGATATACTCCCTGGCTTTCTCCCCCGACAGTCGCCGTCTCGTTACAGGATCCGATGACGGCAGCTGCGGTGTCTGGAACGTAGAGACTGGCGAAGAACTCTTGACGCTTCACGAGCACACCGGCTCAGTATGGACTGCCATGTTCTCACCGCATGGCAAGCATCTTTTATCCGTAGCGAGTGACAGAGTGGTCAAGGTTTGCGACTCCTTCAGTGGAGATAATTTGTCCACAGTTGAGGTTGGCAATGGGCGTGTGAGTGTCGCAGCCTTCTCACCGGACGGGGAACTTGTCTGCACAAGCGCAGAAGACAATGCGATACGCTTGTATAGGACGCGCACAGGTGCATGCCTCGCCTTACTCCAAGAGCACACGGAGCACGTGACTCACTTGAAGTTTTCGCCGGATGGAGACCATATTGTTTCCTCGGATGATAACGCGGTTCGTTTGTGGCATTTGAGCAGTTTACGGGTCGAATGAGGTAGATGTTATAGATGGAGGTGCCAGAAACCGGCCTATCTACGAGATGATGTGTACTTTTCTACCAGTATATCGAATGTACATTGTTTCGCACTGACGGTTCGAACGTTCCAGTATTCACTGCTTAATTAGCACAAGCTGACACACAAGTGTGCTCTATGCAAACACCTCAAGGGCTGTGAACATGTCAAGTATGTTAAGTCACTCGCAGCCACCACATGAAAAGTTATAATCATTCCTACTTCACCCCTTCGCCGCTGGTCTTGCGTCGTCTCTTTCTTTTAAGTTTTCTCTTCTCGCTTCTTCGTGAAATCTTGATCTTGATCTTGTTGTCGTGCACCATTTTCACTACTATGCCAGCTGTCTCCCTACTTGAATGTTAGGTTGAATTGCGCGTCTGATTTCTCAGGAGATCACTTTTGTCAGTGTTTATAGTGTCGATCAATACAATATATCTCGTTCTGTCATATATTCTCCCACTGGCCCTGTAACTTCTAGCCCTATCACGATATGTGTACAATGATAGATGATGATCATCCTAACACGTGCAGAAATATTGTGGCATACAAGAGATATGTATATGATGTTATAGTTACAGCACAAAAAGATTGATCTATCTATGCCTGTTTTCAGTACTATTACTTTGCACAAGAAATACAAGTCCTGTGTTTGTACGAGACATGAAAGTTGCTACCGACTCACTGAAACGCGTTTCGCCACATCCAGAGCACGTGATGGCGAAGTAGTGATGAAACAAAGGCGCGACTCTCAAGTCGTTATTCAATACACCCAGTTGCGTTTACAGCTTGTTCATTGAATGCAGAGATGATTCCCAGTGCTGTCAGTCCCCCAGGCTGGACAATCTATGCCTATGCTGCATATAATTGCACGTTCGCGGGATCGGAACCGCTATTGGCGATAACTTCGGAGTGTTGCCAACTTTACCAGCAGAAAAGAGTTCTGAGTATGTTATATTGTTTCCTACAAATTGCTGCAGCGCTCGCTCAAATTACTCACATCTATGTCACAGGGAACCATTTACACGAAACAATGGCAGTCCGCAAGTGGTTCCGAAGGGCTGACCATAGATTTCGGTCAAAATTGTCACGGTTTCACATCAGCGATTCACATGTCAGCTTGACAACTTCTAATGACCTCAATCTCCTTTTTTGACACCGTTTTATTCTTATCTTGTTTTTTCTGCTTTGTACCCGCTCTGGCAGCCTTTCGTGAGTTTCCAGCGCCAGGTGCGCGCTCTCTGTTACCATTGAGCGGAACAGCAGACTCCGTGACGATGCGATTGAAGACACAGCCACCTCATATGCGCCTCCAGAATCTTCGTGAACGTCGTTCTTCACCTTTCATTGCTGACGTCCTCGAAGACAATTCCAATAGTTTATTGTTTGGTCCTGGAGGACAGGCATCGATAGTGACTCCTCAGGACGCTGGCTACGGCGCAGAAGCAGCGCCAGAAGGTCGTGAACCTGTCCCTGAGGATCAGCCACCTAGTCAGTCTCAGGTACAATTGTCCACGAGACCATCTTCTACGCCGGATACCCAAGCGTCGCAGGTAGCGAAGGTATCTCTTTATCATCGGATTGTAGTGTAACTTAGGAAAAATTCCCTAGTCCGTAGCATTCTCAAGCCTGGATCAAACGTCTTCTGTCATCAGTGCACCTGTCACAGGAACTACTGCCACTATCTCAGGCCAACCTTCAGATACGACCACAGGGTATCCTTCCTCTTTGCCACCTTCGTCAGGTCTCACGACCTCGGCCTCAGCCACCTCTCAATCTTCCACTTCCGCCGCATTCCCTTCCTCTTCCTGGTCTTCATCTCCTTCCCTTCCCTTGTCTTCCTCAGCGACTACGTCATCTCCTCCTAGCGCAAGCTCTTCGTCCTATGCCAATGGCGCATCGTATTCTATATCATCAACACATAGAGCGAGCGTCTACATCGGCATTGCCTTTGGTGTGATTGCTGCCGTAGCTTTCGTGGGTGTGCTATTTGTTTGGTGGATGCGCATCCGCAGGCGCACTCGGCATCGTGCGTTAGAGAGTACGACGACCTGGCCATGGGATAGAGATATCCTAGGTGGTAGTGGCAATGTGGAGGCTGGAATCGACACCTCTACGGTGCACAACGGCCTTGGTCTGTGGGACATACATGAGCCAATGAGAAGAGAACCAAGTCATGGGCTCTTCAGTAGTGGTTTCACCGAAGGTCACCATATTAGTGGCGTCGACGGCAGCTCCTACCCCTTGCCACCCGCGCCCATTCACACCGATGCACGCCTCGCCAACCCATATCCGACAATTCAGATTCACAGCGCAAACAGCAGCGTGCCTGATCTCGCGCCGGACTTGGGAAGACTGCAGGTCGCGAACCTTATGCCCGGTGATGTCTCCTCTGGCGACGAAGCGAGCCGTGCTGGCTCCTCACTCGACATGGCCCCCATGCCGCGCACACTGTCTTCCGAGTGCGGAACGCCGTTTGAGCCCATGGCAGGAGGGCGACCGCGCTTCCTGGGTCTGGGTGGGAGCGGGCTCGCAGTCCCCTGGGCTCCTCTGCGCCCGCGTAGACAGCCTTCACGTATGAGTGGCCTTGGGATTGAAGTTACGAGCGAGAAAGACTGGGTTCCGCTACCATACCCCGGTGATACTCATGCGCAAAACGGACCTGAGGTCGGTGGCTGGGCGGCTTCTCTCAAATCCAACCTTGTCAACGCATTCAATGCCGTGGTTGGTGCAAGCGGCACAGGAGGTTCCGTTAGTGACCACTTAACACGTCCTCCTCATCGAAGAAAGCGGAGTCGTAAGTCGAAACGCCATGAATCGGTCGAGACTTACAAAGGTATGCTGTCGAGAGGGAGCACAATGCGGTCAACTGGTGCTAGTGTGAAAGACTGGACTCTGGAAGAAACACGCGACGGAGCTGGCGTCGTACATATCCGCCTTCCGGATGTGTCCGACGATGTGTCCGACGATGTGTCCAACTGGCTTTCCGACACAATATTTGAAAACGATATCCAGAAACCTCCTACGGCCGTCCTGAAGTCGCACAACCATGAACTTCTATCTGCACATCCTACAGAAAGTGTGACGCGCGCGAGTAGTGTGTATTCCACAATGTCCTTGGGGTCTCCCGAGCTACCTGCATCTCGAATTGCAACAGATCCTCCACGCTTGCCAAGCATTCCCCCTATGTCACCCACCTCAACGCCTTGTTCGACCTCTCACACCAGGAAAAGCACCAGGTATCGGCGACATGAAACTCGAAAAAAGACGCACAGGTCACGGCGACCCACATATATGACCCGCGCATCATCTTCCCATTCTGCAGCCACATCGGTGGGATCAGAAATGTCGTGCCAGTCTAGTGCTCGCTCTGAACGATTGACCTACGCCGAGGAATTTGCAAAAAAGATGCTCAGGGAGCGAAGAAAGAGAGTAATGGAGATGGCCATTGACCGCAGACAGACGAGAAGACCTCTAGGAAGTGCTGGAAAAGCACGGCCAATAATTTGATAACTGATCCGTGGAAGGTGTATAGAACATAATTCTCTGTAATGACTCATGAAAATCAGCATGCTATAACTTACGCTATTCGTATATGTCACATCGTGACAGAGGTGTATCCAAAACTCGAGCCATCCAACCCTCTTGCGACAAGTGTAAATTGCTGTGCAGCATCACGTATCCGTCTAGTAGAACGAGGTCTGGCGCACGGTACATGTTAATTGTGATCTTTCGCAGGCTACAATCTTTGTATAGACTTACCCAAAGACAGTCTTCACTAGCTTGTCCTTCGCTTCATTCGTAGCCTTAGATTGGACGAAGTCGTCCTGAAGTAAACATGCTCAGGCAAAAGTATTGTACTTGAACAATAAGTATGAGGCATACCGCATATAAAATCTCTGTCATCCATACTTTGCTCTCCGCAGGAAACTTCGTCACCAATATTGACAACAGTTCAATCAAGTTCTGCGTCGCCGACCGGGGTGCGATACCAGCAAAGCCATTCAACAGCGCCTTCATCATGGAATGGCCGTGTATCTGTGCAAGCATCGTCTTAGCATCCCCAAGTTCATCTGTGGTAGATGTACGATTGATGAGTGAGCCCTGACATTTAGAATAGGCAAATATCACCCGTGAGTTTCATGTATTCAACATGGCGGATAATCACAAATTTCTTACCAAGAACGTGCAGGCTGCCACTAAGGAGTATCGCTCTTGTAATGACACTGAACTGATCGCACATTGCATGAGGGTGTTGAATAGCTCTGATGGCAAACGATAGAATGTAGCAACGAAGTGGACCGCAACCTGATCGCCACAAATCGAATCATGAATATGGAGAAAAGGTATGAGAGACAAACCGTGTTCATGCAATTGAAAAACGCTTGGACAATATCAGGATTCTATGTTACGAGGATGAATCCGTCAAAAAGACCGCAGAACACGTCACGGGCATGACGCACTGCTTCCATGGCTCCTGGTTGGCTCAAACTATTCAAAGAAACCTGTAAGAGGACCACGAGTACATTCAACACGACTGCCTGAGCTTCTCTGCTCGGAATTGGCTTAAATGTTGTGGGAACCAGCGCCGGAGGATCTAATTGAACGACAAGCATTGTAGCTAAGGACAACCATACAGCTGTCAATTGTCGTTGAGAGGCCATACAGACAAGCTCGAGAAGAGGGTCGGGGGGAAGGGAGATGAGGGTAGTGTCAGAGGGTAGGGAGGTAATAGCTTTGAACAAATCGCTCAATGCCTGCCATACTATAAGAGTCAATTGTCAAACACGAACTTCAACTGTGCTCACATCGCTGACGCCTGCATCCGTAGACCATAGCTCTACTGTTCTCCTGATAGCACCAAGAACAACCTCGCGGATTCGGATCATCCGAGGATCATCTCTTGCATGCTTCATCTGTTTAGTTTCTTCCTGCGTAGCTGGCGAATCGTCAAGCACTAATAGGGAGTCGGTCGTGCCGGTCAGTCCTTTAGCAATGCCTGAGATTGTCTCGAGTTGCTGAATGGCTACCATACGTGCCTCCTCCGGTAGCTTCAAAATGAGTTAGCGTCGATATACGTCCATAGAGCCGCATAATCTACCTGTGCCGATGACTGAAGCGCTTCGAACAACTTTGCAACTACCGGGTTGATTAGAGCCTGTACAACAATGTCGAGCCAAACAATGCAACGTGGTACAAACATGCTCACCTCAACTGCGGGCATGGCTTCCATCGGCGGTAAGGCTTGGATTACGCTCGCAATCGACTGTAACACCTTGCTCTTCTCAGTATCCTTGAGAGCAAATACAACAAGACCTATCAGGTTCATTTATTTGCGTTTGAAGAGGCACGCAAGGACTGACAGGTATACCAATGAGCCCAGCGTGGAGCTCTCCGAAGGCACCGATGTGAGGCGCAAGCGCAGTGCGGTTTGCGTCGCAGAGATCGCGCAGAGCATTTGCAGCTTGCAAACATAAAGCCGGCTCAGGCAATGCAGCTACGATGTAGGATACCGCACCTATGAGCAGGGCAGAACTTGACTGGGAGGATTTAGCGAACCATGATGCATAAGATCCTGAGTATAGAGCACAAAAAAGGACGCAACCCGAATAAGAGGTTAAATAAAGCGAGGAACAATCTGTACGCACCGATAAGCGAAAGTGCGGTGCGCCGAACGCGATGGTTTCCCGCTGTAGGCAGACAACCGAGAATTTCCGGCCCAAATATTCGCGATAGGTGCGGATTATCCTCAAGTGGTACTGCTTCTTGAACAGCCATGATACAATGCAGAGTCGCTTCCACTTCCTACCGGATGCTATATGAGCCTCCTATTCCGTTGAAAATAAGATACTTCTCACCTCCCATCCTTGCTGTCCTGGTTTAGTCGTCAGGCGCTCGATTATATCGCGCACGTAATACCCTAGTAGGTCGTCCCTGAGTATATAATATCTGGTATTCAAACAAGAATTACACATGAACGGGACGATCGCAAAACAAAACGAAGTCCTTACGCATTGATTAGGGTATCCCCAACATCTCGTCGATAGCTGAGTCACAGATCCAACATCGAAGTCAGAACTACCTAGCCTCCACGGAAGGAACCCACATACATTTGGAATTTGTCCCTTTGGTCTAAACGAACATCTTTAGTCCCTGCGCGCAAGCACGAATCGCACTCACCTCTGGTCCACGAACTTAATACCGGTGTGACTGGCCACGCAACTTTTCGTCTCAGCACTTGCACCAGCTCCGAGTACACTGCCTGCGCGATGGCTCGCGATGGCTCCTGGCCCTCGGTAACACTTGCGCTTGCTCCTGCCACATCTGCGTACGCCAAGTCGTCCGCGTCACCCCCCGGGTACTGCTCATCATTCCACAGCGCCTCCTGGAAGAGGTACCAGAATCCCAGTGTCATCTCACTCTCCTCTTCGTCTGCACCGTAGAACCCGGGCAGCGCGGTGTACGAGAGAAGCAGTCGCAGGAAGTTCTGCACAAGGTGCGATTTCGTAGGAAGCGCCGAAACGGGAAAAGGAAGAAGGGAAGAAGCAGGCTGCCGGGGGGACGCGATGTTTGCCGCAAGGTACACGGTGGAATGATCTCCGAGGGCGATGAGCAGCTTGCAGAAGGAATGGGACATGTCATCCACAAAACCAGCTGTCATAACGGATTGGGATGACGCCTCACACGCAGGTTTGTAGGGACGAACATACCGTTCAAAGTCGCCTCAACGATCCCACCTCCGTAATGGTCCAGCCAAAGTAAGAGCGGCTCTGTGAGAGTCTTCGATCCTGCACCGTCGGAGAGAGGAGAACTGGTCATCAACTCTTGGAGAGTATCCGAAGCTAGGGTGAACGACGGCTCGTCGAATTCCGGGGTTGATGAGGATGCTGGTAGAGGGTCTAAAAGCATGATTAGGTGAGGAATGAGAAGCGTAAGGTTGCTGCATTCCGAGTTCGTCAGATAGAATGTACGGCCAACCGTGTCAAGACGTACTCTGCGGAAAGAATACTCAGCCAAGCCTGGAGACATTTAAGAGCAGACATCATTTGGTGAGGTGAGTTGCGTGCTTGTGGAAGAGTGATGCAAGTTGTAACGGCTTGGACGACCATTGGTGCTGCATCAAATAGCGTTCGCTGCATCAGTGCTCTGCAGCAACACGGTGGCTGAGTCAGCGTATTACTACGCGCATTCCACCCGGTACTCACTTACTGGGGGCCAGCAGATCTGCACTAGTTATCTCCTCAGCAACTATAGCGAGGAAGTCCAGTAGATGATCACTTGGCGCTCCGAGGTCGGACAGCGTCCTGACAGAAGACAGCAGCCAATCTGGCCATTGCAAAGGATCGCCAGGGACAATTTTCAGCGCAAGTGACGTGATCTAACAAAAACAATGCAGTTCAATTTCTACGAAAGAGCCGGACGACACGTACTGCAACGAATAATTTACGCAGGATTACTTTGCTTCGACCAACCGCAATTGATCGTCCTGCAAGGCCAACCAGCATGTCGCGCAGCTGTAAGACATATTCCTGGGGAATACTATCCCTGAATAATGTGTTACGTTGATAATTTCAACAACAGCTCTATAAAAGCTGATAGAACCCTCACCAGTCTCTTGCTATCTTAACCTGAGCCGTATGCGCTCCGAAGAACTGCACATTCGGATCTGTGTGATCCAAAAAAGGCAGTACCAGGCCCCAGGCTTCAGGCCGCTTCTGGATGTCGAAAATTTCCTGCTGAAGGCGACGTTGATCCTCGGGGGAGAGGTGAGTCTGTGGCGCATATGCTTGTTGGATCAACTGGAACAATGAGAACGCTATCAGTACACAACTTATTCTAGGAGATTTCTACTTGCTTCTGCAGCCCGTGCAACATCACTTGGAGAGAATGCAGGTAAGAATGCAGTCGCCATGCCCAACAACAAACAGATCCTGCTTTACAAGCCAATCGCGCGCCAGTGTCTCCAAAGTCGGGAATTACTGGGGTGACTACTGATGTGCTCGTTTCAAAGGACGCAGTGGATATTGTTCCTTGTAAATGAACACAGCTTGTTCGACCGGAAAGTTTTGGATTCGCAAGTCAAGGTGAGCGCAATTCATTGAATTCAAGATGTTCTTTGCGGTCAATGTGCCGCAGACAGTTTTTTCCATAAAGGGAAATTACGTCACATTGTACCTTTTTTGCCATGTCCTTTGCAAATTCTCGCACAAGTCAAAACATACGAATCACCGTACGGGGTCGTTTGTTTGATGTGATAAGTCGTTCTTCCTTTCTCTCTCTATCTTTGAGTGTCCCTACCCCAAGTACGCCATTTCAAAGTGAGCAGACGTTGGTTGTGCATCATACAAGTCACGTACGCTAATTCGTCCTCGCAAGAATCTTCTCGAGGTTTTCCAATCTGAGAACACAATGAATCCCCAGAGACTTCCTCCCGAGCTTGTGGAGATTGTTGTACAACACGCATGGTTATCCACTGACCCTAACAATCGCTGGCAATTCTACCGTACAATCTCCCTTGTATGTCAACAATGGTTGGGGATAATCTCTGGCATAGCTCTCCGCTACCCGGTATTTGAACACCCATCCGACGTGAAAGTCTACTGCAAACTGACATCGCAGTGGACCGCCCGGCGTACAGTGGGCCAAGACGCAGACTCGTTTGCTCGCGCACTCTTCCAGAGATCGCATCTGCGCGTCGATCTCACCCATCGCATGCACCGCTTCCTACATCCGGACGGATGGTTCGCATACGACGCCTGCGTCACAATTGCCCATATCGTGCCAGACTGCAAGTCCATGGAGGTCGTCGTCAACTTCTCGCCCCTGCTGAACACCGAGCTCTCGCCTTATCGTGCGCTCTTCAATTTCCTCTCCAAGTTCCGCTCCATGCATAGCCTCTATCTCTACTGGCCGGACATCTTCATTGGCCGATGCCCGTCTCCGTCCATCCGCCTCTACACGGTAACGTACCTGCGTATCCATCAGTATCCGCGTTGCACGTGCACTCCGATCCACGAGCAGCAGTGCAACTCGGGTGAGTGCTTTCATTATTACCTCCCAACGCTGTTCCCGAATCTGCGCCACCTCCACTTCGATACACCGTGCATCCTCAAGCGCCTCACGCATCCACCTAGCCTACAATTCGTTACTTTAGAAGCACCTCCGAAACACTTTCTGTCGACGCGCGGCTACTTCAGCTCCCTCATGGGCTGGAATATCGTTTCCGCCGTGAATGCGGGATTCCTGAAGCATGAGCATGAGGGACTATTCGAAAGAAAAATCATAGTCAATACAGGTTCTGACGAGCCAGACGGATGGCACCAGGCTCTTGCTGCGTGTCAAGAGCGCGATGTGGCACTTGAGCGTCGTTACATGTACCCAGATACGATTGCTCATTGACCTGAATGTATCCGATACTTGTGGTGGTAGGTGCGCACTCCACAATTTCGTTACATGATTCTGAATCATGTTCTTGTTTCACAGTGTATATCGTATTTCACTAAGCAGTACAACGAGTGCAACAGGATATAGTTGAGTAGTCGGTCTAGGTGTAAAGAAACCTGACCGTGAATACTTATATGATACTTGCATGTCGAGTTCTGCGTTGCTTGAGGTAACGCTGCTTTGGATGCTCGCCGTCGCTTCGCTGTCCCTCGTAACGCTTCATGCATAGCACCATCGATAAAGTTAAAGAAATGAGCCTGCAAACGCTGGATAACCTTCAAGAATACAATTGTGAGGTACAGTTGCGTGGGTCTTGCCAATGTTAGAGCCAATAGGATTGTCACTCAAATAGCATGATTGCGAAGAACTGTTGTAGATGTTGTGCGTGCTAAATCGTCGCTTTTTATCACCCAGTCGTATATGTATCATTGTGTCTTGAAGCGCCCCGAAACTGATAATTAGACCACCCTACAGCACATAATGTACTAATAATAAAGAACATGATGTACAAAGCGTCCTTCGTGGCGCAATAAGTATGATGGCCAGGTGAGCGACACAGCAGGATGAAGGTGCAAAGGAATGGATGAAGCGTGTACAGAGCAGAACGAAGACAATGAAGAAAGGAACACACGTCATGAATACATCATCAGGATGGGTTAGGTATCGTTCTCCATAACTTCCTTTTCGTACTTCTTTTTCATCACGCTAACTGTAAGCCGAGCTCTATTTAGCAAACGCACACGACATATGGGTTTGAAGATCACGTACCCTCACGAGAGATCTGTCCAGAAGATAACCAACCCTCCGGGAACGCGCTGACAATCTATAGCGGATATTCAGTGCCATGTAGGCCATCGAGATGTGAAGCGCGCACCTTTTGATACAAGTTCTTCCGCACGCCCTGGTCACTCACAACCTGGTTTGAGCCCTCCAGCATACTGCGGCACGCGTCAGCACACATGCACCCGCCACAGGCACACCACCGCAACACTCACTTCTTCTCGTTTTCGATCCGGCAGCACTCGTTGCTCAGACACACGAGCTGCCAGATGATCGCCTTCATCGTGTCCGTCAGCCGGTACTTCTTTCCCGGCGGATGTGGCTCCTTGTCTTTGCCCTTTCCGCCGCCCTGCCCCGCTCCCTCGTCGGGCTCCACCCCAGTGTCGTTGCCCCCATCGTCTATGGATGGCCTGCTCACAAGAGACGAGGCACCGAGCTTCGGCGTGGGCTGTGAGTCCGACGCCGCAGGGGTGCCTTCGACTGAATGTGCAACGGAGCCCCCACCAGCTTCCGCTTCCGCTTTAGCACGCTCTTGCCGCTTCTCTGGGTTATGGAAACATGATATGAGTACAGATCAATGGAAAAAACCCCGTTACTTGAAAGCGCACATACCCCATGCGATGACACTCTTCTCCCACTCTTCCATCGCCTTCGGAAAACCTTCATCGGCAAGGACTTTTAGCTGATTGATAAGAGCATTTTGGCGGTCTACAAGCAGAGCCGTGTGATCCCGCCAAATGGTTCGTTTAATGAGTTTCTGCACGATGAACACAAAGTGTGAGCGCCAATGCATCATACGAGAAACAAGACGGTACTGAACACCCTCGTTCGATGGTAACGAGGTCTCGAGAGGGTTCCAACAGATAATGGGTGAGACATGTTACACACCGTCATTGTGAATTTGTTATAAGGGAACAGCCGTGGCATTAGATTGAAGAAATTCTCGTCATACTCGCCCAGAATGACCGCCTTAAGGGCAACCTGACCAAGCAAGGGCTTGAGTGATGGCGGAAATTTGCCCTTGACGTCCCAGTTTTCTGGCGAAACGCAGTGTGTGAGCGACATAGACTGGCCACAAGACGTGACGAAGGCGCACCTTTCGAGATGGCTTCCCGAAGCGTCTCCAGTGCCTCTTCGAGCTCGGGATGAAATGGCTGCTATGCAGACAGGAAGGTTAAGCTCGGCTCTGCGTCACCAGACAGGGCACACCTACAATCTCGACGGTCTTCCGCCTCTTCTTCGAGGCACCGTCCCCATGCGCTGCAGGGCCATTCACCATGCTCGCCACGCTCGAGCCCTCACTCAGCTTCCGCTTCAAGCCCTGCGTGCCCTGCTCTTCCTCCATGTCGGAGTAGAGCGCAATCGGCGAATCGCGCGTACCGTCCTCCGTCTTGGGCCTTTTCGAAGATGGCGGGAGCTTGAACGTCGATGACGGGCCAGCGACAGAGGGTAGGGATAGGGAGCCAGCGAGGGACGGCGGTAAGGGCCCGTTCGAGAGCGCTTGCGAGACGGAGGCGGAGGGAGGGAGGATGCTGACCTTCTTCGACTTGGGCTTCTTGCTTGGCGTTCTGGTATGAAGGGACACAATGAAAGTAAATCAGGATTGAACACGAACAACGGGTGCTTCCGTGATAAACTACGTACTTATTGAGCAAAGCGACTTGACCACTGGAGACATAGAAGCCCTTCTGTTTTGTCTGTGCAAAGAACGTCCGTTCATCCTGTGCCAGTTCAGAGTCGTCAATGAATGGGTCGTGGACATCGTAGTATTCCGATGCAAGATTCTTTCTCTACTCGAGGCATCAGCACAAGTGTAGCTATAGTATCGCACGACACTCACCCTCTTACGCTTCTTCTCGTTCTTTTTACCGTCCCCTTCGTCGTCGCCCTCGCTGTGGCTGTCATCGCTTGTGTCCCTCTTCGACGGGGGTGGAGGTGTGGGTTGTCGTTGGCCCGTGGCCTTGCTCAGCGCAGCAATATCAACTTCATAGGCTTCCGGTCCACCAAGCCTGATATCGAGGCGAATGGTCTGCAACGGTGGACGTGTCGGGGGCGGGGGCGACGGCGACGGTGAACGAGCGGCAGCCGACTTTGTGGATTTGGGTTTGGCGCCCGTAGCCGTCGACGCGGGTTTACCAACTGCGGTGACAGAAGGGGATGGTTTCGATTTCTTCTCCTTTACTGTACCATTCTCCTTGATTTTAACGACACCGTTTGTCGTCTCTGGCGAAGACTTGCCGTTGAGGGTGCTGGTGCTAGGTGCTGCGTCGTGCGCATTGTCGGCGTCGATAGGGGTGGGAGCGTGATGATGTGGCGACGGCGAGCGCGACGTCGCCGACGAGGAGTCCGGAACTTGTTGGGGTGTTATGATCTCGACATCGCTGGTCATCTTAGGCTTGTTCTTATGAACAACACGGACCAGGAAACGAGCGATTTGAGGGGGTAAAACTGAGGAAGTTACCTAAAATGGCAGGTTTCTGGGGAGGGAACGAGCTGAGGAGGAGAGGAACCCTCGGGCGCGGAGATGGCGCCATATGTATTCCTGTTTTCGGTTGACCCGGTTGACGATTGCCATTTGGCTGAGGCAGAGAATCGGCGCGGCCACAGACTCGACCTGGCTTTTCTCATTGGCTCGGCATTTCCCATCTACGACGCTCCTCTGCTCCTCCTCCCCCACTTCCACCCGGGTCTTTTCAGAAATATTATTGCTTTGACCTCCTCCTCATCAGCACCCTTCCTAGTCCCGTCAGTCATAAGGCTATGGTGTTCAATCACACCCGAGCTACATTCAAGCGCCTGAGAGGTTCTCACATCTCCGTCCTGGCTCAACGTGGGTGAAATGATATGACCCTTTTCGGCATATCCATTCCTTATATCTCGTACTATGCAGCACTAATATTGCTGATGCTCCGTATATATTTCTCGAAAGCGCAAGTGCTCAGCTGCTTGTGATTGGAGCGCCCTCTCCATGTTCTCATTACAACGAGCGGTATGCTTCAAAGTTGCGTGTCCTATTAGTGCGAGCTCAGAGTCACTGCTGCGATAAGCCATGTCATTCGATGCATACATCCTCTCAAATCCGTTTCATCAATTTTATTCCTACGCCATCAACACGCCCTCTTTCTCATGGATTGTGAGAAAATACGTACACCTCGCATGAAGACCGGCCTGAAATGTTACGACATGCGCAATCTCTGTGGATTTCAGGCACCTTCCCAGCTGAGCGTAAGCGAGTCGCTTTGGCCACTTGTCCTCATCTTGTGAGTGTAGACCCGGGCCGCTGTCATCGGCCATGCTGCGCTTCATTAATCTGGTCCGTCATGAGATAGGCGTTAGATGCGGACGAACAAATCCGAAACAAACTGTGCACCATGTGTAACTAGCCTGCAATTGCCATTGATAGCTGCAGTCAAAGATACGAGAAGGAGACTGGTCCTGCATCCCTGACTATTATGACCGTTGGATGTGACAAGACTGGAAGGACGGAATGAAGTATTGATCAATCGTGCCATGTGCACCGGCCTAGGTGTCCGTGAGGTTGGTCCAATCTCTCCTCAAGCCCTGGATTTTGAAGGCTCTCTACTATGCACCGCGTATGATGTTGTAACACGCCGAGCATCACGGGCGGAGCAGTGATAGGGAGAGCAGGAGGATTGACCCGCTATATGAACGCAGTGGCCAAGAAGTTAGTCCGAATAGCACCGCAACCTATCGCAGCCGCATGTCAATCAAGTAATACCACAAGCCTGTGCCACAAAGCCTCAACGAATGCACTGTGCAAAACGAAGAGATAAAACGCCGTCGCTGTTATTTATGAGACTTTAGATGTGTACGCGAGAAACTATAAAAGATGAGTGTATGTTTCGCCGACTTCCCGACGTGTTTTGCCCGCCCACCCACCACGTGAGTGATCGAGGCGCCCTTCCATTTTCGGAGAACCCGGCGGCTTGGCGCGCTGAACGCCATTTAGATCCTGAGTATTTGATAGTTATCTCGGGATTTCCTAGTCCTCACGGGTCCACGTCGTTGGTCGTGTATAGATCCAGACCGTTCAAAACTACGGACGCAAGTGTGCATTCAGACCCAGAGTCGATGACAGTCAGACCTTGATCAATTCCCATACACGTATAGACGCCGGTCATTCGACCGTAGAATTACAATGGCATGATGGCGGTAAAAGATCGCACTAGATACTGTGTATATAGTATGCATGTCCGAGCTCAATATCAAAGCAAAATAGCCAAAGAGAAGTCAAAGTGCCAAAGCAACAATGGCCCCCGAGAGACAAAAGTATGGTGATATACAGTCTCAGCTGCCCGAGCTTCGAAGGTTTCCACAGCTAGGTGGGTCGAAGAATCATCCCAGCATCCACTGGTGACATTGAACGAGGTCTCGGCGTCGCGCATTTCGCACGGCATGACTGCTAATGCATAGTACACAAGGATAACTGAATACCTATAGCATCTTCTGTTTGGTAGTTTCGTCGAAGACAGAGCGAGGAGAAGCTATGTCCGGATGGTAGTCCTCTCTAATCAAGGATCCCGCACGCCGATAACTCCGGTCTCCTATCTGCCAATAGAATGGCATACACTTTGAAATATGGTGGAAATGTCAAAGCGAAGGACCAGGATAGAAAATGTGCGCGAACAGGGCGACACCTGTTAGGTAACGATGTATGCGTTGAATAGGTAATGAGGTCCCAGGGAAATAAACAGACTGAGCGCCATGAATTCCGATTTTGAAGAAAACAAATACTTCTCACTTGTCTCACTCTGTCCACCAGGGAATGTAGATGTGAGGTACCGCTGGAAGTCAAAGGCTCTACCATGGCAAGGAAACATCTGCTCTATACCTGAACATTTCATTGTAGCCGCAAGGATGAGGCAAAGAATATTTCGGATGCAGAAAACCAACCAGGATATAGCAGAGTCTGCGCTCGTATATGGGTTATGGTGGCGAAAAACTTTGCGCGAGTCTTGGTGGGCAGGTATGCATAGACCGTGGATTCAGGTATCGTAGGTCTCAGTGGCATCGCTTTCGACCGCCAGAAGTGTGACGCAACTGTATCTCGGGCCTGGGATGTTGAGTCGAAGCGGACGACATCGAAGATACTGATGCCACAGCAACGCCCGGATCCAATGGATGGCAAAGGCACTGACTAGTCGATTTCAACGTGCTCCAGAAAATATCTGCCGCATAAAAGACATTGAGCCTCCTCAATGACGCTTCCACAGAAGTGGGTATGCGTCGCAGGCGGAAGGACAAAGGGCACCGCTGGATACCCGCACACACAAAGTGACGGGGAGGATTATGAAGATAGAACGTGCATGGAAGGGAAGGGGTCACCATGATTACAAACCGTGAGGTTTCTTCCGCAAGCTCGCCAGAACATACGGCCTAATTTAGTGATATGGCCTACGCTGCATGTACAAGGAAGCTGTCGCGAGGACCACACCATATGAACTTTTAAATAAGTTGCTAATAAAGAGCTACTGTATAAGTTTCCAGCCGCTGCGAGGGGCTGCAGTCTTCCGATCTACAAGATCAGAAGGACGTGTCAGATACACGGAACCTGTCAGCGGCGGCCAGGTAGCCAGGATGATTGCAAACAAGGAAAATTTACTGACCTTGATCATCAGCGCTCATGATGCCTGGCGGCAGTTCAATTCCTCACACGTTCGTGCGGCTCTTGCCATGGCACACCTGAGTAGAGACGCGGAAGGAAAATGTATCAGCTTATGATCAAGCTGTACTTATGGAGATAAGCGGTATGGGCTGCATGAGACCTACCAAGGACGTCCAATATCTCTCGCTCAGTTTCCGAAGCAATGATAAAGCCTTCAAATATTTCAGCGCTAACAAATCGCAAGCAAATGGAATCGCTCTACCGCCATCAAGCTTCTGCCTTCTATCGCTAGGATTACGTATTACGCCAGCAAAGAGACCTCTCTGATTGAGCGAATATCCCATTACGTTGGCTTTGAGACGTAATGAACGATTGAACTGATCGTGGTTGAGGGGCCGAATGCGATTAGTACTATCCATCTCAATCTAGTCGTTCAGTCTACCAGAACAAACTCACGATATCATCTCCCTACAATAACATGAATACCTGGACCAAGGCATTTGAGATGAAAGACTAACCGTATAGTATAATAATGCAGCACCTCTTGACTCATAAGGCACAGCGAGGAAATCTGCATGACCAATAAGCATGTTGGAACCAAAGAATGTAGCTGCTACCATATTCATACCGATTCGGCGCCGCATACCGTTTACGTCTCGTCTGCATAAACCGCGGTACACAAGCTCCAGATCCTCGAAATTATCCGGAATGCACAGATCTTCAGTCAGGATGCCTTGTCGGTGTAGCTCACCCAAGAGTCGTCGCAGCACGCCTGCGGCACGAATCAAATATCAGATTATCGCAGTCAGCAAAGGTAGCGGCGGACTCACCTTGATGTGTCTTGCCATCATCTGTGGGCCGAGTGATCAGTATGTCAATATCCCCGCAGTCGGCTTTCCCCCTAACAATAAACCGGCAAACGATTCATGATCAACCATGATGACGAGGTATGCAAATGCTAAATCATACCTTCTATAACTTCCCATGATTTCGATGAATAGTCTAGGGTCAATATCAAGTGCTGAGAATGGCATCAAGGTCAGTCTTGCACAACTTTCACATAAAGCTTGTGTATAATTTAACCTATAGGTTTGATGAGATTAAAGATATCGGCTGCTTCACTCCTTGGCATTCTGGAATTAATGTCTGGATTAAAAACCTAGCATGAGCTATCCGACATGAAAATTTTGCACCTGAAGGGAAGTGTACAATTACCTGCATAGTACTTCAAACCGATTTTTTGAACCGAACTTAGCTTGATTCCACCTTTCCTCGCCTCGATGTCCTCTAACGTTCTACAACCACTTGAGAACCATTTAAAGGCGGTATTACGGCCTGCAAAGAGGCATTCTGATTATGAACTAATCCAAAATTCATGAATGAATATGGGAGATACCCACCTACACCATAGATACCCTGAAACAAGGTGATCGCTCTCACGTCGTCAGTCTTTTCGTACCCAATGCGTTGCAAATTCCCGGTCTCCAGAATTTCCATGATCTATACAAATCAGTAACAAGTATGTTGTCTCAGAGATCAAAAGCCAGTGAGCATTTCCAATACAATTCTAGACTCGCCTTCTGCGCAGTCTTATCACCAACACCTCTGATGGCCCGCGCCTCTTGACGTGACTTGATCCTCGAAGGATAAGACCGTAGAGCTCTGATAGCTAACGTGTGGGGAAAGGAATGTAGGAATACAACTCAACTCGAGCATAATAATACACATTTGATTTGGGGGACAGAAACACGACTGACCTTTTCCGTAGCTGAAAACGCGCCACCGATCCTCCTCAGATGGTTTGGCTTTGTGAAGCTCCATCAGTTCCTCAAGCTGTTCGACAGCTGATTCAGCATCATCCAGCCAATCTGCTACCGGTAGTGAATGAATGCGCTATCACCTTATCAATCACGTCTTGATTGGGGCATTGGGCCAATTGCCCGTTGGTTTTGGTATCGCACAAGAATGCCTGACGAAGGATAGAGCAGAATCTTGGAGGCTATTCTCGTCCAGAGTAGAGGTATAAGTGAAACGAACCCTCTTCTTGTGAGCCCCATAATTTACAGCATGCGTGTGGTTCCTTTTCAAGTCGGTTTCGTCGTCCGAGCCCTCGTCACCTGGTTGCCCATGCAGTGCCTGTGATGGGAATGGACAGTCCGTATGGAGACAAAGGAGCAAAACCTACGTACTTCCGCATTTCGCTCGGCCCGTGCTTGTTCATAGAACTCGGCCAGGGGATCCGCGGCGGAGAGAATGCGGGCTCCGATTCTAGAGGTACCTTTCATCAATGAACTCGGACCCGCTATCTTCAGTGGCTCATCGATCTGATCGATTGTGCTGACTGCTTGGCCACCCACATGAAGAATTCTAGGGAATGACGGGGGTGATATGGACGGTCCAAACCGACCGCTCGACAAAGTTTGGCGGGATCCGATTCCGTCCTGTGTGAATTCCCTGTTATGGGTTATCAAATGTATGCCAGACGCGTCCCATCGACCGCGAAGAATGCAACGTACGATATAGCACTAAGTTCTCCGCTTCCCTGACCTCCATTCATATCAGGGCTGCCTATTTGGCCTCCCGAGCCATTGGCTTGATGTACGAGCTGCTTTTTTTTCTGTTTCTGTTGATTCTGTTTGTTGGGCCAGAGAGGTGGTCCAGCGTCTATGCGCTCGTGGAAACTCGCGTGCATTAACTCATAGTCCATCTTGACCTCTTCTTCTTCTTCCGCTTCCGGCTGTGTGGTTGTGTTCGACGTTCCATCACCCGCAGCAGCCATCTTCGTCTTTTCCCGTACCTTGGCTGCACGCTTCCTCCTATACCGTTCCAATCCTGAGATTACCCAGCTCCATTTGACGGTAGGAATGTGATTGGGGATCATGTCCAAAGACTTCAAGCCAAGGGCACGTAAAAGCAACCTCTTCGATGCGTCCGTGACAACATGAGTCACCTGCGCGGGGTCATACTCTGGGATGAGCGTACCGCCATGTTTAGTAATCTGCGGGGAGGGGTCAATGATAATGTAAGTGCACTCCATTCCAGTAAAAAAAGCATGCGCACAAAGTCCATCCTGCCCCGGGTCTCCGTGCTTGCATATTGCATATCGTTGCTGAAATAGAAAATACGCTTCCCCTTCAGGTATGAGCTACCGGAACGCCTGCCCGCCTCGGCGAACTTCGCCTGCAAGCGCTGCGCATATTCCAGCGGCGTTATCAATTCTTTTTCCTTCCGCTTCGCTTTCGCTTTCTCAGTTGTGGTACCGACGACCTTCTGCTTCCCAGTCGTCGCGTTTCGCGCTGCCGGTCCGACGATAGCAGGAAGCGATGGAGCTGCCTCGGCGTGCGCAGAGCTTGGCGGTGTAGTAACATTGCTGCTGTTCGCTGTACAGACTTTGGCCTGGGGCATTTCGGGCATTTTGTCCCCATGACCTCCCTTTCGGCCGCGAGCTTGACTGGACAATTTCATCTTTTCGCTCAAATTCTCGTCTGCCGCCATAGGTGCAGGAGCTACGACATCCCATCGCACTGGGGTGGTTGACTGATGGCTCCCCGATGGTTCAGGAATCATGTCTCCTGTGCCGTGTCTGTGTACACAGGTGGTTTGATGAGACTTGGGAAGAGAAGGAAACGGCTTCGCAGAGCCTATATGTTCGAGTTCCTTTAGCGAAATGGGCTCCATCTGACGATGTTCTGACTCATTTGATTGAGAAGCAGAAGCTATCGCTGCAACCGGTACTTTTGAGGAGATCTTGGTAGGGTCTCCAAGGTGAGTGTGAACATGCGTGAGATTCATCACATTACTGTTCTTGTCACGGTGTCTTCAGGCGCAATTTCGAATATGTCTCAACATGCTCAACCCTCTTGAAACAGATTAAGGGACAACTGACCGACCACTGAATGTTTGCATACCCAAATCATCCTGAATCTGAGCACTTGGGTTGCACACAGTATGTTCATGTCCACGTACAACCTTCGGCCTCTTCACCGCGTCGGAGCTGGTGGAAATGATTTCGGATAGTTTCCGTTTGACACTTGCAGATCACGTTATCGAACGACGAGGCGCTTACAGGAGATCTGAAGTATATACCTTGAAGAAATGGTTCGTTCATCCATAATCACAGTGTCCGGCGATGTGGGGGCAACACAGGGGCCCATAGAGCCGGTCAGTGGGAGAGAACACGTTACTGGGTCCCTACCTATCTGCGCTGCATGAGGTACAGGTGCGGCAGCGGTGATCAATGAGGAGGTTCTTCGGTTATCTACTCTGTATAAAGCATGCTTCTGACTGTCCGCCTGGTCAGATACGTGGATTGTGGGAGTCGTCCGGCACCAGCGTACCTTGTCCGAGAAAGATACTCTTCAAAGTCTTCGTTGGGCATCTCCATGCGCTCTTCTTGTTCACTGAAAAATGATTCAATATCGGACATGTCTGCGAGAACAGATTGTATTTTTGTTGAACGGTGCCAAAGAGATCCCTCGGGCTCAGTCCCAAGCGCGTAAATGTTGCCTGGCCACACTGAACAATTCAACGTTCAGCACCGGATTCGGAAAATCGCGTCCAGCATGTTCTCACGGTCGCACACCCGAGTTGTCGAAAAGATAATGATAACCCGCTGGAGAGAATTTAGGAGCATCACGTACATAGGTAGATAGATAGATATATTGTATTCTGTCTAGTCTGGAAGACCGACAAAAATGTCGGACAACATTCAATCAGTAAAGCGAATGGCAGCTGTCAGGCTTTTCCATTTTCAGAGTGTTTTTTGATACCCGACCGCTGACGATCAATAGCCTGAGTGGAAGGCCAGTGTAGAACGCCGGCATTTCCGCCACGACGCGAACATGTTCGCGATTTTGGCTGTGATGAGTAGCAGAAGGACGCTCAGGTCACAGTACGGTTCTGTATCAGAGAACGGCCTTCACTTGTTTTCTGGACCCTATCGTGGGTGATGCATATGCGTGTGCTGGTTTTCGCACTTCTCGCACTTCTCGGGCTTGCTTTCCCACACTAGTGGAACCGCACAATACACGTTGAGTATCCGTTCTCCTTGTTGTGCGAAGGATACGATGATCTGACCAGACACATGTCGCATGCAGTGTACCATACACGTACAATAACTGCAGCTTTGTACCCTTATAGTATGTGTATTTTCCTGGTATTCTCCATGTCAGCGTCTCTTGGGACCCACGAGCACAAACAACCATCAGGAAGCATGTGACCATCCTCAATTTATTCGATTTCATCGGGCACTGCAGCTTCCAGTCCATTCCAGGCTCCCCAGGCCTTCTGCTTTCGAATCTTTTGTGTGTGGTAATTACACCCGTTGATAACATTAGATCTTCTGCCGCGAAGTCGCCAATGTTACCCTCCATTTGCGGACCGCGTCGTCACGAACAGTGGCGATAACGCTAGCATGGGCCTTGTAGAGTGCAAGCTGGCGCCCCCCTTCTCTGACCTTCGACTTCTGGGCGATCCGACCTACTTGCATAACGACATACCTGATGCTCATCTTCGCGGACTTTTGCGTTCGGGAATGTCACGAATAATTATAGGGCACCCATCCCCAGCCTAATGTGCATTTGTTTCCGCGCGCAACGTTCTTCGGAGATCAACCAATCGGAGTCCCTGTGCCTGGTAATATTGATGGTTACGGAGCGGACAGGTTTGATTTCTTCGCTCCAAAGGGTCCTCCTCTTCCTGTTTCAGGCCTAATCGCGGCCGGCCAACGTATGTCATGTCGCATTGCACTTTCGCAGCACTTCGCCCAAGGCGTACAGAATTGTATTTATCTTTCGGCAATGCCACGTCTGGTCATAGACACCTCGAGTCTTTACCCCGACTCGTCGAACCACAACGCGTTGCACACGTTGGACCCCTGTACTCTCTGCGATCATACTGCCCCTTCTGACACTACTGCGCCGCTGAGTTATCTTCGCGGTTGACTCTCGTCGGAGTTCTTATGGGACTTATACAGCGCCTCGAAGCGTTCAGTGGACAAGTTGTGACTTCTTTTCTCAACTTTGCCTTTGCCTTGTGACCCCATGGCTGTAGACCTCACCCGAGCTACTATCGACGTTAACTCGGATACAGAACGATCCTCAGATGGCTATGATTCGGCCCAGGGTGAATCCTGGTCCGATACGTCGTCAGATATGACCGAACTGCACCCTGACGAGTTTCCGGACTTCTTCGCTGAGCGGGGTGGTCGGCTCTTCCATTCTCATGGTCGCTCGCCGTATCCTTTGCCTGTGGATGCGGACGAGCAACATGTGAGTATAGCGACCTCCATCTTTTTCGCTTGCCAATTTATCGACAATATGTGTCTTGAACTAAAATATCTGTTCAGAGATTTAACAGGCAACATAAACTCTTCAAGAAGCTTCTTGGAGGGCATTTTGTTGGTCCAGTGCCAGAGGTCTTGGAAGACCTGCCTGGAGAACAAAGGCGTGTAGTAGACCTTGGGACAGGAACGGGAAAATGGTATGCTTGCCTTTGTACTCATGGAACGATGTATTACAGACCATGTAAACAGGGTTATGAGGATGGCACGAGATTTCCCGCGTGTTAAATTCGATGGGCTAGATATCGGTAGGCTACTTGAAATATACTATTTCGAAGCAAGGCTGACAACAAGCTCCGAACAATAAGTTCCAATAGCTACTAGATACCCGCGGTCCAATGCATTGTTCATAATGAAGGATATCACCGCGCGCCTCGACTATCGAGATGGCTCAATTGATTTAGTCCATGCCAGAGACATTTCAATGGGAGTGAGTTGATTCACAACTGCACTATCACCGAGCAAGCTTCTAATTCCTCTTAGATCAAGGATTATCCTAGGTTGCTGGATGAAGTTGCTAGGGTTCTTCGTCCTGGTGGACTGTATGTCGCAGGCGAATGGGGCCGCTGTCCGGTCATGTGCAACGGCAGCAACATTATGACGTGCGCACCTGGGGCATTTCAATTGTTCGACATCTTGAACCGGTTTCTCGAACGGCAAGGCCTTTTTCACGCTGCTAGTGGGATCACAGGTTGGCTCGAGACAACCCACTCATTCACAGATATTCAGCAAAGGCAGTTTATGGTTCCCGTTGGTGACTGGCACTCCGAACAAAAAGAGATCGGGAACTACATGAGAGGCCTGCTGGAGTTGTTCACAAGCTCGACACGAATTTTGCTGGCGCGGGCGGGCTTTGACGCGCGGTTCGCAGAGAGACTGATTAATAGTTTTTTGCACGAGATGGAAGTCATCCCTGGAATGGTCTTTCCTTACTACACTGTGCATGCGCGAAAGGTCTAGCTAATGGTTCCTCCCTGTTCTTGTTGTATTCACGTTGATATGCATGTACATAAGTATGTCGATCTGAATCTATTGGTACGTAGGTGTGTCCGAGCGGTCATCGGCCAAATCCGGAAGCGGGCACTACCGCGCGGATTGTTGCTGCTCCTGGTCACAAATAAGCCCTGTCTAATTTGTTCTACGAGCTTTCAGTCTTTTCTACTCTCGATGCTGGCAGCTAGAACGTCGGCCGCACGCAGTGCGTCGCGCATAGTCCGTAATTTCGCCACTGTCGTCGACACCGCTGGCGTGAAGGTCGCGGCGGTAGACAACGGCGAGCCCACGTCTGCTGTCACTTTCCTCGTTAAAGCAGGAAGCCGGTACGAAATCAAGCCGGGCGTAGCTCATGCTTTGAAGAGCTTCGCGTTCAAAGTAGGTGTTTACTATCGCTCGCGGTAAAGAATGACGGACAGAAAAAGGAATTTTCAGAGCACGAGCAAGCGTTCCTTCCTTGGAACGATCCGAGAAGCTGAACTTTATGGTGGTGTATTATCGTCAAGCTTGATGAGAGAGCATTTAGCTCTCACGGCAGAGTTTTTGCGGGGCGACGAGTATGTACCCAACTTCACACTACGCGGTCTGCCATTCTGACGCAGCGCAGACCTTTCTTTGTAGACGTTCTGTCCTCCTTCATCTCCTCCGCTAAATTCACTCGCCACGAGCTCGATGAATACGTTGCTCCGGTCTGTCAGGCTGAGTCGACCGGTGCGTTCTCGAACCCCGCGACGCGTGCGATTGAGCTCGCGCACGCACTAGCGTTCCGTACCGGCCTTGGCTCTTCTCTATTCGCCTCTGCTGGCAGCCACGTCTTCGCGGAGGACGTCAAGACGTACGCGGACTCTGTTTTCGGCACGGGCAACATCGCTGTTCTGGGCACCGGTGTCGACCCGAGTACGTTGCAGAAGCTTGTCGAGCAGTCTCTCGGCTCCCTCCCTGCATCTGCCGCTCCGACCTCGTCCCCGACCTCTTATTTCGGCGGCGAGACGCGCATCGAGGCACATGGCGCGCCCGAGACCGTCTTCATCGGATTTGGCACCGCTGGCGCTCCCGCCCCCGAGCTCGCCGTGCTTGCTGCACATCTGGACCCGCAACCTTCTGTGAAGTGGTCGCAAGGCCTCTCACCCATCTCGAGTGGCATTCCCGTGGACACGTCTGTCAGGGCAGTCTACCTGCCGTACTCGGACGCGACGCTGTTTGGCTTGTTGGTCCAGGGATCAACAGCAGAGGGTGTAAAGAGTGCCGGAAAGGCGGCAGTGGCTGCGCTCAAGGCCGCGGGTGATGTCAAGGGCGAGGAGCTGAAGAAGGCTGTTATGAAGGCCAAGTTCGCGGCTGCGAGCTCCTTGGATGGACGTGACGGTCTCATTGCTACCTTGGCCGCCAACGTGAGTGGAACGTTCTGGCCCTGTGAGAGTTGACTAATTTCCGTCTGCAGGCTCTCGGATCGCAGTCTCTTGACAGTACCTTATCAAGTCTGGATAAGGTTGAAGCTTCTGCTTTCTCTAAGGTAAGAAACATAGCGCTATTGCCCTTTTATGGATGCTTTTCCTGAGTTCTTTGTTTAGGTGACGTCCTCCCTACTTACGGCTAAGCCCACATACGTCGCCATCGGCGATGTCAAGACTCTGCCTTACGCAGATGAACTCGGGCTCTGAGCTTCAAAATAGATACACATCTGAAAACACGCTACACCAAGTTTAGTATTCATTGGAGAGTAATTGCACGTGTTTAGACTTGTCGTCTTCTGCTGGCATGCTCGGCTTCTGAACTTATCTGAAGTGCTGCCAGGAATTACGAGCAAAAACTACCTACTATATACGGTCACGTGAGAGACGTGCAAGAGACGCCCTTGCCTGAGATGTCCTTGCAGTTCCTTTCGCCCGTTGACGTACAGAGAACGGGTGGAGATGCAACATACACCGCATTGCGTTGCTGTTGCCAGTTGCTTTTTGTCTAGTGTCGGACGGAGGTACAGGCAGTCAAGGCAGTCAAGTGGCCGAACAATTAGTCTAAAGTCAGGTCGGTCGTTATTAAAAGGCTAGGACCACTACAAAGAACATGGTCACATGCTAAGCCATAACCAGGTGCAGGAGGCGCCTCCCCAGTCTTATTGTGTTCTGTAAATCTTGACTGGCTCAGCGCACATATGTACTGCGAAATCACTGACATGCCTCGCGATGCAGGGCAGAGGCGGAAGGGCAACGTACCAAGCTCGAGCTTATTGTGAGGACGTGGGACTGCGAGGGGGCCAGCGGAGGGAGAGGGACGGATTAGGAGCGGCTCGAGGCTGGGCGAGGCCGATGCAGTGGGAGAAGGATGGCAGAACAATAGCGTGTCAACGAGCTGTCGGCGAGGCGCGGTGGAAGAAGACCCAGCCTGTGTGGAGTGCGCGCGAGGGGACGGACTAGGTGAGCGTGCGGATGGCGGCTGCGTGCGACGGTTGCGACGGAGCAGGGAGAGGCAGGGACTGCACACCAGTCTCCCTGCTATCGAGTTAGATCCCGGAATGGAAATCAGAACGAGCGAGCGTCCGCAAACGGACGAGTGGACCCGGGACCGGGGACTCGGTGAGTGCGATCGAGTGCCACGTGGTATATGGCTGCGGGGAAATAGGTTTCATGGCCTAATTTACCGGCTAATTTACCTGGGTTTCTGTAAGGGTTCTATTTGACCCATGTAATTTACTATAGGGAGGTGGCCCTTAGAAGCTGCAGGTAATCAATGCTAAGTAGGTGGTAAATTTCGGTAAATTTGCCTGTTAAATTGAGAGCACATTCGTTCTGCATCCCCATCCGCAGGACCAGGAGGATTCACCTATCATCCACTGCATAGATGACAATGACTGGAAACAACCGTCACACTAGTGTTGCCGCGAGTCCGAGTCAACTCGCGAGTTGAACTCGACTCGCCCAAAAATTTGATCAACTCGGCTCGCGAGTGAGTTGCCTGGTCGACTCACGAGGTCGAATTGACCGGGCTGATGATGTAAGTTTTACCCACGTTGTCTATTGGCTGAAATTGTGTGCCTCGTGATTTTTTGGCAAGAGCTGTCTCCCACGACCACGAGACCAACGCATCACATGACCGAAAAAGCACATGACCGAGCTTTGTACATGTTTAGTATGTATGGACCTTTGTTGCACGTCCAACTCGCGAGTCAACTCGCCACTCGACTCGTCTCACTCGTAAAACCGAGTTGTGGCGAGTTTGCGAACTCGACTCGACTCGACTCGACTCGCGGCAACACTATGTCACGCAAGTGTTTAATGTTTTATGAACTGCCATATATAGTAAGATCTCCTTCCAGATACAAAAGATGCCTGCAACATGGTTGTAGACAGTCTACTTACTAAAGTATGGTATTGATGTATTAACTTCAATTATGAAGCACCGTGGTGAATGGATTTCTTGGTCCTACAACTTTTCAGGCCCCCTCTTTCCCCCACCCTATTTTACCCTAATTTACACCATGTTTTCTAGGCTATCTGAAATTTACAGTAATTTACAGGTAATTTACCTAGGTAAATTAGCCAGAGCTAATTAGCCAGGCCTATTTCCCCGCGCCCTAGGCGGCGGATCGCACTGTCAGTCCTCGCACACATCATCGCTCAATCACATTCCGCCGAGAACAGCGTCCAGGATGGAGGACGATCAGCAGCCGTTCGTGCATGCGCAGCTGCCCGTCCACTCGCAGTATGACAGAGATAGGCTGTACGTCGCTCCTGTTCTCGTCTACAAGTACTAAGTGTTCGCTCTTCCTCCAGCGAGTACGAACTCACGGTGCGACAGGAGCCCAAGCAGGCGCGGATGTGCGGCGTAGGCGGTAAAGGTTTATTCCTCCCCCTGCGTGTGCGCTCGCCGACTGACCGCTGACGGTGGGTTGCAGCCGACCGCCGACCGATCGACCCGCCGCCGATCGTCCAGCTGCGGGTGATCGACCCGTCGCAGCGCAGGCCGCCGTCCAGCTCGTCGCGCGCGAGCTCGCCTGGTAAGTGTGTCCTAGCAGCGCCTTCCCAGCTCGCTCGCTCACGCCTCGCAGACACGTCCACGGCCGCACTCGCGTCGCAGAGCTTCCTGCAGAACCCGTACTACTTCATGTTCGCCAGCCTCGCCAAACCAGACGAGGACGTCGAGCTGCACTGGCTCAAGGTGCGTGTCCTCTGCCACATCCCTCGCGTCTTCTCCCTCCGCTGACCACCACGGCCAACAGGACGGCAAGACACGCTGCACGACCGGCTCGGTGGTCTCGTCGCTCTACCACCTCAAGGACGCCGAGGCGGGCGGGGCAGACGCCGGGTTCTTCGTCTTCCCCGACCTCAGCGTGCGCACGGAGGGCAGCTACCGCCTCAAGCTCAGCCTGTTCGAGGTTGTCGGGTGAGTGCGTCCGTGATGTGTTTCTTGCGCGCGGGGATGTGTGTGCGGGGACTGTCCCCCACGCCCACCGTCTGTCCGCTCCCTGTCCCACACTGACGCCCGCCCGCGCAGGTCGAGTGTGTATCACTGCAAATCGATCTTCTCGGCGCCGTTCTACGTGTACACGGCGAAGAAGTTCCCCGGGATGGAAGGTGTGCCTGCCCCCTCACCCCCTGCGCCTCGGCGCCCCCGCTCACGCGCAGCCCCTGCAGAGTCCACGCCCCTGTCGTGCTCGCTCGCCGACCAGGGAATCAAGATCCGCATCCGCAAGGACATTCGCGTGCGCAAGCGCCCCGTCCAGGCGCTTGGCGCGCTCCCGCACCCCCTCCCGGTGCCGCTCGGCGGGGCTCCACCGCCCGCGGCGGGCGCGTTCGGGCCCGTCCCTGTGCGCCTGGACGACGCCGATGCCGAGGACGAGGACGAGGACGAGCGCGGGCGTGAGCATCACAGCGAGGGCGAGAGGGAGCGGGAGCGGGAGGGCCAGCGCGTGCGCGAGAGGGAGTACGAGCGCGAGCGGGCGCGGGAGAGCGACCGTGAGAGCGAGCGAGAGGAGGCGCGGCGCAGGGCCGGACGGCGGGACAGCGGCAGCGGCAGCGGCGGTTTCGGGAGGAGAGATAGCATGGGCGAGCGGGGCGTCAAGCGCGCTCGGGGCGACGAGGTCCCTGGGATCAGCCCCGCGTCTCCGGCGGGGATCATGGACGGGCAGGAGGTCAGTCCGACTAGCGCGGGCCCTTCCAGTGCGGGTGCGGGTGCGACGTGGGGCCCGATCGACCCCGCGTTGAGCGCGCCCACTGCGCCCCTGCAAGCCGCCGCTCCTGCGGTGCCTGCGACGGCTGCAGCAGACCACCACTACGCCCCCGTGCCCGCGCCTGCTCCTCCTGCAGCCCCGCCATATGACCAACGGTTCTCTGCGATGCCACCGTCGGCCCCGGCCCCGGCCCCGGCCCCGGGCCCTGCGCCGGGATACCACTACGATCCGCATGGGCACCACGGCCCCCCGCCGGCGCACCACTATGCCCCTCACCCGCAGCCGGCACACCATTACCAGCACGTCCCAATGCACCACGCGCCGCCGCCCGCTGTGTACGCACACCCATCCTACCCGCCCGGCGCAGTCCCGCCGCCAGGCGCGGGCCCGTCGCCCACGCAGTGGGCGGCCCCCACACACGCGTACGATCCTTACGCACACCATCCGCAACACTATGCGATGCCGCCTGCGCCCGCACACCACCACCCGCACCACCCGCCGCCGCCGCCACGGTACGGCGAGTACAACGCGTACGCGCCGCAGGGGTACGGATACTACGAGCAGCATCCGCCCCCGCAGCACCACCAACAGCACCAGCACCATCTGCCGCCCCCGCCCGGGCACCACACGCACCACGCGTATCAGCACCAGCACCCTGGCTATCCCCCTGCGCCCGCTCCCGGCCCGCCGTCGCCTCCCTCGGCAAACGCAAGCGGCATGGGGTACGACTACGCAGCACCGCAGAGTGCTGGCAGCGCCGGCGGAGATGCGCGCGCGCAGGGCCCGGGCTCCGGCGCACCTGTCGTTCACGCACGGGGGTATGCGAACGCGCCCTACGCGCCGCCCCCGCCTGCTCCGCAGCAGGGCGCACAGCACCACTACGCTCCTGCGCCGCCTCCGGCTTCGTTCGGCCCCAGCCCGAGCCAATACGCCAGCCAGAGCCAGGCGCCGGGAGTGGGCCAGAGCCAGAGTGCAGCAGGGCGAGGGCATTACCAGCTGAGCTCGCCGCCGCACCACCACCAGACGCAGGGCTATAGCGCGTATCCGCCGCCGCCGCTGAACACGGGAGGTGCGCCGGGGGGCGCGAGCGGCCCATCAAGCGCGGGCGCCGGTGGGAGCTCAGGGCCTGCCGCAGATGCGTGGGCCGCAGGCTATGCGCCTGCGCCTGTGCAGACGAACCCAGGCTCGTGGTCGACGAACCAGGCGGTGCTGGTGCAGAATGACGCGTACGGTTCGTCGTATGGGCGCGACGGGAGCAGAATTCAGCTTGCGCCGCTCCGTGGGGGACAGGGAACGCCATCGCCCGTGTCGGGAGGTCCGGTATCGGCAAGCGCAAGCACCGCGGAAAGAGCAGGGTTAGGGAAGAAGAATCCCTTGAGTATCGGGAATATCATTTCAGAAGATACTGGGTAATGATAGACTGTCGACAGTCTAAAGAAGGGCCAGAAGTTTCTAGCTCGTAGTTGTACTCGCTCTCAATCAATGTTTTCTTGCTGCTCAGTCTTTTAACTTGGATTTCTTTTTGTCTTCGTTCCACAATGTAGATCCGCTCAGTTCATGCTTTGTCTTTTTATCTTGTGTGTATATGCTGTCTTCCCTCCGTTGTCATGTCATCTGCCGTCATTAGAACAAAATGTTACATAGTCGAGCTCAGTATACTAATTGTTTCTGTAGGCCCAAGGGGCGCGCACCGGCAGATGCCGAGACACAGGGTAGGGGGGGGTACCCCCAGGGGCCCTTAACCGGGATTTCTTACCAGTTAGCTGTAATTTCTCCCAGGTATTAAATGGGCTAAAATGTGGTACAACTATGATATAGACACTCAAAATAAGCAATACATACTGTAACTAAGCTTCTTTCCTGATTTTCGAGCCCTCCCAAGTCATTGGTGTTAACGACCATACTGAGATGTCGGTATGCTGCCATATATGGTAAGGTAACTCATAGAGTTACACTTGTCATGACTGTGACATGTATGTGACATTAATCACGCGCAGGATGGCACGCACCCACGGGATACATCCCATTATGAAAGGTGCCTTCCAAATATGGTGCGTGGGAAGCTCCCACGGGGGGAGGTCTTGGGGGTGCTTAACCGGGATTTCTGACCTCGTGTCGAAAATCTGATTTTTGCCTGCCCCTTGTGTACTATCATTTGACCAGTGTTTGAAGATTTCGATTTTTAGCTCCACAATGACTGAATGGATTGCTCTCGGAGCAGTGTCATTTTGTGGCTATGGATCTTGGCTACATGGCCATATACTTACATTTTTAATTACTTTCATAGTGAGGTGCCCAAGGACGTTCCGGTGGAGGGAACTAGTGTTTGACGATTTTTCCGAGGAATGTCACGAAGAGTCACCATACCAGGACAGTGCCACAATGAAGCTCCGACGTGGCATCCGCCTGCAGCATTGCAATGACAACGAAGTGCGTCTGCTGGCGGAGTTCAAATCCAGATTGAGGAAGTGTCACTTTTGCTCATGGATTGTAACGCACAGCAACACATTTGCTGCTGTACACTCATTGCGCCCACGATAAGCTTCGGAAAAATTGGGAGAGTGCATGTTATGGTGTGCTTGAGTTAGACACAAGTACAGGAACTAAGCGGCCATGGTTTGGGATGAGGCGAGAGGGTAGAAGAACGGCGATCGGCCTAATTAATAGATTTTCTGACACTCATATTGAACTTGTTCTCTACACACTCCCTCTCTTTAAAATCGGAGAGCACAGTTGTGTTGCATGATTTTCTAGACTATTTTAGATACCGTCTGATCTTGAGAATATCCCAAGGAGAGTTTGTGATAAGCCATTCTCAAACACTGGGTCCTTCTCAAAGTGGTGTCACACGATAGTAGGCCAATGGCCGACGCGGGGCTCCTACCACGTGATCGAGTTCGCGCGTCGCCGGCGCTTACAATTGCAGCGAGCCACGGACATTCCGCCATCCAAGAGAATAGGAGTCTCATCCAGGTGAATACAAGACCGACGATGGTGCGAGAAACGAAGCGACAAAGGGATATCCCCAAAGCATCCATTCATGGTACGAAACCAGTCTCAACCAGCTCTCCTCGACTCAGAACCGCGTTCCTCAGCCTCGTCCGCGTCTTCTGCGCGTTTCAATCGTCCAGATTCAAGCAGAGAAGACGACACATACTCGTCACTCCAGCTTCTTGGCGCTCCTGAACTAAGCCGAGAGGAATTTGGCAGGCTATGCAAAGGCCCGCTCGCCGACATTCTGTTCTTTGTCGCCGAGCATGTCAAAGGCCGGAAAGAAACGGCAGCTGCGAGAGTGGCTATTTTTCGGTGAGCGTGTTTATTGAGAAATGACACGATCAGACCGTGTAATGTCTCATAGCATGCATGAATCTGGGAATACCACCCGTGTAGGCGGGGGCACAGAGGGCCAGTCGTCGTATATGAAACTGAAAGCCTCAAACGCGCGACTGACTGGCGCAAAGGGGGATCTCAAAGTTGTGCAAGAGGATTTGGCCAAGCGTCATAGATCGCTTATTGATCTCCGTGCGTGGGATTTGCTGGTATGAACGCTTCAGTCAAGCTCACATCGATCCTAAGCAAAGAGCGAGAAGCGGACAATCTGCAAGCAGCTATGGGAGAAAAGCGCCTCACTAGCTCATTGCTAGAAGTGCTCGAGAAGAAGGAAAGCATACGCAGCGCACGGTTTACCGAAATCGGCAGATTGCTAGAACGTCTTGAGTAAGTTTCAATGTCTTTGGGTCAGAGCGTGGACTTAGTGGCTGTGGGTCAGCAAATGTGTCCCCGGCACGATCAAGGTACAAGTGTCAGGTCGGGTACCGATGATGCAACTCTGACGACTGCCCCTAGACAAACGAAGACGGCGAAAGCGTCTTATTAACCAAACTGCCTCCACCACGCCGACGAATTATTCGCGTCGAGAACACTCGCGATGTTCTCGCGGTGAGCTGGTGTCATCGTGAATGTTCCGTTTGCCTTCTGACTGTCGTGGTGAAGGCCCTTCAAGCATACCATGTCCGTCTGTCCCGTACCTCCACTCGCGACTCCGCCGCCCAAGAGAAGATCTGCGAGAATCGTCTGCGGAGGGCCATCGCGAAAGCCACAGACCTCCCCGAGGATGACGAACGGGTAGGCACAGCCTAGTATGTAACTGCACTCCGAAACACTCGGTGGGCATGACTGACGATGTGACCGGCTGTTCAGCGAGAAATGCAGGCTCACTGCGCGCCACCGTGCATCCCGGAGCATTCGCTACTGTTCCCCTCTCCAGTCATGTTCGCCCAATCCTACCTGCGAAGAGATAGATCTGGACGTGATGCAAAGGCAATCTGTGAGTTGCCCAGGCCCTCTGCATACAATGACTCCAATTGCGACGCAGTTTGACAAAGAACAGGCTCTGCAGCACGTCTCGGATGCCTCTATCGCCCTAGGGCTGGCATGCGCGCAGTCTCTACACAATGTAAGCTTTTTAGTGAGGCTTTCGAAGGGCGTCTTCGTTCAGACGCTCCCCATAGCTGGCTACATTCGTCAATCAGACCGCGCCAGCATTGCGAGAGTCGCTCCGAGGAGAAGCGGCTGCGGCACAGGGCTATGTCGACGTCCTGCGACTGTCGGTCGTCAACCGTGCAACGGCATCGACAAAAAAAGCTGATGACGATTCAACGGTTCACGACTTAGCAGAAGGAAAGGTGAGCGGGGACATCGATCTGATATACTTGGGTCAATGTACCATCGAATTTCGTAGGCGTGGAGTCAGGTGTTAGAGGACGTGCAGACTAGCATAGAACAAGGTGACTAGCTTCGGCAGGAATCTCCTCCCGTGCAGATTGTGTCTCAGACTTTCCCTCCGTTCTCAGCGTGCGAGAGAGAAACGTTCCTGAATGGTGCAAAGTTAGGAGATCATGCAAATGCTTGTGGGAGCGGAGACTTGGGAGGACCCGACGAGCTAATCGGTGCGACGCCCTTATTCTTGCTGCACCGAAATCTTCTTACGAGCGTGCTCTCTTATCCGGCTGACAGCTGCACACGCCAGACGGCAGGATAATGTTGGGGAGCGCCTCCGGTCGCTTCTGTCACGGAAGCTCGAGAAGGCGCGAGCTGGAGACGTGCTGGTGGACGACGTAGAGCGACTCGCGGCGGAGGTTGGTATTATAACTGCCTTGGGCGGTTCAAGTAGATTGGGATGAGCGCTGCACCGCGCAACATCACATTAAAAGACAAGATATGACAATGGAAATAAACTGCATTTGCGTTGGAAAATAACATCGAAGCCAGAATGTTATGTGCAACTGGCCTTGCCTCGGATTGTTGGTGACCTGGAACGTCAAGTGCCAACTCGTCGCATATCGAAATGCTGGACACGATGCGCTCCAAGAGCAACCCGTGGGCACTCCCGCCATCCTGATCGTGCTGCCGAGTCCAGTTGTCTGTTCTCAGAGAGGACGCGATAGATGACCATGCATGACGTAGCAAAGCACGCATAGCAGAAAGGCTGACGACTCTTCCCGTCACAGATCGACGACTTGTGCTCTTCACAGTAGCGTCTTCGGGTGAAGGATACAAGACATGCGCCACTGAGGGCACCACCAGCGACGTAGCGACTTGACCGTCGGCAACGGAACCGTCGCCGAGATCTCGAGATGTTGGAGTCCGTTCCTTTGAACTTTCATCACTGCCGTCTGCAGACCCGCAGGTCGGAGCGTATGACGGAAATATTCTGGCGCAAGCAACCTGCTGAAACTCGGAGGTGAACCGCTGGGCGTGAAGTCGTCTAACGTCAGCCCCGCATTCGTGTATTCAAGTAGCCGATGTGACTTGCTCAGCAGTGCCCGTGTTCCGTCGGACCCGACCAAAGAATGCAGAATCGCATTCCCATGATTTGTTGGGTCAGCTGAGCCCGCAAGATGACCGACGCAAGGAACAGGATGGGAAACATGAGAAGGGACGACAAGGAGCATAAAGAAAGTTCGGCTACATCGGTACGAGCAAGCAAGTGCGGGGAAAAATAACATAAACACGTCGGCGTAAGAGCGGTGCGGACATATTCGGCGCGTTCGTCCGAAGCCAATCAGCAGCCATAAATTCGTCACTCACGCCGGTGTTTGCCGATATACGTCTTGTCCCTCGACCAGTTTCTTCGTTGCGAGTCGTTCGTCGACGCCCACGACGATGTTCAACATCTCCTCAAGATCTGCTACTGCCTGGCGGTCGCTTCAGCGACTGGCCGCGGGTATGGCCACCGTTGCTGAGCCCAAGATTGGCGCTACCAAGGTGCCCATGTCGCTCCTCGAGCCCAACGCGTATATCAACTACCAGCGTATCGAGGATAATCTCGCTATCATTCGCGAGAGGTACGTCTCTCGTCGCGTTTTCTTCCCTTCCTAGGAAGCAGAGAGCAGGCCTCTGACGCTGTCGCAGGCTGCGGCGACCATTAACGCTGTCAGAAAAGATTGTGTACGGTCATCTGGACGACCCGCAAAACCAGGACATTGTCCGTGGTACCAGCTATCTGCGCCTCCGCCCAGACGTGCGTCCGCGCTGTGTTTTGTCTATCAACGTCTCTGCTAACTAGTATTCCGTAGCGAGTAGCGTGTCAGGATGCGACGGCTCAGGTGCGTTTTTGACCCTGTATGCGCGCGTCATTTCGCGATTGACGTCATACTGGCTACCAGATGGCCATTCTCCAGTTTATGTCGGCGGGTATGGACACCGCCGCAGTGCCCACCACCGTGCACTGCGATCACCTTATCGAGGCCCAGATCGGCGGCCCCCACGATCTCCAGCGCGCCGTGAAGAACAACAAGGAGGTCTATGACTTTTTGGCAACTGCCACGGGCAAGGTCAGCGGTGGGCCTACCCCCGTCCTTGCTATTATTATTATTCTATTCATCCGCTTACTATGACCTCATACATTACAGTACGGCCTAGGCTTCTGGAAGCCCGGCTCTGGCATCATTCACCAGATCATCCTCGAGAACTATGCCTTCCCCGGCGGTCTCATGATCGGCACAGACTCGCACACTCCCAACGCTGGTGGTTTAGGCATGGTCGCGTGCGGTGTCGGTGGTGCCGATGCCGTCGATGTCATGGCGGGTATTCCGTGGGAACTCAAGTGCCCGAAGGTCATTGGTGTGAATCTGACCGGTAAGATCGGCGGCTGGACTACTCCCAAGGGTATGTGTTCTTGCTCGTCGGTGCGGCTATGTTCCTCATCGTGTACTAGATGTCATCCTCAAGGTTGCGGGTATCCTCACGGTCAAGGGCGGTACCGGTGCGATCGTCGAGTACAAGGGTCCTGGCGTCGAGTCACTGTCGTGCACTGGTATGGCGACGATTTGCAACATGGGTGCCGAGATTGGTGCAACGACTTCGCTGTTCCCCTTCAACCCCCGTATGGTCGACTACTTGAATGCTACGCGCCGCGGTGAGATCGCCAAGTACGCACAGAGCTTCGCGCACAACCTCAAGGCCGACGAGGGTGCTGAGTACGACCAGGTGGTCGAGATTGTGAGTTGTATATTGGTATGATTGTACGCCAGACCCTTGACAACGTACTACACAGAACCTGTCAGAGCTCGAGCCCCACATCAATGGCCCCTTCACTCCGGATCTTGCTACCCCGATTTCAAAGTTCAAGGAGGAGGTCGAGAAGAATGGTTGGCCCGCTGAGCTCAAGGTGGCACTGATCGGCTCCTGCACCAACTCTTCTTACGAAGACATGTCCCGGTCTGCGTCCATTGCGCGCGAGGCTGCGGCTCACGGTCTACAGACGAAGAGCAAGTTCACGATCACCCCTGGCTCGGAGCAGGTGCGTGCGACGATCGAGCGCGACGGCCAGATCTCTGCGTTTGAGGATGTCGGCGGCTTGCTTTTGGCCAATGCGTGCGGCCCGTGCATCGGTCAGTGGGACAGGAAGGACGTGAAGAAGGGCGAGGCCAACTCGATCATCACTTCATACAACCGTAACTTCACCGGCCGCAACGATGCGAATCCCGCGACGCACGCGTTCGTCGCCTCCCCGGACATCGTCACCGCATTCGCCTTCGCGGGCGACCTCCGCTTCAACCCCCTTACGGACTCCCTCACTGGCTCTGACGGCAAGCCGTTCCAGTTCTCGGACCCCTCTGGCAACGAGCTCCCGCCGAAGGGCTACGACCCCGGCCAGAACACCTTCCAGCCCCCTCCCAAGGACCGTGCCAGCGTCCAGGTTGCTGTCGACCCCAAGAGTGATCGTCTCCAGCTCCTCAAGCCCTTCGCGCCTTGGGACGGCAAGACCCCCACTGACCTCCCTATCCTCATCAAGGTCAAGGGCAAGTGCAGTGAGTACATTGTTGAGGATAGTTGTTAGGATCGATGCTTATTGTAACCCTCAGCGACTGACCACATCTCTGCTGGTGGCCCGTGGCTCAAATACCGTGGACACCTCGAGAACATCTCTCGTATGTTTGACGCGTTTGACTTTTTGGACCATCGCTGATACTTACACGCTTCTGCAGAAAACTGCCTGATCGGTGCTATCAATGCTGAGAACGGCGAAGCCAACAAGGTCAAGAACCAGATCACCGGCGAGTACGGCGCCGTTCCCCAGACCGGTGCGTACTACCGCGACCACGGCATCAAGTGGGTCGTCATCGGCGACCACAACTACGGCGAGGGCTCGTCTCGCGAGCACGCTGCGCTCGAGCCGCGCTTCCTCGGCGGCCTTGCCGTCATCACCCGGTCCTTTGCGCGTATCCACGAGACGAACCTGAAGAAGCAGGGCATGCTCGCGCTCACGTTCGCGGACGCCGCCGACTACGAGAAGATCCGTCCTGATGACCGGGTGGACATCCTCGGCCTCGAGTCATTCGCGCCTGGCAAGAACCTGACGCTCGTTGCCAAGCACACGGACGGCTCCAAGGAGGTCGGTGTCCTTTATTTTTATGCCCATGTGTTAGATTTGCATGCTGATCGTCTGCGTCGACCTTTAGGAAATCCCTCTCGCACACAGCTTTAACGAGGGCCAGATCGAGTGGTTCAAGGCTGGCTCTGCGCTAAACTTGGTGAGTCCACCTGCCTAGTCTCTTAGGCGTGCTGACAGCGTTCTCCCTTCATAGATGGCGGCGAAGGCGAAGCAGCAGTAGATGTTCGATACATACACATTCATTAGATGCCGTAGCTGCTAGTGACGCTCTTCCGTTCCCGATGCCCCCGTATCTTACTGTGTATTTCGTTTTTCTTATTCTTTACCATCGTTACTTCCATCCATGTAATGAGCTAGAACAATGAAAAGGTCAGGACACATACCAAACACCAAAACTCATCAGTTTTAGGCTATGCTCGTAGTGGAAGACACCAATGGGAGCAGATTCAAGATATCGTAAAATACATATTGTACAGGACACCACGCGTACATACTTTATGAATCGCATATATATAATGCGTCACAACACGTATCTGAAATCACGATTCTGGATATCTGTCAAGTCCAAGAACTCCTACACCCAATGACAATATCGTCGGTTAGCGCGCTAGGATCCTATCAACGAACGTACCTTGTCTACTTTTCGTTCCACGCGTTCCCCATCAGACATGACTACTTCAATGTACACATCATCATAAGTATCATCTCGAGGCTCCATATCCCGCCGCCTATTCTCGGCAGAGAGCACGCGTCGAATCAACAAGAGAATGATAGGGCAAGCGAGATAGCATAAGCCGATGACGGCCCACGGTAGACGGTTCCTATATATGTATAAATAGACGGTCAACCAGAAGAGATATGGTAGTCGACGATGGCATGTTAAAGGACTCACCGAGGACGGTACCTCTCCTGCCACATGAACGGTCCGGCAGCGTTGCCGATGCAGTACGCAATGAGCATGATGGCATTTACCGTCACTCGCTTTGTGTGTCCTGCTGTTACATTCGACAGCCACGACAGGGACAGCACAAACCCAGTTGTACCCACGCCTTCAAGGAATGAACAAATGCGACCATGCGACCAGAGGGTTTAAAACAGGCCTTAGCTGACGGCAAGGCGACGATTTGCGTACCTGTGAGCCACGATCCGCAAAGCAGCCCAATTCTGTTGCTCCATGGCAGTAACTGAATCAGCAGAACTCCAACCAGGTTCGGGACGAAATAGACAGCGCCGATGCAGGCGCGGGCATCCTTCAGGCGTGCGGCGAGGTGGACGCCCGTCCAAATGGTGACGATTTCGATTACGCCGTCCACACAGCCGAGAAGAGTTGTCTGGAGGTACGTGAACCCGAAGGATGACACAATGATCTGGGACTGGTTCGTGAGACTGTTCGGCACATTGTTAAGCGCAGAGAAGAGGGCGAAGAGCCATGTCTTGGGATCTCTCAGAGCCTCGTGGACCCTGTTGGACAACGTCAGTGCAGCGGTCAGTTGAATTAGTAAGACACTTCCTGTTCCACCTTGAAATGCTTGTTTTCGACGCCGGTTTGATTTTCCTGCAATAAATAAAGTTGACAAGGGTCTCATCCATTTCTAGTGTTCCATACCTTGAGACGTCTGATAGCTATGAGACGCTCTTCCTCCGAGAGGAGCCATGCATTCGTAGGGGAGTCAGGGAAATACAACTTGCCAGAAAGTAATAGAAAGCTTTGACATCGCACCACCATGGCGATAGAAGACGGACCAAAACGTAACAGCTGTGATAAGGGTAAGGGCTCCGGTGATGACCATCAGCCTGAAGCACAATTAAATCATTGCTCAGACATAGTGGAATAAGCGGCTACTTACCACCGCCACGGCTCAAAACCTTTTGTTCGAATATGAAGGGTACCGAAACTGATGAATTCTGATATAATTTGTGCTATACCACGCCGAATGTAAGCATCATCACATCCGGAATCTCCAAGAGTCAATTACCTGTATCGTTCATCAAGACTGCAAGCACGAAACACTCGGACAGTTTGTGAAAACTCTACTGGAAGGAAGCATGCCTTACACCAATATCCGATGCGCAGCGTCTGTTCGTTCCGCGTATAGAACATAGAGCTGACGATCATGAACCCGGCAGTGATCGAACCCTCGCACATACCAAGGATGGATCGAACAATGAAAAGTCGAAGGAGGTTCTTACAAGCTGCATGCGCCGACAGAGCAACTCCCCAGATAAATATGTTAATACTGCGGGTCACGGCATAGTGAATCAGTATATAAAGATACAATGCATCCCGACGAACTGCCAGTGAACCATTCACTTCATCCATTTCCCTACTGGGAAGCGCTGGAGGGCCAAGTTTTGTGGATACTCGAAGATGAGATAGCTCAAGTAAAATACTGTCCCCAGCCTGACAGGTGTATGACAATCAAACTTGTCGCCCGTATAGAAGAGACATACCAATTGTACCTAGTCGCGATAAAATGATCGAGATGGTGAAAAACGACACATGCATCCAAACACGTACTGATTTGTCGTCAAGTGGGCAGCTTCTCTGAAGGGTGCAATGTTTTCACAAAAGACAAGAGAGATAGAGTATGTACCAACCGTATTCCGAGGATCGCCGCACTACCGAGTGTGGTCTTATCCATGAACTGAATCCAGTACAGAGCTGCCCATCAAGTTGAGTGTTAATCATCAATTCTAGTGCCAGGCTCCTGTGCCACTGCTTTGGTCAACTTTTGGACGCAGAGCTGAGCTCAAGACTTGACTCAAGGTAGCTCCTCAGGCCAATTTAAGTGAACGGTCTACGTACTGCACATCAAGGGCAGTATATGCCAGTCGATCTTTTTCCGTATCCGTCTTGTCTCCATAAGATCTACCTCGTAATCATTACCCGCAGCCAACTGCGCACCCGTATCGACTACGACACTTGTAACGGCGACATGGGCTTTTGCGCCTTCATGTTCAAGGACGGACTCAGTGGAACCTATCCTTTGAAGAGCCATCAGTGGCTCGTAGCCGTCTGATTTCGCTGCACGGTAACGGGAAAACTTTAGGAAGTTCGTCATTACTTGACGGCCTCCCAAATACCGTGACTATGGGCTCAGTATCAGAATCCACGAGATTTTGCCTGCGTAGATTTAAGCGACCACCTACTAGCCTAGTGGTAAATGTGGATACCTCTCCGAGTCCAAACTTTAAAATGACGGAAGAATGTCAGCTCAACGGTAATTGTCTTAAAAACAGTCAAGATATTAGTATCAGGCTGGAGTTCCAGCTTGGGTATCTTAGCCACTAAATAATATCACGTGATGGACGCGTCGCGATGATTGAACGGATTTGCCAACAGCCTCGCGTTATTTCAGACCAACTCATTCGCTAGCTCTGGAAATTCGGTCATTGCTACGAAATTGAACGACGAGAATAGACAAGGCGTTTAGATGCTGAAGAAGAGCAATCAAAGAGGTCCAGCTTATTCAAGACAGTGCCCACGAGGGATCGATCTCATTTTCGTTTGGACAGAACACGGGTAATTCGGCGGATATGGACGACTATTCAGACGCAGATCTTGCAAAGTGAACGTCTACATGCAAATATTGTGTCATTTCTGACGCCTTGTTCATAGAGCTATCGCGCTGAGTCTGCAAGAATCCGCGCCGTTGCAGCCGCCTCATGAAAAGGAATATATTTATATAAGTGATGATGATGACGATCATGCAGGCGACGAAAGGAAATTTCAAGTTGACTTACAACGCGCGATGGAAGCATCCAAGCAAGATGCCTCTCGCGGTGCATTCTCAAGCGCCACAGATAATCATGTTTCAGCAGCCGGAGCTAACGCATTCCTATCCGAACGTGCGCAGATGGAAAAGGAGCGTCTTGCACGACAAAAGCGTCTCCGTCCCGATCTAGACACAGATGCTGATGAGGAAGGAGGGCGCAGCACTAAGAGGCAACACTTTTCTTCGTCCTCGTCTGCAGTTCGAACGACCAATGCTGGTCCTTCTTACAGTAGTGCATCTGACTCGGTCGTCGTTCTCAGCGAATCAAGAATTTCAAAGGGCAAATCAGGCGAGGAACTGTTCTGGGACGGTGAGCTTCGTCAGACAGCCAATATGCATGTCGATCCCGCGAAGGATACGTGCCCCACGTTCAGATTGTCCAACGTCCTTGCACCAGTGGGTGTATCAATCAATTTAATAGGTCCAAACTCATTATTTCTCCCAGAGAGATGAGATTGCGCTTGCAATCGTTTCATCATATGCAATAAGCTTCCCTTGGCTGTACTCCTTCTTCAACCCTAGCACGCCTGTAATCGTAGTAGCGCAAGATCCTCAAGGTGACTGCTGGCCTCGCGTAATTGCATTTCAAACGCTCATATTTTTGCAGGCCAGGAGACGATCAAAGCTGTTCTCCCACACTGGGTCAAAACAACGCCTTTTCTTCGGAACGGAATGGGCTGTATGCATATGAAGGTTGATTTGATATTCATTCTACATGTGTACTGAGCCAATACAGGTACCCGTTATTAGTTCATGCTGGTACGCTCCCTTACTGCTTCACCTTGAAATCACAAGATACTAAAATGGCAATGTAGTTATTCTACAAGTCAGGTCGACTACGTATCGTTATTTCCACGGCAAATTTGATCGAGCTCGACTGGCGTGACATCGAAAACGTTCGTTTCCCATCCATCGGACTTGTCATCGATTCAGTACGTCTGACCTTGAGACCAGACTGTGTGGTTACAAGATCTCCCCGCACGTTCCTCGCCTATCGCTCATGACCCAAAAGCGGAGGACTTCGCAACAGCAATGATTCGTGTTCTGCGCGCTGTCAATGTCGCTCCCGCGCTGATCTCACAGTTGCGGAACGGTGTGCGCCCCCTTTCCCTATTTATAAGTTCCCTAGCTAGACGATCTTAGTAGCACCCTAACTTGCCCATGCAACGCCTGGAGGATCTGCGCACACATTGGGACTTCTCAAAGATCAAAGTGCACCTTGTTCCCTCTATTGCTGGAAAACACGAGGGATGGCCCAAGGTATTATCACTGTCACTTTGTGTTAGGCTGACTTAGAGAGACTGAGATGTTATTTTTACGACAGGTAATCTTAGCAGGACATACAGCGCTGATGAAAGTTCTGAAAGACATGGGCGCTACACCCGAGAAGGGAAGAGAGATGACATTAGAATGTCAGGTCCGTATTTCTACCTGTCTGAGATGGGTATCCTGATCTGGACTGCATGGGAGGACTACCATCCTTGCCGTTCGCTAATCATCGATACGTTGTTCAGGGCTCGTCCATCGGGACATACAGTACGCAATGGATGAACGAATTCTACTGCTCAGCTCGAGGCGAGTCCGCACAGTCATGGCTTGACCAGTCTAAGGCGCGACGTGCGAAGTTGCCTTATCCCCCTGTCAAAATTCTATTCCCAACACTTCGGACTGTGCGTGAGAGCGCACTAGGTGAGCCGGTATGTGATCAACCAAAACGTGGGGTCCTCGTCACCGCGTTGGGACCTGCATTGTGAAGCATAGCTGAATGTGACGCTGTATGTAGGGCGGAGGGACAATGTTCTGTCGCAGGAACCAGTGGGTAGCGGCAAAATTCCCCAGAGAACTGTTCCATCAATCCAAAAGCAAGCGCGGAAAGGTTCTCATGCACACTAAGGTGCTGCTTCCTGTCAGATATCCACGTCTATTCAGATTGGGACCTAACCGAGGAAACGCTCAGATGATTCTGGCCACTTTCTGTAAGCCTTCTATCAATCTTCACCGAAGCGCTGGAAGCTCGCGCGAAGATAGCGAGATGGAGAACGAAGAGAATGGCAGTGATTTTGAGCAGTCGGTGCAGACCAAGCTCGCAGGCTGGGTGTATGTCGGCTCACACAACTTCACGCCCTCCGCATGGGGTACGCTTTCTGGGTCCGCGTTCAACCCGACCCTCAACGTACGTTTGTACTTGGACGTGACCGGATGACAGTGACGCTGACACCGAAGCGTTGGGCGTTACGCAGATTACAAACTATGAATTGGGAATTGTCATGCCGCTGAAGAGCGGAAAGGACGCGGACAGGATCGCATGCTGGGAGCGCCCATCCAAGAAGTACATTCTAGGCAAGGATGAGCCATGGGTAAGGACAGCTAATCGGACTACATGCTACTCGATTTCAGCGTGCTGACGCTGATTTGTTGCAGATCCAAGCAGAATCGCCGGCCTTTGCGGAGGGATGACCGTTTTTGGGTAGAACTGCATCAGTGCTCTGGTCAAGTATGGAGGCTCACCCTACGAAATGAAGTTTGCATTAGTATTGTACGCTTAATGGGGGGAAAGAGGCGACTGTCGCAGGTGTCTAGAAGAAGGTCGCAAGTGACATGGAATTGTTGTCTGAGACTGAACTGATTCCTCAGTGTTCATTGCCATGACAGTGTCTATACAATGCCTTGATCATCATCATTGGCATACGCTATTGCCATTTACTATCTGACAAGATGTCTGTTGTCGTCGCACAGTCGCTGTGGCATGTACCAAATAACGCCAAATTTTCAGGCGGCGACGAAAAGCCGTCCGGCAACATCGTGACCAGCGACGGTCTCGACAGGGTCTTGATATCCCACTGGTTTCCCCTTGATCTCCCCCTTTCTGCTTCATACCCTCGGCCTCCACATCACCCATAGGCCGTCATTGACGGGTTAACTACCTCCAGAACGCTCGTTTGTCGACAAAACGCCTAATTGTACACACCTGGTCCCACTCACCACTCGCACGCCATGCATAAACTGTTGTCTCTGATCCCGACGAGCGTCCTTAGCCTTCTCCTCGCGTGGTGTCTTGTTCCTCTCGCTAAAGCCAATTGTCAGTCCTAATTCGAGTTTATCCTCGCAAACTATGCTAAGTCGCTGCGTAGATTTCATCATCACTGAGCCGACAACAGGAGTACAATGGGCTAATGGGCAGTCAAATCTTGTCTCGTGGTCAAAAGGTCTCTTGGATGGGATCGATACTTTCGATATCGAACTGCAGAGATTGAGCGTGGACGGGCTCAGTTACATAGCACAGGGCGGTACGTGTTAACTTCGTCATTTTTCGTATTCGAACTGAAAGCCACTTCTGTCGTGATCCCCACCTCCCGTCGTCCACTGGCAAACGATGTACAGTGCCATCATCATTGAACGCTCTCAATCTCTATATCCAAGGCGTTCCTACCGCTGATGATTACTACCTTATGTTCCTCAATTCTACACACGGTATTCTTTATACATCGTCCGCGGCTTTCGCCATTGCCAATTCTAGCAATTCAAGTTCGCCCACGCCCGTCGCCAGCGCACCTACCATTACCCTATCTGGTGGACCAAATCCTACCGACGCTTTTGCTACCACGTTTCCACCATCGGCCAACGGCGTCTCCGTCCCCGGCTGGAGAGCGATCGAAGGCTGTACACTACAACTCTTCGGCGTTTTCGGAGCGATGGTGATGTGTCTATTGGGTGGCGCATTGACGTTACTATAGTAGAGTCGAGCTGGCCTTTGTTGACGCTTCTAGGTCATGTAGTGCGTTTCCATGGTTTGATCTATCGTATTTTACCGGATGGCGTACCTGTTGTCCTTGTTAGTTGTTTTTTGTTGGGCACATTGATGGACTCATGGACCTGAATTTTGAAGTACACTGTTGTCACCGCAAGTACCGAAGACTGTCAATGTTGACGACAATAAATTGGTGCCTGAATACTTGATAAATAGACGTTGACTGCCAAGAACATCAAAATAACCAACGCCTGCGATTTGATAGACCGTGGATCAATTGCAAGCCCGAGCTTTGTACATCGCCGGCATACACTACATGTACTCTAGTAGAGGACTGCAACTTGAATGTCTCTGGATATACTAAGGGGGTTCGCCGACGTTGCCAGGATCGCGTTCAGATATCCTTCGCTCCCCGGTCTCAATTGTCGAACGGCGTGATGTATACCGTGACTTCGCCATCCCGAAATATATTATCTATCGATTCAATTGGTGAGCTTTGGAGGCTGACATTCGTACATCCAAGGGTCAACATGTCTATATTCGCAGTTTATCTCTCGAGAATGAGTATCCGCTCCATATCACTTTTTGGAGAGGACTCAATTAAACGTTACGGTCATTTGGAATGCCATTCATGGACTGCAAGTAACGGCGAGAACTTTGAGTTGCTCCTGCAGTCTCCCGGGACAACTTCCAAACCTTTCGGGTGGAATTGCAAATCTCCAGCCGGAAATGAAGGTGTATGTCCTCTCGATTGTAAGGAATCGATGTCCAGTTGCGTCGCGTGCAATCTGGGTCCATGGAGTACTGTACCATCAGAATGGATAGACACAACGTAACGAGTGGCTTTGCCATCATGTACCTCACCATGCGACAATGCAACGACGTTCTGGTCTTGCTCACTCGTAGAAGCCTCAGTAATAGAATATGTCGCCAATGCCAGAAGGCCTGTTCAATAATACACACTAATCATACCATTTCTCGCGTAGCCGTTTCCTCTGTACCATAGGCCTCGCAATCACGATCGCAAGGGCTAAGCCTGCAACAGTGAAGACCAATTGCGCTTTGTTGAAGTTCTCGCTAAGAACGTCGAATGTATTTGATGGAGCAACCCTAGTGGAAAAGAGGTCAAGCCCAAAAGCGAACACCAACGAAGTGGACTCTAGCAATGCCGGTGATGTTATGATACGCCTGGTACCGGCGACCTGATGCGTATGCCATATAACAATAAGTATATCATGAATCTATCATGTACTATGGTTTCTCTCACATCATAAGTATGTGATAGCACCCGCTTGGGATCGTCGGGAATGAGAGGATCATACTGTATTAGCCACTCTTCCATTTCCTGATTGGTTGGTTTATTTTTTGGTCTCCTAGGGTCAAGGAATCGTCGAGGGATTGCTCGTACTTGGTGATTTTCATTGGCGACTTAAGAGGCATTCAATATAGTGCATGCGTAGATCAAGGCAGACAAAATACCAATAAGATCCTTCATGGTGATCCCATATGCCGTGGATGTAGTAGATAGAGTGGTGATCCCATGAGAGAGAATGTAAGATTGTTCGAATACAGTCACTGCCGATGTCTCATTCGATAAAGATGTCAGGTCCGAACTAGGTCATACTCAGCTGCCTGATACAGCAACGATGGGGTAAAAGTTAGCACTTACCTCTTAGTCTTGTCATCTATACCTGAGCCCTCGTACAACTCCACGGAAACGATTCGATAGCTTTTGGCTTGATCAACGCCTGACATTTCGCTGTCGTAGTACTGATACACGAGCCAGTTCTCGGTAAGCACGGCCTTGACATCACAAGAAGCGTCGACCGTAGGCAGAACGACGTGATAGATTATAGTCCCCTTCGCACCGTCAATTAGGTAAATCGAGCACCTTGGCATCGATGACGTAGAGGTCCCGGTGACCACAGCGACAAGATTTGGGTTGAGATACTTGTAAAGCGTGGTACGATTACCTAGCACCTTGCCGAGAGAAGCGACAGGATCGTGAGGACGAGGAATCACTTGAAGAAACTCCTCTGACGGTGGTAAAGACAGAGACCACGTGGAATGCGCGACATGTTTGCCAGTGAACTCGGTATGAGGTGATATCTGGTGTCCCGTCAGTTGTCTGTGTCCCGGAGGACCCGTGCGCAGCGGTATGTGTATCGCAGGCAATAGCTTGTTGAAGGTATCCACATTCTCCGGAGTGCTAGGGTAGATATGAACCTGATAAAGGCACATCAGTCCCGTATACGACATGTAGGCAACTGGCGTTGGGAATATACCTGAACAAATTCATCTAGCAAGACAACAACCTTGGTTGAACCGCTTCGCACGAGGTATGCTTCGATCATGGGACCAGCAATCACATCGAAACCTTGGAGAACATCAGCGGTAGCAGACACTCCTCTGACGTCACCACCTGTAAGAGCATCGATATGAAACAGTACTGTATCCACGAGACCCTGCCGTAAACCAGTGGTTAGTCAAGCATAGGTTTGATTTGGAAACAAGCATACATTGTTCGCTTTGCGTTGGGTGACCAACACAACTTGTGGAGCGTCTCCATCGCTGACGGTTCGCGTCACAAAAAGCTTTACAGGGATGACCTGCCCGCCCACTTCTGCCGCCCATCCGAGACCAAATACTCTACTCCAAACGATCTCGCCATTGGCAGAATCGATGCCATAGACTTTACCATAGGGCGTCGCCGCGACGATCAATTTCCTGAATCCGAATGTGTCACGGGATAGGATATCCGTGGCATTGGCGAGTGGAGCAACGGAGGAGGATATGGAGGCATAAGACCCTGTCACAAATCGTCTCACAAAGTTCAAAACATATTGAGGGAAATCCTGCAGGGTGTTCAATAATAAACATGCTACAGGTGGTTAGGATCGTACCTGCGCTTCAGAAAGCTGTCTTTGCAGTCTCTCGCCATACGTCTCGTTGAATTCGCCGACGCGAGATGCGTTGATCTGCCTTTCCTGCAACTCTACAAACTCGGCGACTTTGATGTCGGCCAGAGCTTCCTCTCGGCTCCACAGCAGGTGATCCTGCTGCCAAAGCTGCACGGCACCCGTACTTGTCGTTACAACGAGCCGCGCGATCACTTGGTAGGCTTCCGGGTTCGCCACATCAACTGCGACCTGCAACGGTTCAAACCCGAGCAGCTTATTACATGGGAAAAGATGCGCACATGCTTGATAATGCCATCATTATTGGTCTTGAAGGGAAATGTGGAGCCAGTCACCAGACCCTTGCCGTCTGCAAGGTGAGGGGCGAATACATGTACGGAAGCTTGCTGAGAAGCCATGAGATAGCCAGACAAATATAAACCTTATTGGCACATGATGTATTTGTCTAAGGCCTACCTTGAAGGTATGAGACCAATACACGCGGACCACATAAGGCCAACCGTCCTTATCTAGGCCGCCCGTGTACAAGGAATCGGTGTAATGGTTAGAAGGTATCTGTATTATGTCGCATCAGTAAAATCGCATGGTAATAAGGGTATCTTTTAAGTAATTACAGATTCTGAAAATTCCCAAACATCCTTGGGGCCGTTTTCTTCTAACCTGACAACATGGCGGGTATTATCGACTTTTTGGGCAACGAACAAACCGTGGTCACGAAGGCCCACATCCACTATCCGTTTGAAAACGGCGCCCTTCATAGCCGTCGTTTTCTCTTTGAGCTCAGGTGTCAAGGCGACGGACTTCACTGCACCCTCTTCAAGCCAGACCACGCGGTGGTTCCAAAGAGGCTGTTTGGTGTTACCGAGAAGCAGGAAGTCGGTGAGACCATTGTGGATACTGGAGGGGATGTGGGCAGATGCAATAAGCTCGCCCGTAGTTGAGGATAGGGAGGTGATGTGCAATGTATACGATGCGAAGGACTTCGCAAGCCCAATCACATAGGTCGCTAACGGACTAGTAACTACCTTGGAGTAAGCGACCAAGGAACTGCCGTCAAGGTATGAGCAACCTTGTCAGAGATGACAAGCGTTCGTCGAACACCTACGCTTGATCAGGTGAAGTCCATTCCCATTTTATTTCTCCGGTCTCCCCATCGATACGGCGGAGAATGTAGGCATTTGAGAGTGCGAATACATCACTGCTCTTATTTCCAGCTTCAAACTCCACTGCAGTACCTAACGCCTCTGGCTCAAACGAACGACCGAATTCTGGCCGATGGAGCCTCCTCTCGAGTAATAGATTACCGGTGAGTGCGTCGAGTAGCCTTAATGTTGCACCTCCAGGTCCAGATACAGCGGCAACCACTATAGTGCCTCTATTATAGCACATACATACCGTGTTAGCGCAACGAACGTACCATCGTCGCGTTCCTTATAAGCAATGATGTGCTCATTGTCCTCAAAAATGTGTCGCCAGACTACAATCGAGCGTGTTTTTCACTGAGACTTCAATATCGACCAGAGAATACATACCTATAGACCCATCCACAGGATTCAACGCAGCAAGTACATTGCTTGAAGTAGCCGTCAGAATGACACTCTGAGTCGCTGCCCCCGATTTGGCCAATCTGTGGAAGGTAGGCGCAGTCGACAGCGAGCTGACCAAAGGTACACCGACAAAAGGCTTATGCCAGTCTACGACACCTGCTTCGGATAAATGAAGGGCCCATATTTGTGCGACATATAACCCAATGAACCACAACCAAAGAGACCGCATGAAAGTCGGTATCAGAAGCTGAGCAGATGAGCAGACCAGAGAACGAGGTGTATTTCGAGCAGACGCGTCACGTCACGGGTAAGTATGGTCGATAAATAATATTTAATATAGACGCGCGGTAGACGTGATTGCCTACCACTGAGATCTCGCACTTAGGCGGACCATCTCCCAGCCGGTGCTGTACCTGCGTTCACTGCGTGCATCGTAGAGCAGAGCATATCCAGTCTATACTTTGGGTAGGCACTGCAATTTCAAATCACTCGCCGCTATGGACGTATATCCACCCCGTTCTCTGTTCATTTTCTAGGCTGCATCTATATCGGGAACCTACGCGGTTGAAGAACGCACTAGGACGTAGATACTATGTCAAGCGCTCACGCTAGAAGTTCTGTATAAGTCGAAATAGTTAACAAAAGATTGAGTTTGATGTTCTCCCGCTTTCCACAGCAAGGCACAACGATCAATGACTGTAGATCGGGGATGCTTTGTCTCAATCCGCCATACACCCGTCAAAGATATTCTCTGGAATTTGGGCCTCAATTGTATCGATGAAATCGTCAAGCGGCATCCACTCTAGCCCAGAAACTGGTGTTCCTTCGTGCATCACGCGGACGAAGTTCTCACCATTGCTTGGCTGCCAGACCTGGACAAGTGCACCGGATGTCAAACTTCCGGTCTGCTTTATCCGAATGACGACTTGATCCACTTACTTCGATGATGATTTCAGAGCCTAGCGCGGGCCACCGAAGGGGAGCAACCTTGCCCAATCCAAGCAGGGATGCTAGACGGATCATCGTTCCATCGTGACCAACGTACAGCTTGAGCTTGTGTGATTCTCCGCCGGCACGGAATCGCCTGAAATTGTGTGCGAGCTCTAGAAAGAACACGCCTGTGGCTCTCTGCCATTCAGCAAACATGTCGCAATTGCAAAACAGAGATAAGGAGACGATAATTACTAACCAAAAGTCAGCTGAGTATACATTGTTGCATTCGCTGCTGCGTTCCATATGTAGCTGCGGAGAAATTGTACGTCAGGAAGCACTAAGACAACCAAGCACGCGGCATACTTGTATTCAAAGTCGCCGATTGCAAATACCCTAGCAGCGTCTTGCTCAGAAACACATGCACCCGTGGAATTACATGGTAGAGGATGTCCATGGCAAGTCCGCGAAGAGAACGTGTCGAAGAAGTGGTCGTCTGATGCGAATATTTGATAGCAGGATGACGGCATCCACGATAAGCCAAAGTTCAATGTTGAGAACTAGAACAAAGACGCGCACACCATGAATTCCAGTCGCTGAGTCCGGTGGTACCTAGGGTCTCATCTAGCCTCACTTGTAAAGCTGCATTCTGGGTAAGGTGGTCTGTCCACGCCGGAACTGACTGGAACGCATCACGGATGTTGTCGGCTTTGGGGCAGGCATAGCTCGGTGGAATAGAGTCGATCTAAAGACAAACACTAGTATCTAGCAGGGAGTAGGTAGAGTTTCAAAGACACTAACCACAGACGGCTGCGTGGTCACCGGAAAGGTCTTTGTAGCCATATCAGGATCCATTCCCGTGAGCAATCCACCTGCAACTTGGAACGTTCTAGTCTCGGTCGATGTCCTGACGTATATATCATCTTCGTTTATTGTTTGCAAAAACCCCAACTTGTGGGCGTATACCGACCAAAAGTCCTGCGGACGTTTCGGCACTCGTTCCTGAAAAAACAATATGCAACTCTCACTTTGCCGTGATGAATGGCATCTTCCAGGCCTTCTTGTGTGAGTTGGCCTTCATCACATGTTCCATTCCATATTTGACTGAGAAATGGGTGCCAGGAGGGGCTTTCGGTCTCGTGGAAGATACGTGTGGATCCGCCGCCATAACTGAACTGGAAGAAGTCGGAGCAATTCCAGATCACAGAATTTAATTCATTTTCATCTGGGTATAGATTATCGGGAGTTCTCTCCACGGTTATAGGAAAGTGAGAAAGCGTCTTAGTGTAGTGAAGATAATGAGCTTCGAGTACCTTGTGATGGCGAAGCACCGCATTGATATACACCAGAACCGCATCTGATGCATTGTCAGGCATGGAATAGTGGGCAGCGTTGACATGCGGAGCATTGCAATAATTGTAAGTGTTCCAAGGTAGGCTTGCAGGCGTTATTGAAGAATTATAGACACCTCTGATGGAGGAAATGCTACTATAATTCACTAAGTCAGCCATCGCGGATAGTATGGGAGCTTGGAAGGGGGACGGTGCTGCTTTCATCCACTTGTAAAGATATGGTCTTATGAGAATTGGCGGTACTGTGGTCCACTAATCACAAGGCGGAACGTGCGTAGCGATCGTCGTTCCATGCATGTAATCAGAACGATACATTGTCTGGAAAAGAATCACAACCTCAATTGCGAACATGCGCAAGAATATTTACCGTTTCCGAGGAGTCAGGGGTTGAAAGGAATAACATCAACAGCTTGTAAGTACATACCTAGGCCTACGACTGGGAAACGCGGTCGAAAATACGGGAAGACCCCGTTATGCCTAGGGGACTTGCGAAGCGGGACCCCAGGCAGTTGCATACTTCCGATAATGGATCGCACGCGGTTTTGGAAGCACTTTCTTTCCAACTTCCACATTGCAAGGCCTTCATCGATCACATTTACCTGCCTCGTCCCTGAGAGCTGTCGTAAGAGTGGGATGAAAAATAATTAATTGCTGAACGAGCTTGCTTGCTTTAGAACATGGTCAACATCACCATCAGAAAGCGCCCCCGCACGGAGGCAATAATCACGCAGCGCAAGTTTCTCAAAAAGACAGCCAGGGGCAAAGTGATCAAAGGCGTGAATTGCTTCTCATCGCCTATCTTCACCTGCTAATCGCGTTGTTTGTAGTCCTTCGTGAGAGGTACCTCCGAGATGACGTCGGCTGTGGTATACACAGTTGTAGCATCTGCGCGGCTTCAGCGGACTTCGTTTTACCTCCTGGCGGATCACACGATCATGAAGGGTTTCCGGATGGTCACTTCTTACTTCCAGACACGAACATATTCCTCGCGCAGGTTGGTGCATTTTTTTCTCGTCTGGTTTTATCATCATATTCTGAGTCCTTGCGGTATGGGTCATTCGCCATCTGGTCTAGACTCATATATACCTTTTGTTCCGTAAAATTTTGTTTGATTTCTTGTAACTCACGTTATTCTATCATTCAGATGGACCTCATGGAATCCAATCTGTTCGCCCCTCCGATGATTCTATTGCAAACAGTCATGGAGGAGGTCCGCCACCGATCTCTGCCGCTCTATAACCGACTCAAGGCACTTCTCAGGGCCGAGGAAAAGCGAATATGGGTATTCTACAACGAATATCGTTCGTGAGTTCGGCTCCTCATAATGTAACTGAAACGTGCATTGACGTTGTATTTGAAGAGAAACAGCGGTGATTCGCGAAGAAGGAGAGACTCCAAATGATCGCAACGACAGAGGTAGCTACTACGATGTACTCCGCATTATTTGTCTGATATTTTGTGGAGGTATACGAAGGGCCGCTTTATGGTACAACTCGCACATATCACTATCCCGTCCTCCCGTTCGTGGCCAGGCACCACGTTCCTTGCCTATGGTTGTCCTACTCACAGATGATGTTGCTAACCGCCAAAAGGCGGAGATGGAAGGCCTTCGATGTGCCTCAAGTAAGCCAGTCGTCTGGCTATTAAGTTATTCCTTAAAGAGCTGCGCGGTGACGCTGTGTAATGATTCGATTTGCAGTGCGCGACTACGTCAGGGGTACAAAGGAGTCTGCTCAACTTTTGGATTTATTATCCACAGTAAGTTCGGATGAGATCGAACCCACGAAGGCTGTTTCCGCACGTCAGGCATTGTATCCGGAAGTACGTATGCCATACAGGTGGACAGTGGATATGGCGTTAACAGCAATTTAGTATCTCCCGATGTCGATGCTACTCGCTGGTGTCAAGTCCGGGCAGCTGCATCAAGGCCACTTCAACGCGAATCAATATAATTATCTGGAGGTTCGTCACTTACTGTATTATCTTGATGCCACACGATGTAAGGAGGGATTTTTCAGGGAAACGTTCCTGTCCAGGCGTTCGAAAAACCAGTTCTGCTAATCGGCCGGGAGAACATGAACCGTGCCGTGCAGGGTGACATTGTCGCAGTCGAAGTCTTCGACAAGAAAGAATGGAAAGCGCCTCTAGATGAAGTAGTTGATCAAGAGAGTATGTATCCATTATTAGTACCTGAGCCATGACTTTGACGAATGTTACTCTAGCAACGCTCAAAAATGATGATGCAGAGGAATCTGAAGAAGAAAGTGATGACGAAGAGGCGATGGCCGAGCGAAGAGTTCTGCAAGCAGAACTTGTCAAGAAGCAAACGTCTGCAAAGCAGCCAACCGGACGCGTTGTCGGAATCATCAAGAGGAACTGGAGATCGTAAGAGTTTGATAGCTCATGGAAATGATATTCTGGCTAACATTATTCATAGGTACGTATGCCATATTGATAGCACATCCCTAACATCCTCGAATGCGACCTCGCTATCTCAACAAACCGTCTTCGCCACACCTGTGTCTCGCTTGCTTCCACGTATTCGTCTTCGCACGCGTCAGGCGCCATCCTTACTAGGACAGAAGATTCTTGTGACAATCGACAGGTGGGACAGCACGTCTCGGTATCCAGATGGCCATTTTGTACGTGCTCTTGGGAAGGTGGAAAGTAAGGAGGCAGAGCAGGAAAGCTTGTTGCTCGAGTTTGAGGTGCCATACAGACCCTTTGGAAAAGCAATTTTAGATTGTTTGCCTCCGGAGGGTGATCGGTGGGTAGTGCCGCCAAAATGCGCCACTAGTCCAGAGTGGAGAGATAGAGAAGACTTAAGGGACCTCCTCATTTGCAGCATTGATCCACCAGGTATTTCCGCCATGTTTCGGCTATTTCATTTGTTAGCACGTGCTGACGATTGCTGCGTGGTAGGCTGTCAGGACATCGATGACGCTTTGCATGCCCGGCTTCTCCCCAACGGCAACATCGAGGCTGGTGTTCGTGAGTTATTCACCTTATGCTGTGTCCACTTGTCTCTGAGACAAACGTCCAGACATTGCCGATGTGTCATTTTTTGTTCACCCTGACAACGCGATGGACAATGAGGCTGCCGCACGCGGTACAACTGTGTACCTAGTTGATAAACGGATAGACATGTTACCCGCTCTTTTGGGTACTAATCTCTGCTCTCTACGTCCTCACGTTGAGCGTCTGGCATTCTCTGTTATTTGGGTAAGGTCATCTGCCTTGGCGTGGGCTTCGCACTAATAGTGAAGTTCAGGAATTGACAGCTGATGCGGAGATAGTCAACGCTCGCTTTACCAAGTCTGTGATCGCGTCCAAATCTGCTTTTACGTACGAGGAAGCTCAGATCCGTAAAGATGACCCGTAAGTATCTACAGACCATTCAGCACCCTGGTTTTATCTCATAAGATTCTTCCAGAAATCTCAATGATGATCTTACGAAGAGTATCAGGCTTCTAAACACTCTGGCCCGAAAACTTAAAGCAGGGAGGATGACTGCGGGTGCTCTCAATCTTGCCTCACCGGAAGTGAAGATTCAGCTCGATAGTTCCGAATCATCTGATCCGATCGATGTTGAGCAAAAGGAGTTGAGAGAGACCAATAGCTTAGTAGAAGAGTTCATGCTTCTCGCCAACATCAGTGTGGCGAAGAAGATTCACGAGACTTTCCCCCAGACAGCTGTTTTGAGGTTAGTACCTTTATGTAGTCCTTTTGCGACTCTGACAGTTGTCACAATCAGGCGGCATCTCCCACCACCTCGTTCGAATTTTGAGAAATTACAGGATATTCTCCAGAAGCGCAAAGGCATATTTCTCGATGTGTCGAGTTCAGGCACTTTAGCGGCTTCTTTGGACAAATGCTTGGTTAGATAGCATTTTGTTTGTTCACACACCTTGTGTTGACATTGTCTATGCATCCAGGATCCCAAAGAGCCAGCATTTAACACTCTTGTTCGAATTATGGCTACCCGCTGCATGTTAGCTGCGGAATATTTCTGTTCCGGCGCTGTCTCGCGAGATACATATGGACACTACGGGCTGGCAAGCCCTATATACACCCACTTCACAAGTCCTATCCGGCGATATGCCGGTGAGCCGCAGAAACGCCCAGCCTAACCGCTTAAGGCGTCTAATGGTCCTTTACCTTTCAGATGTGCTTGTCCACCGGCAGCTTGCAGCAGCGATCGCATATGTCCCTCTTCATGCAACGTTGCACTCCAAATCTTACGTTGAAAGAGTCCTTGATGTTGTAAATCGACGACATAGAATGGCCCAGATGGCGGGTCGAGCGAGCGTTGAATTCTATGTCGGATTGGCGCTCAAAGGTCGTGGGGAGAAACAGGCGACAACGGAGGATGCGTTTGTGATAAGGACCTTTAGAAATGGCTTGGCTGTCTATGTATCAAAGTGGGTCCAATAATATGCCCAATGACACGACCGCTTTGCTAATACTTTATCCTTACTTGCTATCCCATTCTAGGCTGGGAATTGAGGGCCTTGTGATGTTCAAAGGCGAATCTCGGTTTGACACGGACAACTACACTATCACAGTGCCTTCCCCCTCGTCAACGAACGTGACAACTATCGCAATCTTCGACAGGGTAACAGTAAATATTGAGGTCGAGAAAGACAAGAATACGCAGCGAGGCCGTGTTAAAATGACGTTGATAAGCCCCGTCGATTCTCGCTCTCTGTAATTTTTACTCTTCGAGAATACCGATTGGATCGATGTTTCAGGTGACTACGCCTTCATTCTCGGATTTCGTCAGCCTATGTCCGAGCTAAAACGCAAGCCGATTCATGTTTCATTCCCAATTTCCTCACCGTCTTTGTGCTATAATCGGTATCAAAGAACTCTAACACTGGTACTTCTGTGAGCTAGGACGGATTTTGTGGTCTTCGACATTTGGCATTCTCAGAATATCTACCATCTTATCTCACGATCAGCATGTACGGTCCCAGTTCTAAAGGAAGAAGCAAATCTCGGCGATCAAAGGAAAGTACTTGCCTCAAGGACTTGACAACACTTCTTTTCATATTTGTCAGTAACGATCGTTAACATTAACGGAAAGGCCTCAGTGTCAGTCCCATGAGGTGGTTGGAGCAACTGCTTGAGACGCTTTTACCTAATATTTTGTGAGTGGAAGCTTTGCTCCAGCCTGATCCTTGGATCCCACTGACTAAATCTAGTTGGCTCTTTCCGACTCTGTGAGCATGGGGTATGATCCTGACGAAGTCTCTCGTAACTTGTCTTCGGCTTGATCGTGCTTTCCACCATGTGTACCTTAGACCAAGAATGGGCGAATGGGGGACAAAACTTGGCAAGCCGAAGATAAATAAGCTGAGGATTGTAATTGGCACGACCTCAATCTCCACTTCCACCCGCCCTCGGATATGAGTATATTCTCAGCAGAAGTCTTGACAGGCCTTTTGGCCATCGTTCTGGTCGCAGGCCTTTTGACCAGACGCAAGAGGCTTCCTCTACCACCTGGCCCTCCGGGCCTGCCGATACTAGGTAACATTTATGATGTTCCCAAGACCCATGAGTGGCTGGCTTATCAGCAGTGGGCTCGAGACTTCGGTATGACTATACTTGGTGAATGTTCCACCACTAATTCATGCTCTGCTGGCAGACAGTGATGTGATATACCTGAATCTCTGCGGTACCCCTGTCGTCGTTGTCAATTCGACTGAGGCCGCATTTGAACTCTTCGAGAGGAGGTCGTCGCTTTATTCTGATAGGTATGTCTGCCGTTTGACCGTCACTATACTTGTTCTCAGCTAGTCTCGAAGGCCCCGGATGACAATGCTGAACGATCTGTAAGTTTAAAATCGCGGTGTATTGGGGTGTCCAACTGACTGTCTAATAGAGTGGGATGCGATTGGCACTTCGTCTTTATGGCATATGGTGACAGGTGGAGGGAACGACGAAGGATATTCCATCAACACTTCCACGCTGCCGCTTCTCTCCAGCATCGTACCAGGGTTATCAAGGGTGCACGGTTACTTGTCCGCCGGTTACGGGAAGCGCCGGAAGACTTTATTAGCCACCTCCGCCAGTATGTCTTTGGCGATCAAAGGGATATAGGGTCTAACTGCCTCGTCTTTTCGTAGTATGGCAGGTGCTCTGATCGTAGGGGTTTCCTATGGTTTAGAAGTCAAGCCAAAGGATGATCCATACGTCGAGACGGCAGAAAAGGCACTCCACGCTATATCAATGGCAGGTAATGCTGGTGCCTATTTGGTGGACTCTATCCCAACTTGTATGTTCGATTGTTTCGAGCGGGCACGGAGAAATGATTTTGTCTTCATTCTCAGTGAAATACGTTCCAGCTTGGTTCCCTGGAGCGAAATTTAAGCGCGAAGCCGCAGAATGGAGAAAAGCATGTAGGGCCATGCTTGAGGTCCCTTTTGCCGCGGTCAAGAAGGCCATTGTAAGCAGAAGTCCTTGCGGTTTGATGAGATTGCAATTTGAGAAATTGTTCAAATTCGAAGTCCGATGGCATAGCCTCCCCTTCCCTGATCGTCTCGCGACTCAATGAGTTAAACGAAGACGAGGACAACTCATATCAGGAGGGCTTGTATAGTGGAGTCGCTGCTGCTGCCTACGTCGGTCAGTCTCATATATGTCAGCATGTACGTGTTATAACTAACGTCGTCTTACAGGTGGATCTGACACGGTGGGTCGCCCTGTTCGGTCGTGAGGGTTCCTAGGACTGACATGCCTGAAGACGGTCTCCGCCCTTGGATCGTTCTTCCTGGCAATGTTGCTCTACCCCGATGTGCAACATAAGGCACAGAAGGAACTAGATAAAGTAATAGGAAATGATCGCCTTCCCGAGTTTTCCGATGAAGCCTCCCTTCCTTACATCTCTGCCGTTGTGAAAGAAGTTCTTAGGTGATTGTTTCTCCTCGAGTACTTCCATGAGATTGATAAACATATCCGTATCGTGACCGGCAGATGGCGACCAGTTACTCCGCTAGGTCATTTACTTCCACGTGTACCATTCGGATGATCATTTGATACGTCCTTTTTTTCAGCCGTTCCGCATCGGCTCACCCACGATGATGTGTATAAAGGATATCGCATCCCCGCCGGCACAACTATTGTAGGCAATGCATGGTATTTTACTAACCTCTCCCGAATTTCTGGTCTGTCGCTTAACATGATGCGGCGTAGGGCAATATTACAGAACGAAAAGACTTTCCCTGATCCAGAGAAATTCATTCCCGAACGCTTCTTGAATGCCAACGGTCAGCTAAACCCCGATATGACCGACGCTGAATTGGTAGCCTTCGGATTCGGTAGACGGATCTGCCCTGGAAGATATCTGGCACATGCATCTGTCTTCATCTCTGTGGCGTCCGTACTCTCAGTTTACAACATTGTGAAAGCCGTCGATGGAGATGGCAATATAATTGAGCCTATAGACGAATACTCAACTGGTTTGGTATCGTGAGCAAGACCAGCCTTTGTTGCCACCTTATGATTTAAGGCTAACACCTTCATCGAAGGTACCCCTTGCCATTTAAATGCGCCTTCAAGCCACGTTCAGGAGCTGCTGAGAGTTTGATTCAGACTGCTCTCGCTGAATTCGATTGAACGAAGTCTGTACATGTTTTAGCCCATACCATTTGTGACGACAACCTATGCACGTATTCTTTACTCAACGTCGAAGTCATTATTATGTACAGTAGCGAAGAGCGTACAACAATTAACACGCGTTGCCCTGGTGATCAAGTCACATTTTCTCCATGACTCTCCGGCCTGTTATTGTCTATATTCGGGTCCCAATTCCACAATTTTACGGTCGAATCCAGAGTCAATGGCTGGGGACGTTCACGACTTATTTTCGCCACCGAATTATTTTTACAGTCGCCTGACTCATCGTTATCGCTGTCACCGTACTCCGATCCCGATTCCGTTGTTGACGATTCTGATCTACACGTTGACGAAGGCCGATGCTTGTGGAAATGTCTCGAGCCGGAAACAGACAGAAGCATGGGACGGAGGGGATGAAAGGCCGCCGACCCTATTGCATCTGCAGATCACCACGTTGTGTGACAGCTGAGGTTACCATGCATCGATGAGACCGTCGTGAGAACTTTGCTCACCTTCATGTGCCTCATACTGCAGGACCGGTCCTTGCAGCCGTGCTTGCAGGTCTTCAGAACTGGTTCGAGACTTGGCATCGCCAGCATGCAAGTCGAAAACAGACATAGTCCCGAACTGTTGATGTATGTGTGAGTAAGCCAGTCGAGACGCAGTCTATGCTAACCTGATCTCCAACAGCCAATAATCGCCCACCGATATCAATGTCAAATATAAGCTTTTGGTTCGTCGTCACGATGTCCTTGCCTGGCCTCCCGCTGATCCGATTCGAGGCAGCGGGCACATGTCTACTGTAAGTGCAGACCGGTGTACTGACGTTGCCCCTCAAATCCCAGTTGTAAAGGGTCTCGTGCCGTCGAAAGGATGCATATAACAAGTACGGTTGAGTAGGGTTGAACATCAACTAGACAATCATTGTGAACGGTCTTTTCTGGTCGACCTACGAGATTACTTCATAGACAGGCTTACTTGAGTGACGCCTGATTGGACCCCAAATCCTGTTCCGTGTGTATAGTTCTCGGCACCTACAAACATCACGGGTGCTTCGCCTGTTGCTTCAGTAAACAAGGCAATGTTGGAAGAAGAAGGTGCCGATGGGCTGAGGGAGCCTGCCGCATACACTCCCGAGGTTACATCCGCAGAGAATGACAGAGCAGAAATTATTCCTGGACGAAACTCAATATCTTTTCTGCTCTCTATCAAAATAGAACCGGTACAGGCCTTTTAGTCCATCCCGACTTTTCTTTGAAGGGGTCGTATGCAAACGAGTACCCTGACCAGGTACATGGATATCAAATACGTCAATGGCATTTTCAAAGCCGCAGTACAACCTGCAGGTATTTGCTTAGCTACCAGAGAAAATCTTGCTAATGAACCTACATACTTGTTCGCAGTAGCATTGAACGAGAGTGTATGAGGAGCTACTTGGCGTTCACGATGATCTACTATCTTATACGAGGCACGGAGCTATTGAAATCCAACGTGTCAGATAATCTCCCACAGTCAGTGAGACCATAATCAAGCAGCAGGTCTTTTGGATTATTGCATACTGGGCGCCGCAGATCCTTACTCACCCTTCCATCGCTGCCGTCTATTAGTTTAACCGGACATTCTCGTACTGACGCCACAAAGCAGAAGGAAGCCGGATCTTTCGAAGTAGCGGTAGGGAACCACACAAAATCTAAAATAGGAGATGTCTGGCTAAATCGTCGTTGACGAAGGACGGTTGGATGTTCCTCATGTAGAGCCAGGGAAGTTGTTGGACCCATCAGTTTTGGAGGTCTAGAAGCGAACGAAATAAATTAAGGTGTGATGCCATGCATGCTCAGTGCCACAAAAGCATACGGATCAAGAAACTGAAAAGACCCATTTTCGCATTGGGCGAGTGCAATCGATCCGTCTGGGCACCTGACGACAAAGATTGATCCAATTAACAAGTCCTACGTCGAGGAAAACCGTTGGAAGTGGGCCGACGAACCATTTCACCTTGCGAGCAAAATTGTTTGGCGATTCTTCATCAGAGAGTATTTGGGTGCACCACGCAAGCTCGGGTGACTCAGAGGGATTGTATCGTGGTGGAATCCATACAAAATCATCAGGCTCCATCAGGATAGCAGTTAGATCTAGTGCATGTCAGTAAGTTACCCTTGTCAATTTCCTATAAGGAAGTGAGAGAGGGTTTTACTAACGTTTCCTGTCTTGTTCCAATTTGTACAAATGATGTTTTTCAGCTGATACCTTAGTCACCTGTGAGAGTACAATCGATCAATAGAAGTAGACACAGAAATCATGATCAGCGGTGGCTCGCGGATGAAATTTCTCAACCTTACATCACATTTGGATGTTTCGATCAGAATCTGTCCACAATGAGCCTCGTAACTTAGTGCAGTTCTGGGCAAGATGGACCAAAGCTATTCAAAGATAAGAGGTAGAACAAGAGTGTTGGAATATTCCCAGTATATGACGCTGAGGACAGTGTCTAGAGTTTCAGGGTTAGGACTAGAGACTCTTGCAACATGGCAAGGACTCAGTTTTGTGATTCAAACCAAAGAGCAGTTTCGCACTTTGCTATTGCTGTACTGTCATTCTCGCATGTATATAACAGAATTCAGAAATGGTCTCAGAAAAAAAGATATCAGGTTCCAAACTCTTCAAATGAGTTGCTTTCTATCCACATTCTCTATCTGCATAAGTAACTGGTCATTAAGTCTGCAAAACCATCAGCTCTTGCTGAGAAGACCAGCAATTTAGAAATACATTCTTGATTAATCTAGGAACAAAGTGGATTCATACATATACAATATCATTTCCACATCAAAAAACGCCCTCAGATCTGTAAGAAGCCCGTCCCTTTCAAGGTGGTAACAAGGTTGGGTGCCGAACGAGCGATGTCAACGCCGACGGGCCTTGCGACTGTCGTGCTCATCTCGCTGCTAGACGTCTCGTCATGGGCGTTTATGATAGTGGAAAGATCGAAGATTGCAGTTGTCCGCAAGGCGGAATTTATATGCGTCCGGTCGTGATAACCGCGCACGGACCCCTACACGTGACGATACGGACGTGCACATGCGAAAGTTACTTCCGATCTGCAACATCTGCCAAAAGGCAACTGCATTTGTGCAAGCAATAATTACAGCCAAAACATTGAGTACTACCACGGTATTATGTCGTTAAATGGTGAGGACAAGTCAAGGACGAAATGCTACCCAAGTTCCAGGAGGGTGACCTTCCCCTGCGTAGAGCCCATGGCAATGCGTCCAAGCTCTTCATCATAGTCAATTGTGGTCCAATTACTGCCAACTGTCGTCTGCGTCCATAATGTCCGTGCTCCGAGATCGGGATGGGGGCGCTGCAACGGCCCGGCAAAAGCAGCTGCTACAAGTGATTCGTTCAGCATAAGTCCTTCTGGTCCCTGCGTCTCTGATGAATGGACGTCCAGAGCAGTCAGGTCGGCACTTCTCGATGGGCGTGGCTGAATCCAGACAGCGGTTCCATAGGACCCGAGTTTAATGTCGGTGCAGCGAAGAAAACCGCGAACAGACGGTGATGTCAGCTTAGAATGGACTGGAGGAAACCGATAAGGTAGGAGGTTGAGCTCTGGTACGTTTACGGTGGCCTCCGTTGAGGAACACGGCGGATCGCTCGTGAACGATGAGTTGGGCTCCAAGATGAATAGGTCCAGTTTATGCACATCCGATGTCCACGGGTCATCACTTTCAGTTCGGAGGAGTATCGACAACGGCTGAAAAGGAAATTTGGCCTCCGAAATATTGACTTGCGTCTTGACCGATACACCGTCAATCCAGCCAAAGGAATGATAGGCGATGGGGCGATATGCAGAACAGAGTTCGGAAGGAGGTCGTAATGAAGGTTCAGCGAATAGCTCGATGGAGCGAGCTCTGATGACTAAAATGCTTTTGTGTGCGAAAACGATTTGCAGACATCTGTTGTACTACCTCGAGATTAGTGGTCATACTGAGTCATTTGATCGTCAGGGGGTGAATGCGGGTATTCACCTGGAAATGGTGATCAATAGGCTCTTCGGAACCGCGGAGGATAGCCGTAGTACCAGTCATCCAATTCAAGATTACAGTCTCGGAGGAATCATCGCTAAAAGCCAAGAGGTCGCCCTGTAGAGCGACTGGTCTGAACGAGGTGTCAAAAGTAGAAATCGACCGAAATGCAGGTTGCTGTTTTCCTTGACTGACAAGGGATAGAATCTCAATGCCTTGACGACTGGCAGATGCTAACTCAGTTTCACCGTCTGGTGCAAAAAACATGAGTGACGAACCCTCCAATGTTCACGGAGGTCGCGATGATACCCTCAGAATCTGGGTCGGAATTGACAATAAATCCAGTGAAGATGATGCCCTTCGGACACCATTCCGCCACCTTATGCGCGCAAGTGCTTTCCGAAGAGCAATGGCCAGACGTGACTTCCCAGCACGTAATGATGGACCAGATGCCCTTGGAAACGGTGACGAGACGTCTTCCCTCGTACCCAGCTAAGAAACGGACATCCGATACGCCAGTTCCAGAGCTTGCCTGGAAATCAATCAATTTCCGAGGATGACCCACGGGAGAGTGCCAGAAAATTCCCAGACAAACGGCACGGCGTACAGCAAGCTCGAGATCAATAGAGTCCATAGACGTAACAGAGCGACGAGGGAAGGGGTAGCCTTTGTGGCGCACCTCGTGGACGTAAGCATTGTGCCATACAGATCGCAATTTGGTAACGGCCAGCATGCGTCTGGAGGTCTGTTGTTCCATCATTGTCTGCACCGTGAATAATCTTGTCCAAGACCTACCTGCCTCACGGCAAGTATAGAAGGGACTGATAAGAAACTAAATATGACAATCAAGGTATCATCATCGATGTCTTCCAGTGACCAGATATTGTGTCTAGCCATGAGCGAGGTGCTTAGCATTGAAGCTTCAAGTACTGAAGAAGACAGTTCTTATATATCACAAAAACATCTAGTCACAAGACAAATCGCACGCAGCGGAATTCGTATGCGTAACAGCCCACGAAGGTGTGGCGAAACGAGGTTCGACTGCAAATGAGTTGAGCAACAGCCACATGTGTCCGGCAACGACCGAGTCGGAGCTTGACACAGACGCGACTCTTTCCGTGCGCTACCGAGACTGCCAACGTCAACTTTAGTCTGGTCCAGTGTTTTCATGAGTTTCTCGTCTTTTTTGACGTCGCTATTCCCCGTCGCGCACGCCGACGCTCCTGAGGAGAAGGAGGAGCCTCAGGAGAAACTGGCGGAGGAAGCCGAAACCGAGGAACCTGCAGAAGAGGAGGAACCCGAAGACGTATGTCGTGAATTCTGTCTCATTTTGCAACTTTAGCAATAGCCCCTTGTCCTCCTGTGAACAGCTCCTTCCCGCTCTGCAGGAAGAGTGTGAGCAGTCGGCGAAATGCGTGGCTGCAACCAAGCATTTCCAGCATTGCGAGGAGAAAATTCACGCAGGTCAAGGCTACCAGCACGAAGACTGCACTGAGGAGTTGTACGTACACAAATTCTTTTCGATTTACTATTTCTGATCATTGTAAATTCAGCTGTACGTATTTTGAATTCTGCACTTCTTCAGTCGCTAATAAATCTTGTCGTGGTCACCGCGGTCCTTAGACCAGTAAGTCATGTCTCTTGAATGACTATGATGTGAACACTGATACACTACGTCCGCATAGCATGATGCACTGTGTCAATGTATGTGCCTCTAGCTCAGTATCTCCATTCTTGCTTGACAATGTGATCAGGGTTGCGTCGCTCCCAAACTCTTCGCAAAGCTGAAGTAAAACTTGTCCTCGCTATGTTCGCTCTAGAGCTAGGTGAGAAGGGCTTATCCGAATTTCGCACTATTCGTCTCATTTGACATTATCCATCGTTTCAGACTACGGAGTTGTTGGAGGTTCTGTTACTTGATGTGAACCGACCACACTTGGCAATGATAATTTTTTATGGCTTCGCTTGCTATAGGGACTTTGTTTCGTGCATTCGTTGGAACACACTTGCTAAAGATCGTTGAAGAGTTCCACTGATTTGCTGCCAGCAGTCCTTTAAAGTTGCATGACTGCCTGGTGCACTGGATCATCTAGACGGTAGTTGGTGACATGGTGAGCCAAACTATGGCGTAGTGTGTTTCCTTTCATGATCAAGGTCTCTCAACGTGTAAGTGACATATATCCATCCGCTGGGAATATCAGTGTTCTGTGAGAGGCTAAACATTCCTTGTTATCTTTGCTCATGTCACCTCTGTACAGTTCCGATGAGTGCGCATCCAATGTATTTAATCCGGATCCTTTAAGGTAATATCTCTGTTGAGCACTGGCCGAATATGGCACTTCCTAGGCGTAGATCTTATACTTGTGATCTGTCTGTGTCCGCAGATAGGTGTCTTTTGCGACGTTTGCCGTCGTCCAGTTGTATCTGTCAGTGATGTGCTTGACCCCAGACCCCAAGTTCCGGCAGGCCATTGAAGGTCGAAGCGCCTCAACTCTCTGTATTTTCAGAGTGGTCATGCTTCTGGATTTTTACGGTACTACAATGCCTGGTATACATTAGAGAGCATAAGCTTGTATACAGAGAGTTCACACGCCTTGACCCCCCGGTGGCATCAGTCCACTGCACATCACTAGTGTCTGTTAGTAATATTTTTTACGAACCGGTGGCATCCGACAGAATGCGACTGTTCATGTTCATGTGCTGCAGCAAGAGAGTTGCGCAAAAGATGATACCTCTGTTGTAAACACAGACTAGATATGGTAGTGCAAGGAGATTCTTCACGTCTGACACGGTCGCGCTTACAATCAGGAATCACGAGACTGGGAACATGGGTCACGCATCACTGTTAAGGTACCCTCAGCGGCTAGAAGATGTCCAGAGCCGCCCAGTCTCGAGCTGCAGACCTCGTGCGACGACCATCTCCTGTCTTTTTTGTCGTCTTTCTCTCTTCAGCACGTTCACGGCGTTGCAAGTTTGCCTAGCCATGTTTGTGGACAATCTACAACCTGATTGGTTGCGTGGAATGACTGACGATCGCAAGCAGAATCTACGTTCAGGCCTGAAAAAGAGCGCCCAAGTGAACGACTTGCTACCGCTCCCACACCTCAACGCGCTCTGATTGATATATATAGCCTCCAGCAGCCTCCCGAATCGTCACGAAGAACTGGCTGTGAAGTGAAATACTTGCACTAGCAGTCAGGGCAACCCCTTCGAAATTGACACCGTGTGCATTCACCGGTCGCCCCTGACACCCATTCCAGCACCAGCATCCCGCGCGTTCGACCAACATGAACAACGTTTTCAACCCCAAGATTCTTGACGCCAGCATTCGCGATGTGACGTCTAGTCTCGGTGATGAGCAAAAGGCAGACGTCCTCCTTTACGCGATGGGACACCTGCACCTTGAGCGGTTGGTTATCTAGATTTTTGAACACTGTACTCGGACCCTAATGGCGAGCTTGTCAATGCAATTTGTAGCTCCAGAACGCTCATCGAGAATGCAGTCCAGTCCTGCTTGTCACTGAATAAATTGTCGGCCGCAAATACTACTAAAGCCCGCTTGATGCGCGCGAAGGCCAGACTGGCCGCCGGACTTCATGTTGGCGCACACCAAGGTCCGTTGCGGTCTAGGCGGTCTCCGTTCTAGACGGTCCCAAATTGACTCATGTTTGGAATCTCAGACCTCCAGGCCATCATGGTTCTTGAGCCTGAGCATCCGGAAGCCAAGTCGCTCATGCTACACCACGTAGCAAATCCAGGGAAGGTACACTATCTTCCTATCTTCGTTACTGCCTCGTACAGACGTTTACCCATCCTTCATCACATCATTGATGACGTTGCAGTCGCTAGTGGAGCCAAACACCACCCCTGGATTTTCTACCGAAATTTGGCGTGAAATTGCTCTATGGCTTCCGCCCCGTGATCTTAAAAACCTACTTCTTGTCCCCCATATCCTCTCTCGTATCGCTAGTCAGCTCTTGTTTCAGAAAATTGACCTTCACTTTGGTGAGTCGACACTCTAGGAGCGATGGGCGCTATCCGTGAGTGGTGTTCATGGAATGATTTATAGTGTCAGACAAGTGGGAATCGCAACGTAGTGCCGACATCCTGACCCGTATCATCACTGATGCTGAGTTTGCAAAACATGTTAAGACCATGCGTGTATTCTTTCAAGGACGAGATATCTCTCCGATGACATTCCAAACAGGTTGAGTCACAGGTATTATCTCACGCGTGCTCAGACTGAAGCAGTACACAGGAATGCTGTCTAATGCTCTACCAAAGCTCAACAATCTCCGAAACGTGCACTGTTCCATGAGATGGAGAGACATGGTCGCATTTCTGAGGATTCTTGAGACGGCCAATCATCGATTGCGGGGCTTATCTCTAATGTCAGGATTATCTATTCTGTGACAATTCTTTACTTATTGCCAGACAATTTGCAGGCCTTCAGACGGAATGGTCGAGCTGAGATTTCCCCGATTCAAACATATCACACAATTCTCATTCGTCTCAAAAGGTGGAAGCCCCGCACAAGTCCAGGAGTTTCTCATGCAAAATAAGACCTCGATCCGCTCAGTGCTCCTGCAAAATCTGAACTGGACGTTTCCCACAGAGGCCATCTCGATCCGCAACCTCACACATCTCGACTTCCTTGGTCTGTTCCCGCCGGAGTCGCGCGCCTTCGCGGACATCCTCTCCAACGGCCACCAGCTAGAGTCCCTGCGCCTGCAATGCGTACTTGAATGTAACGCGTCCTCGCAGCTCAGGGAGTTTGCCAAGTCGCTGCCCTTCCTACGTCACTTCGCGTTCTCGCTCCTCGGATACAGTGTGAACGACCACGACCTCTTCCCCGCCCTCGCTGACTTCCTACGGGATAGGAAATCGCTGCGGACGCTACAGCTAATAGTCCCCAGTGCTGAGTGGGCTCAGCGTCGCCTGGGCTATGATGCAACAGTTTGGGGCGTGCTCCCATCGCTCACGAGCTTGCGCAGTCTCACTGCGACGCTACCGAAGGATGTTGCTGCCGCAGTTGCGATGTGGTTGGTCCCACGTGGGGTGTATGCGCTGTCTCTGCAGGCAGATTCTTCCATGGACACCGTTGGCTTCGTATCGGTGAGTACTGTCCTATTACTATGGAATCCGCCAGCTGAGGACCATCTTCTGCCAATGTGTTAACGCTCATCTGCACAGCAACTACGCCCTGGCTTGCCGCCCTCACTACGCTTCATCGGGCTGTCGCAGTTCGACATCAGGGAGCCACACAAGGTGGTCGAGCATGGCTTCCCCATGGTGCGTGTTGCGCGCATCGATGATGACTTCTACACGGTCTCCCAAGTCAACGGTGAGGTGCAACTCGACGAGTGGCCCGCGGCTAAAACACAGTATAACGTGAAGGAATGGCTGGAGAGTTACGAATGTGGAGATGCAGAATGGCGACATCCCGCAGAGTTCCGCTAGACTAGGTAAATCGGGATCATGGTCTCAGTTTGGGTTGGGCTTGGTACGAGGACAGTGTTGTATCTGTTTACGTCGCCCTGATACAATGTTGTCTTCGATGTTTATTCTTTGTCTTGGATAAATTGTCTTCGTAGATGACGATGCACAGCACTGTATAACGTTTGATGTTCAACTATATTTTGATCAAAATTGCTTCAGAATGCATGCAGTGTCGCCTTACATTTCTCCATGACCGGACAATCGTTTACAAGCGCTATGCATCTTGAGACGTTCATGGTACAAGAGTTTAGTACAAGGAGAATACACAACATGCCGTCTAAAAAGCCATCATATACTGTTACACTAGTCCTTCGGTGCTCATTCACCAATGCAAGCGATGGGTAGGGCACTGGTACCCCGAAGGATTTTTGTGGAGGTACTCCTGGTGGTACTCCTCAGCATCCCACCATGGTCCTGCTGGTGCGATCTGCGTGACGATTTTCTGGCCTGCATCCGGTAAGGGGAGTATTGAACACCACTGAGCCCCAAGACGATGACTGAGACTACCTTTGGGATCGAAACGCGTCTTTTGAATTTCTTCAGTAACACGCTTGGCGATCTCGAGCTGTTGCTGCGATTGGTAGAAAATCGCAGAGCGGTATTCTGTTCGAGTTTCGGAATCAAATAGACGTTAGCTCTGGGGTCAGGCAAGGATGATTTGATGGCACATACGAGTCCCAGTATCAGCGCCTTGCTTGTTAAATTGCGTAGGGTCGTGTGTCCGATAAAAGAACTCTGCAGGACGAATGACCATGCCATCGATATCTGTCCTCGTTGGTCCAATGAACTCGTTCACGAACCGACGAGCTCATCGTAAGATACAACGTCAGGATCGAACTCGATCCTGACAGCTTCTGCGTGGTCCGTCGTTCCTGTGCACACTTGCTTGTAGCTGGGGTTCTTGGCATCATCCTTCCCGCCGGTGAACCCGACGCTAGTCTTGAGGATGCCTTTGTTCTGCGCAATGGGATAATACTTCAGAAAGATGTGCTCTACACCCCAGAAACAGCCAGCTGCAAAGGTTGCGATTTCCGGATTGCCTCCTGCTCAGTAAAACACATTCCATTTAATTTCACCCGCCTTAGGTTCTGGTGAGTGCGTACCTGACATAGTTGAAGAACTGACACCACGGTTATGCAACTGGCCTTGGGAGAGTGGAGATAAAGACGGAAACAGCAGGCGAAGACGGTTGATAGCGCTGAACATTCACAGTTTTCGTAGTACACCAAGGTCAGCGTCCTTGCCGACGACCTCCACTGCCGCATACCACGATCACTTCACCATAATGGCGCAAACACACGTGATTCAAGTCTGGTGATCGCGAAACTTAGCGCCCGCACTGATAACTCAAGTTCATGTGCGTCCGATATTCAATATTCAATCTTCAATTATTACCGTTTGCAGTAAAGTTGGCACACGCGGCGGTGTCACGCATTTTGTTTTCGACAGTCAGGAAAGATGTACCTGTAGCTCAAGAACGAGAGACCGGAACACCCTGCATAGGGGGTGATCGTTGAAGCTCTGAATGAGGGCTATTGAGCCCCATAGATATCATCGTGTTATGTGGTGATCCCATCAATGCCATTTTGGCCCTGCCCTGTGGGCAAAACATTTCCTCTAGAGACAAATGAATGTACTTCAAAAATTGTCTATTATATCAAAGGGATCTGTTTGCATGTCCAAGCCCCGGCAAAAACAGAATGGCACACATAAGCAAGTGTTGAAGCTGAATTGAGGTTTTTGCTGCAAATCCACATCCGAGACTAATCATGTGACCAAACCTGCGTCGTATATATCATATAATCTCTCAATTGTGCTTCAAGCCTTCAATGCTTGCTTGTGTGCCATTCTTTTTGCCAGGGCTCACTTCAGACATGCAAACAGATCCCTTTGGTATAATAGGCAATTTTTGAAGTACATTCATTTGTCTCTAGAGGAAATGTTTTGCCCACAGGGCAGGGCCAAAATGGCATTGATGGGATCACCACATAACACGATGATATCTATGGGGCTCAATAGCCCTCATTCAGAGCTTCAACGATCACCCCCTATGTAGGGTGTTCCGGTCTCTCGTTCTTGAGCTACAGATACATCTTTCCTGACTGTCGAAAACGAGCAAAATGCGTGACACCGCCGCGTGTGCCAACTTTACTGCAAACGGCAATAAGTGCCATCTGGAAGTACATTCTTACATAGATTGGCTGGTCCAGAACACCCAGTCTGCAGTTCCAACTTTCAACCCCCATCTTGTCCAATATTGGTCCTCGGATGGCTGCCTTCATCGACAACTGCGAAGCGGGTGAATATCCCTTCATACGGCACCTCGCTACTCTGTTGGCCTTGTACGAGTCTGGCCCAATCACTTCGCCACCCACTTACAGTGGGCCGTCCAGTCCACAAACCGACTCTATCTTGCACTCTGTCGAGAATATCGCACGCCGCATGCATATCGCTGAGGCTGCTATTGCAAGTGGCTCTGGATCCGAGGATTGTGGTCCAGAAACCAAGAGACGCCGCAGCAACTTCAATGCAACCCACGCTAGTTCTAGTGCAGAGAGTCCGCAGAGCTATCCTTCCATGAGAGGGAGCGCCAATGATGTCCGGGCACGGCTTGCGGCCACTCAGATATACGAGGATGCTGCTGATCAGCCGGAGAATGCTGGGACATCCTATGAAAACAAAAGTGGACCTGTATCCATCTTTCCTTCATCTTCTGACCGCGTCTCGTGTCCGATCTGCGAAAAGCCTGTAACGGACAGCGAGACACTGGCTAAAGTTGCTGTCCCGCTCGCTGAGCCAGTCAGCCTGCGCTTGCATTTCCTTCGACAATCCATGGTTTCTCTGCCGAACGGCGAGCTCAGCGTAGAGGAGGAGCTGCAGATGATAAAGGCAATAGTACAGGATGCCGTGCGGGTCTGTAACGCTATTCTACGGGGAGATTTCACGCAGAGGATGACTGTTCAAGTATTGGGTATCGTACCTTTCCAAATTAAGGAACGTATCAACATATTGGTATGTCGTCTTCCGCGGAATCCATTTTCTATGAGCGGTGCTGGTTTGACCTTACATCCTTGGCAGACGAATCAAATAGGCCGAATCGTCAAGGAAATCACTCGTGTTAGCCGGGAAGTCGGAGTGGAAGGGTCTGTATGAGTGAATGATCGCCTTTATCTCCCAGCTAACAAGATGCTGTTTTCGCAGCAAATACGGTGGTCAAGCGCTCGTTCTAGATGTCGACGGCAGCTGGCGTGACCTCATTGTCTTGGTGAATAAGCTCGCGGCAAGGTTGTCACAGGTGAAGAAAAATGGGTGTGAGCGGAGGCCGAGTTCGCGAAGGCATTATGCGGAGTATGCCTGATCAAGGTATTCTCTGGTTTACTTCTCAACAGATCCAAGTCAGTGAAGACACGAGAACCAATTCAGTCGTGTAGCCAGCTTTACGCGTCTGCCAGCGCACGGTGCGTATGAGAGTTCGCGGGGATTCCTATCTCCCGCAGTCGAGCGAGGGGGTTTGGAGAAGATGATAGCCAGTATGCTGGTAAGCCTAGGCAGGAGGTGGCCTGGGTCGGCATTCGGATAGTTGCTATGGTCATAGTTCTGTACCTCTCACATCATCACGTAGGTTCAGAGAACCTCTTAATGCCTATGCTGAACAACCTGCGCCAGTCGAGGGTTGTAATTGTGACGTTGTGGTACTAACCTCCATCATCTATCGCCAGATCGTCAACTTTATAGTTTGCCCGTACTCTACTACATACAGCAAGTACATCTGACAGGAAGATTAAACGAACCTGGTGACGTTTCGACTTGTCGAAACGGCAACTACAGGCAGCCTTTCGCCTACCATGAATGTCTCTCGGTGATCTCGAGCTGCTGAGGCGAGCAGTAGAACATCGATTGGTTCATGTGTCATGTCTCAAGCAACAATAGTGGATTTTAAGACTTGCGGGATGAAAAATACATACATGGTCCAATATCCTCGCGCTAGGATGTGTAGTTGAATTTGCAGAGTCTCCTGCTTTCATTCCACAATACCGCGAGCTGACGAGTCCGTTGTAAGGCACCAGGTCTAACTTTATCCCTAATGTCTCTGCATGGTCAGTCATCTATTCATCTCCGTCTGCTTCCAGCCAGTTGTTCTTGGCATGCCGCCGGCTGGTGTCACCGGGTCACCTGGCACGTGATGTCTTTCTCTGAGTATATATTGATCTTGAACATTCCTAACGGTCTCCTTTCGAATCTTATGCCTGTTTATACGCCCTTTGAGCACCCTCAACGTTCTGATTTGTCCGTTAGACGATGCCTGCAGCTATGACTGTTCAGCACATGAGCCGATGGGGAGTATTAGCACATATTTTGAGAGGTCAAGCAGGAATTCTTTGCTACGGATGGGCGGCCGGCAGCGGACGGCGAGATCCGTCGTGATCTAGTAGATAATCACGTTCACCCAGGGCCAATACACACTTATATCGCGAGATTGACTTTGGCTGTGTTGATACCTCGAGCCCCAACCCACCCAGTGCGTATTCTCCGTCTTGTCCTTATTTACGATCTCCGAATGGCTGCCATCACCGCCAATCCCGGGCACGTTGAACGTCCCTTCATACAGCACCTTGCTACCCTACTCGCCCTCTATGAGTCGGGCCCAGCAACTTCCACCCTACCCGTCTATGACGGCCCGTCCACCCCGCAGACTGACTCCATCCTGCGCTCGCTTGGGAATATAGCCCGCCGTATGCACTCCGCTGAGGCAGCCCTCGACTCACCCTCTGCGTCTGAGACTGTTGGTCCAGGGCACAAGAAGCGTCGTAACGGCGACAACGCTCTTCAAGCTCATAGTGCACGCAGCTATCCTCCCACGACCGACAGCGATAGCAGCGACGTACGGATGTCTTCCTCCCCGCAGCCTGTGCCTTCCCAAACGGATCTGGATGTCGATCGCCCTGAACATACTGGAAGCCTCCACGAAGATGAGAACGAGCCTGCTTCTGTGTTTGCCTCGCACGGTGACTATGCCTCCTGCCCCAGTTGTGGGCAGCCGATAACGGACAGCGAGACGCTAGCTAAGGTCGCTGCCCCGCTCGCCGAGCCGATCAGTTTACGCCTGACGTTCCTGCGTCGGTCTGAGGTGTCTCTGCCGAACAACCGGTTCAGCGTGGAGGAGGAGCTGCAGATGCTAAAGGCGGTCGTGCAGGACGCTATCCGAGTATGCAATGCCGTTATCCGCGGCGACTTCACGCAGCGGATGACGGTCCAGGTGTTGGGCATCGTGCCCTTCCAGATCAAAGAGCGCATCAACTCCTTGGTATGTACCTCGTTCCTTATTTACGTCCCATCTCCGATGGCCAGTGCTGATTGGATCCTATGGCTGGCAAGGCAGATAAGATGAGCCGCATTGCGAAGGAGCTCACCCGTGTCAGTCGTGAGGTTGGGGTGGAGGGGTTGGTCTCGGTGCATGCTCGCGTGCGTACCCATGCTGACGAAGTGCCTCTTTTTACAGCAAATACGGCGGCCAGGCGCTCGTGCTAGACGTCGACGGCAGCTGGCGCGAGCTCATCGTCTACGTGAACAAGCTCGCCGCAAGGTGCTCGCATGAGATGACGAGGGACGGGCGAGAGCCCAGGTTGCTTACTCGCACAGGCTATGCGACAGGACGCTATGTAGTGCGTGTGGTTGTACATTCTGAGGTCCCTTTCTCAGGATATCCTGACGCCTCCCTTCCAGTAAAACCATGAGTACCCATCTCTTCGATTTAGCCCATCGATTGGCCAGCCCAGCACACACGCCTAGTCTACGATGCTCCGTATTGTGGATCCACGGTCGCTGGGGTGGGATCGGCGTGTGGAAGGGAGAGGGGACGCCACGTAGGCTAGGCTGGTGATGGGTTATCTAACAATCATCTTGGGACACCACACTCGATGAGTCAACCGCCCTTTTGTACTCCACTAAGGACATATGCATTATGGATCGACACATTTGACTTAAAGCTAAGGATGACCGGGCTATCCTTTCATTTTCATGCTGTTTATTCAGGATGAGCTGTGTGTATTTCGAACATGTCCCCCATTTGGTTCGGAGCCTGTATTGGTAGAGCGCATCTGCCGAGACTTTGAGCGGAGATTTAACACAAGAAAACGTTTGCTACAGAGTCTCGTTTGCGGAGTAAATTTCTGACCTCCTGATATGGGCCCCTATCATATAGCAGATGTTAGATACGGATATCCTGAGGCATGAAGGTTGAATCTGCCTGGAGAGACTAGCTGTGTACACTACAATGATCTACATACCAGACATACTCTGATACCTGGTGATACAATCTAGAGAGTCCTGAGGCTAACCTAAGAAGTGGTCTGACATCCCCTATATAGTAGCATCAGGAAAATTGCTGATCACCTGACCATCTGAAGCCTCTGATCAAAATATACTCTTTTGGCTCCCACATGAGCGCATCTCAATGTTTTTCTTAGTGCTATTATAAGAATATGTTTTATATACTATTGAAACATTTGGTGCCAGTTCTACTATGCTATGTGTCCATGAAGTTGCACAGTGTGAGATTGAAAGTTCAGGTTCTGAGAAATTTGAGCACCAGAAATTCTCAAAAATTTCAAGTTTTAACAGCTGATTAATTGATTGCTTCTAATGGTTACTGAAAGCTTCTGAGACCTTTGAAATCACTGACAAATGCCTTTCAGTGGATTTTCAATTTTTCCTGATGTAATAAGTTCTGAAAATTTTTGGGAGATTGCATATTATGGTGTGCTTGAGTTTGACACAAGTGCAAGAACTAAGCAGCCATGGTTTGAAATGAGACAAAAGGATAGAAGAATAGTGATTAACCAAATAAATAGATTTTCTGACATTCTCATTGAACTTGTTCCCCTCTTTCAAAAATCAAAAAATGACAGTTGTGTTGCATGATTTTCTAGACTATTTCAGACGACATCTGGTCTTGGGAACATCCCACGGAGAGTTCACAATAAGCCACTCTCAGACATCGGGTCTTCTAATGGCATCACGTGATAGTAGTCACTTTGGGCTCTCGTATCAGATCATGTCCGATCATGTGATCATCGCGTACACCCAGACGCGTCGACGGGCGCTCATTTAGTGAGTGGACGTTCGCTGGTACAGTGTGCGCCGTCCACGTTCCCTCATGCGACGCGCACCTCCAAAGTGCGTTCCAGCGTGGGCGCATCGACCGCTCTTGCCTCACAGTCGATTTCCGCCATCACGAGTACATTCACGATCACAATCACGAGCACGAGCACCGGCACGAGCACGAGCACAGCGGCACGTCCATCCACATCCGTGCAAATCCACGTCCAGATCGTGAACAAACGAGAGACACAGAGACGAAACATGTATAGCGTCCGGGCGGCGCGGCGGTACGTGCGTGCGTGCGTGCGTGTGTGCGCAGGCGCCAGACAAACAATGCGCGATGCGGGCCTACTACTGCATGGGGCGTGCTAAGTTCTAACGGCGTATGCGAAGAAAACGAGACGGAGACGGAGACGGAGAGGGAGACAGGCCAGATGAGCGGGCACATGAAGATGCGTGAGATGGTGCTGGGGTGCGGCGGAAGCAGACAAACAGGCGGGTGGGGCGGGGGCGGCAAAGCGAGGGTAGGGCGCCAGATCCGGATCCATATCCATAATGCAAGAACACAGAGAAACGGGAGCAAAAAAAAGCGCAGAAATAAAAAAAAAAAAAAGCACGACAAGAGAACGTGTGGATAAAATCAAAAACGTAAAATAGAAAAAAAAGGAGGGGGGGAGGCAGCGGGAAGGGGGAAAGAAAAAAATAAGAACGCGACATATCCGACCACATCCGCACAAACAGAGAAGGAGACAGCAGGTCCGACAGGTCCGTCCGCGTGTAACGAGAGTAAGCAGAAACGAGCAGCGCACGCGCGCGAGCGGGCGCGGGCATGGGCGGTCAGCGCGGCCGGGCGACGTCAGCCGGGCACGCAGCAGAGGCGGGACAACTCAACGGAGCCAGCCTCCAGGATCACAACCCCCTCCATCCTCCCCAAACCCCTCCCCAACACCTTATCCACAACCCCCCCCTCCCTTCTCCCTCCCTTCCCTCCCTTCTCCCTCCCAGTCTCGCCAAGCAACCCCCCACCAACCCCTAACAAATCACACAACACCGTCCGCCCTCCCACGCGCCCTGCCCCTGCCCCAGCCCCAGCCCCTGCCCCTGCCGCCAGCCCACCCCGCCGCTCCGCCGGCGCTCCCGCCGCGCGCTCGGCACGTGCGCAGGCACGCCCTCGCGCATGAGCATGCTCGCGCGCGTCGCCGCCTCGAACACGTCGTCGACGCCCTCGATCTTGAGCGCGCTGCACTCCTTGTACGCGCGCGCCCCGATCGCCTGCGCGACGCGCTCCGCGTCTGCGCGCGAGACGAAGGCGCGCGACGAGGCCGCGCCTGCGTGTGTGTGGGGGGGGGAGGGGGAGGGGAGGGAGAGCAGGGGGAGGCAAGGGGCACGCGGGCGGGGAGAGCGCGGAGGGACGGAAGGGCGGGAGTGGCGAGGGTGGGTGAAAGCAGCGGGGGTAGACAAAGAAGGAACAAGGGTTACGCGGGTCAGCATGCCGGTCCGCCCACTCGACAACAACACAGCCGACGCACCTTCTGGTGGGCGCAGGTCCGACTTGCACCCGACGAGGATGACGGGGATCGTCGTCCCGCAAATGGACCGTACTTCTTCTATCCACTGTAATGTCGCGGCCGCAGTCGTAGTTTCCGGCGTGGGCACCGCACGAGAGGGAAGCAAGTCGTCAGCAGCGTGCGCGCGCGGCGAAAACGAAACGAAATGGAACGAGCGAAGAGTGGACTGTGAACCACACGGCGAACGCTCGCGCCCGCAGCGCGAAAAGCACCCGGCGGACCCACAACCCAACCCGAAACAATCGAGAGCAGACGGACGAACAACGCAAAACGAGCCAAAACGCACCTTGACAGTGACGTTGTCGAGCGAGTCCGGCGTGTCGATCGCAAACGCGATGAGGATGACGTGCGACTTGGAGTACGACATCGGGCGCAGGCGCTGTCCGCAGCAATTCGTCCGCAGCATATGCCACGACAATGTACCGTGAGGTCGGGGGACGTTCGCAGGGTGGCAGGGAGGGCGAGTAGGGAAGACGGTGAGCGTCAGGCATGCCGGCAACCGGGCATCATGCCAGACGGTGAGACAAAGAGAGGTGCGCCAAGAGGGGAGCGGGACAGCACCGAGAGACGAGAGCACGACGAAGGCAACGGCAAGAAGAGAGACAAGGACACAATCAGCCGTAGGCTCTCACACCGCGCCGAGGGCACGCACCTCATACTCCTCCTGCCCACTACACCGCATGAAACCACCCACGCACGCACGCACGTACAACCGCCCAGACCCAAGATCAAGCCCAACGCAAACCCGAATCCACCCAAAACAGAACCAGCGCCCAATCAAAGAACACGAAGCGAAACGAAAACAAATCACCCCGCCAGCACGACCGCACAGCATCATCACATCACCTGGTCAGCGAGGGACGGAGAGAAGGAAGGGACGAGGGGACGCACGCGGTATCCCAGAGCGCGAGCTGCACGGGCTTGCCGTCGAGCCGGATCTCGGCGACGTAGTTTTCAAAGATGGCTGTGGACGGCGAGAGCGGGGGATCAGAAGGGGTGTGCGGAGATGGTGAGGGGGGCGAGATTGCGAGGGCACGTACTTGGTTGCTGTGAGTACAACGAGAGAAGGTTAGCTATACGTGCGGGGGTAAGGGAATACAAGCGGTGGGAGCGGAAGTGGGAAAGCGGAAGCAGAAATAGAGAGAAGGCACGCGGGGGAGGATGGAAACGGAAATGCACCAAGGAAACGGGAAAGGGCGGCGTGTGCGCTTCGTGAGGGAGAAAGGCAGCAGGAATGTGGAACAAGAGCAGGAGCGGAAGAGAGGAGAGGGACGCACGTATTCCTTGGGGAACTCGCCGAGCGCAAAGGAGCAGAGGAGGGACGTCTTGCCGCACGCGCCTGGTCGATGGGTAGAGTGTCGCCGTCCGGTATGGGACCGAGTGGCGGATAACAGCGTGAGCGCGAGCGGGTGCGGCACGTAGTGGAAGTCGCGCGTGTGGGAGGGCAGGAAGGGAGAGCATGGGAGAACGAGATGTGAGCACGGCAGAGGCAATGGGACAAGGACAGGGAGCAGGAGCAGGGGGAGAGCGAGACGCACCATCGCCGACGATGACGAGTTTCCTGCGGATCTGGAGGGACAAAGCGGGTAGCGTGAGCGGGGGTGCAGGAGCAGTGAGGGGAGACGGCACGCACGGGGTTCTGAGAGGACATGGGCGTAGCGGGGTGGGCGTGGAAGTGGAGACGTGCGGGGGTAGGGAAAGGACTGAGGGTGCGCTGGCTGAGAGTCGGAAGCAGTGCACTAGGCAACGAGGCGCGCGGTGTGTGCCGGTAGAGTTACAGGCGTGGGCCTCGCAGAGTGGCGGGGCGCGGGCGTGTGGGGGTCGGTCGTAGGCCAGAGGAGGCGGAGGCCTTGCGTGCGTAGCAGTCGGACGTGGGAGGACAGACGGGCGAGCAGGCGAGAGAGAGCTGAGGAGATAAGTATGGGCGAGAACAGCGCAACGAATGGAACAGGCCGGGACTTGCCCGCGCCCGACCATTAGGTAAGCGTGCCGCCGGCCGTGGGCTGTGCGCAGCGGGCGCTTGTGGCTGCGCCGAGCGGTGATCGTGCTGATGCTGCCATGACGCGCGCACGCGTCATCGCGTGGCACCCGCCAGCGTGTCCACCGGATGCGCCCCCCGCACCGACGTCGACGTCCTGCGCCCGCTGACGGCGGGGGAGATGAATTCGTCTCACGTTCGCAGGCGCTGCGTGCTCGATCGCCCGATCACATCGACGGCGCGTGCCCGACCCAAGTGCTTGGACAAAATGAACCATCGATTGGCCTCGCCCTGTCTGCGTCCAATCACTTGCGCGCTATCGACGCCCGCTGCCTTGGCCCGCGCGTACTCTGCCCGTGTGTCCCCGTTCTCCTTCGCCCCATGTTTCACCGCTACACCGTCGCACCACAGGCCCTGCGCCTCGGCGTCTCCCCTCTCGCGCCGTCTCACGCCCACGATCTCGCTCGACTGCCCGTTCATCGGCCTCGGCCTTGGCCGCGGCGATCGCAGCAGCCTGTGCAGCTCCCTGTCGCACGTCTGGGCTCCCTGTGCGCCATGTCCGAGCGCCCCCCACCCGCGGCCAATCGCAGCCCGCGCGCAAAGGCTCTTTCTCAGGTGTCTGCTTCTCCCCGCCCACAGCGCACAGCCAGGTCCCCGCTTCGCGTCTTCTCTTCTGCGCGTGCCTATCTGCCTGGCGCTCATCCTGACACGTTCGCACGGAAATCCATCTCCCCCGGATCTATGTGCTTGGCTCGCATTCCAGACGCCCGGTTGCCTCATTGGTACATGCGGCCCTTGCGTCCGACTGGCGCTCTAGTACGTACAATATTCCAAGTACGGATGCAAACAATGTAACGCAAACGGCGCGTCTCCTGTCCCTCTCTTTAAAAAAATAAAAGTCGGCCTTCTGGTACTAAATTTGCTCAACGTGATTAACTAGTCAAATTTCTTGCCTTTCGGTGGCTGAATATGTTCCAGGCCAGTCGCGCATCTAGTCCGGCAATTTTTGCACCCACGTTGACTACGCTTTTTACAGAGTGGCCCTGTCGCCCTACAAGCAATTTGCCACAAGGTGTCAGCACAGCCGTGTCTCCCTGTGGTCTCCTGTCGGCCGCCAAGACCTCGAAGCTTGTTCGCTCGGTGGCACCTTGTACGCGTGCTCCATCGCAACACCGTACGGACGCGCGATCGCACAATCACACGGCCGTGCTCGGGCGACATGCACCCGGCGCGCTCGCCGCTGCCCTCCAGCGGCTCAGACTCTGCACGGGACGACCGCGGGAGGTGCGTCCCCCCTGCTTCACGCAAACATGATCGAGTACACGCGGCGTGCGGAGTGCCCGCTCGGTGCACGCACGCCTCACTCCGATTATCCGCTACTTGCCATCCGCCAGCTGACATTTGACCCCCGACGTTGGCCACGCACCACCGCGCGCAGGCTGCCCGCCGTCGTTCGTTGTTCTCTGGTGCTCAGGGTTGACATCGACGGGGTTGTCTGTCTCGAGTGGCTGCCATGGGACTTTGACGATTATCACGTGCTGGCCTCTGGACACTGACCCCAGACCCCCGGACCTGGTCATGACCCGTCAAAAGTCGGGGGGTCAAGCTTGACCCTGCCAACACTGCTCGTCCTCGAACTGCACGCGGGCACCGCCCCCCCTCCCACCGGGGACGCCAGGAACAGCTCCCGGGCGGGGCGGGCTGCTCGTGCGCTCGCGCTCCTCTCCCCTTCTTCCCCCTCTGATCTCCTCGGTATCCTCAACCCCGTCCTGTCCCACTCGTACCCTTCCCTCTTGCTCCCCCCACCCTTGCGCTCCCCCTCGCCCCCTCGCCTCCCTCGCCCCCCTCGCCCCCCTCATCACATCCTCCCCGGCTGGAAAAGACACATGCAAACACCGCGTCCACGTCGCCCGTCCAGACCTCCCCGCGCCGCTACCAGCGAGCCTCGCCCACCCCACCGCCGTGCTCGCCGCTCCCTCACCGCGCGCCGCGCGGACTCCCAGGCCGCGCATCCTTCGTGCCTGTGCGCACCTCCGCATTCCCGCTGGCAGTCCTCGCGCTTGCGCCCGCGGGCTTCTCGCCTGCATCGTATGATATACTGGCCCCTGGATCCTGGGCTGCTCGGCTTCAGCGCGCCGCCCCACGCCGCGCTTGGCCGGCCCCGCGTCTGCTGGCGCGCACGTCCTGCGCTGCTCTGGCCCAGGGACGCAGCGGTGCACTGCTCGCCTGCGCCACCCCGTTCCCGAGTGCGGCGCGCCGTGCGCGTGTCGTTGTCCCGCGCTGTCGTGGCGAGGGGCGCTTGTCAGCCCGTCCCTCTGAGCTTCCCGCCCCTTGCTGGCGGGAGCGTGGCGTTGTGGTGCGGCTGCGCCGGCTCGCGTGCTGCTGCTGTGTCTCTTCGCTGTTCCGGGGTGCTGTGCGGAACCGCGCGCGCGCGCGAAGGGCGTCTGCCCAGATACTTACTAGACACGAGATGGCAGCTGTAGACAACCATCGTGCAGCGTGCGATTCAGTCTGGCGTCTCCGCCGTCCTGACCGCGGATGCGTCGCCTCTCCGGGCTGCCACCCGCTACTCGTCGGCCTATTTCTGACTTCCCCGCACACACACACCACGCGTCGTATCATGCATACCTGCTCGCGACGCGTTCCGGCTTTCTCGGCCTGCCTGCATCCCGCCACACCATCGCCTCCGCTCCTGCTTGTCATATCCCCGCCCCGAGCCTCCTCCTTCGCATCAGACTCGCTCAAGGCGCCCGTCAGCCCCGCCTTTCCCGGCCTTCCTGTCCCCACACCCTGCCGCCCCGCCCGCGCCCGCTCCTGCTAAGCACCAGGCATCAGGCATCAGGTCGCCGCCCAAGAAACCCTTCCTCATCCCAGGATCTGTATTCAAGGCGCAAAGCGAGGCTTCCGCAGGGATCGCTCGCCTGCACGCCTGCATCCGCGCACCCGTTCGCTTTCGTGTCGCAGTCTACGCTATTCCGATCATGGCTGAGACCATCTCGTTTGGCGCCGCGGCATCAAACGCGGGGCCGCTGGAGCAACCCGGCGCATCGCGCCACGACCCTCTACGCGCCGCCTCTCTTCGTTGCATGTCTGGGTGTTAGCCACACACGGGCATTGTGCTGTCCCTCCGCGCGGTGATCGTTGTGGCGACGGACTCTACCGAGACGATTGTGCACCGGCGTCACCTCCTGTGGCGAGGCTAATGTCTGTCTTGGCGCCCCCACTCGGCCGAATCTGTGTCGGGGCGACCTCCACGGCTGCACTCGACGGTCGCTGCCAACAGCAGGCGCGCCCGGCGGCGTCGTGTGAAGCCACTGCCACTGGGATCAGGAGCTGTCCAGCATACCCTAGGGCCAGTCCTCTGAGGGCGGTCGTATCCAGGGAGTCTGCAAGATTGGCAGCTGTCCTGTGCTTTCGAGGATCGGCTCCTTGATGCGTTTTGGGACACGGAGCAGTGGCCGCACCATGCCTTGGTTCCACGATTGAATGGAAGGGGTGCAGAACGATACTGATTCATAAGTGACAGTGCGGAAGAGCCTAGAAGTATTGAGCGTTGAAACAAGTTTGGACGACGAAAGGAGGAGCGCAATGCGGGCATCCTGACATACGAAGGTTGAAGCAGAGTATCCACCGCCTGTCTTTGGGAGGCTACGATGGAAGCAATGACGTGGGGCGCTCGCGCCAGGCGAGCTCCGGTGATACCACCTCAAGTGCAAGCTGTTTCCCTGGCTAAGGAAAGTCCACGAAGGAGTGCGCCGGCGTCAGCAAGCGAACCAATGACGACGACGCCGGATATTTCACAACATGCGGTGACTCGGAGGCAGATTCTCCTCCCGGGATGGCTGGTTCTTCCGAGCCCTCTGCACTCTGACGTCCCTTGTACTCTGTCTGAGAAGAGACACTCGTTTCTTCCAAGTCTTCTGAACTCCGGGAGATGGCGTCCTCCTTCACCGCTCCAGAGAATCGGCATGGTCTCGAGAATGCACGCCGACTCGCGACTCACACAGCTCTTCCGCAGGAAGACTTGCTCTAAATCGAGTTAATTTTTTTGATTGGAGAATCCTGAAGTTTGTCGTCGAGAGGAAGCAAGACATTTGAAGTGTCCTAAGCTGCTGCTCTCTTCATCGTCAGGCTTGCGATCAAACATACATGGACTACGACCATTACATATCGGGAAGGCGTAGCAGCTGCTGTGCATTTCAGCTCATTGCGGTTGTTTCGTCTAGCTCTGACTCACGCAACACAGAGATATACAATCCTCCTACTTCGCAGCATCGGAGTGATATTGGTTGTGGATGGGATGGCCTTCCAAGTCCCCTTGTCTCCCGTGCTTTTTGAAGTCGCCAAATGCGCATTACACATCATCAACAAGTGCTGCAGCCTAATTCGACGTCTTCAACCAGCCCCTCACAAGGCGTAGGTTAGCCAGAACAAGTCGGAGTGACCATACTCCTGCATGTGGGTTTTCACTCCACAAGTCGGGCGCAATGCCTCCCCACCAGTGGCACTTTGAGGCAACCCGATGCACGTAGCTTAATCACCGGTGAGCACCTCGGACCGTGGGTTAAGGGTCCACAAAGGGTACCCCTCTTTCCTCCTGATTCTGACCGTTCCTCGGCGTAGACAAGAGAAGATTCCATACTTGCTATCCAGACTCAGAACAGACAGAATAAGTACCAGACCAGGGCGGACAATAGTATTGCGGGTGAAATGTGAGATAAGATGACACCGTCCAACTAGTTGCAGACACGCCGGCAACCAAGCGTCTTTAGGAAGATGCGACGCGGTCGCGTTGTATTACGCATTTGGCTTTGCTGAACGACCACGGATCGTCTCCAGTGCCGAGTCATACTGGTATATCGGACAGACATGACTGCATCAGGGCTCATCTGGTAACTCTCAGCACGTCTCATATGAAATGATGGGCGAGTATAGATGCCGGGGCTGACCGTGTATATTGGCCTTGAAATGATGCTATCGTTGACTCGCGCACCGACATGTACGGCTTGTTACCAAAGCTTGTAGTCGATGGATCAAAGTACATGCTGACCTGTGTAATCGTGAGATTGCGAACGGATGATCGGTGGAGATATACAAACACATCGTCTATCCTGATAACAAGATCGACTTTGCCGCTGGGGATGTGCAGTATCTCGTAGGTCAGCGCTCAAGAGCACTATGTAGAATAACCCGGACATGTTCATATTTCCTCTTATCAGGATCGACAGGAACACCACTGAGGGTCAGCGACAGGAACCCAGTTCATAGATATGTACAACATATGCAGCGCCAAGGTCGAGGACACACAGATACATGTGTGTGAGGCATCCGGCTAAGGTGAGCAGATGGCAGATCTTATGCAGCACCCCACTTTCCCACGGCTGCTAATTCTTTCGAGTCCAATTGCTCGGTCTTGTGACCATGGCAGGTTGTGGAAATTCTTGTCTGCGAGTAACGTTCTCTTCCTCTTCCGCTGGAATTTGAGCACGAGGTTTAGGGTGTATTCGCAACCGGTTTATGAAGGTCGAACTCTGTCCTTACGGGTGTCAGTCCTGTGTCCCACACACCTATCGTCCAGACTCCAGCTCTGCTGGTTCGCCCAAGCCCGAGGGTTGCGACAGCAAAGATAGGCAGATAAGACTTCGTAAAATTGTACCCTATCGTTCTATGTCCCCTGGACTTCCGAAGCTAGCGCTCCTTATCTTCCGTTCTGTGTATGGAGCCGACCCCCTGATCTCGTAAACCCCTCCTGCAGAAGCGGGTGTAATATAAGGGACCACTTGGCATTTGTTCGCGCCTACCGTCCTAGCCATTTCCTTTTGTGGCGCTGCACTGCTTCTCAGTCTACCCTGTCCACGATGAGCTCGCAGACATCTGTTGGCAAGGAGTCCCTTGAGGACGAGAAGGTCAACGTCCATGTTGCAGTTGTCACGGAGCAGGTGGACACGGGTGCCCAGCTTGTCGCTGGTACGGAGATGGAGGTCGACCCGAAGGAGGCCCTACGGATCCGAAGGAAAATAGACAGGCATCTCATGCCTCTCATGTGTAGTAAGTGGTTCCGTTCTGCGCAGCGTCGGTCAAACTTTGAGGATTACTCGCGTGATCAGTCTTGTATTGGATACAATTCATGGACAAGACGACCCTCGGAAGCGCGGCCATCTTGGGTATTAAGTGCGTTGAGAGCCTATCTTACAGTGGTAACGAGTCTTGATTCCGTGTTACTAGGAAGGCGACGCACCTAACGACAAGCCAGTATGTGCATTTGATTTGATCATCTTACTGGTCTCACGCGACGACTTCGCAGGTACAACTGGTATGCAAACGCAATGTACCTGTTACGACGACCTGCTGAATGTACTTGTGACGATGTCTAGGCTCGGGACGATCTTCTATCTCAGCTATCTTGTGTTCGAATACCCCCAGAATCTTGCTTTGCAGCGGTTCCCAGTTGGAAAATGGATGAGGTACGCACGGAAAGCTGTTAACAAGTCTCTCGAGCTCTGATCACACGACTCAGCGCCAACATTTTCGTCTGGGGAGTGGCTCTGTGCTGCCATGCTGCATGTAAGAACTTTGGTGGCCTCTTCGCGTGCCGATTCTTCTTGGGCATGTGCGAGGGCTCCATTACCGCTGGTTTCATGATTGTCACGTCTATGTTCTACACGCGCGCTGAACAGACTCTGCGTGTTGGATACTGGTGTAAGTCAGGTTGACTACTGGGGCGAATTTGATCCTAACCTCTCGATACTCTTTTCCCTCATATAATCGAAACGGCTACAGTTTTGATGAACGGAACTGGTCAGTATCATGTTTTGCACAGATAATTCACGTCTAGATGCTCTTTGTAGCGCAAATTGTCATAGGCTTCATCAGCTTCGGTGTGCTGCACGCCAAATCAGGACGCTTCCAGCCTTGGCAATGGTAAGTACCTTCTCTCGCGGATCAGCCAATCGAGTGAAGTGAATCCACAGGCTTGTGATCATCACTGGTTTGCTCACCCTGATCACTGCTGTCGCTTTCTGGTGAGCATGCAGATAATGCATAACAGCACTAATGCTGAAGTCAGTTCTGAGGCTTATGTTCCCGGACTCTCCTACAACTGCATGGTTCCTAACTCCGGAAGAACGTGTGACAGCTGTACAACGTATCAAGGTAGGAAAATACATCGCGGTAGGTCGCTTAAGTTCTGGTCTTACTGCCTTTGTAGGCGAACCAAACAGGTGTCGAGAACAAGCGCTTCAAGAAGGAGCAGTGAGTCATTGCAAGTTCTTCCAGTAGTTTACCGCTTACCATTCATTGGTGAAGGTTCTACGAGGCTCTCCGCGACCCCAAGACGTGGCTCTTCGCGCTTTTCTCCGCTTTTGACAACGTGCCAAACAGCCTTACCAACCAGCAGCAGATCATCATGTCTTCGTTCGGTTTCACCGACCTGCAGACGACGCTTTTGGGCATTGTGAGCGGCTTCGTCGAGATCGCTACGATCTTCACGGGCGTGCAGATTGCGTCGCGCCTGAAGAATGCGCGTGCATGGGTCGGCTTCTTCTACTACTTTCCAACGATTCTCGGTATCCTCTTAGTGAACCTCTTACCTTGGCACGACAAAGTAGGGCTGCTGTTTGGGCAGTGGATGACGGGTGCGTCGGTTTGTCTGCGGCGCCCGCAATTCGTTTCAGGCGGTTAATGTGTTGACATTAAGCTGATGACTTCTACTCCGACCTCCTCTCGAATAGGTATTAGCGTCACTGCGTTTGTGTTGGCGCTCTCCTGGTTAACGAATGTCACTGCTGGACACACGAAGAAAGTCACCGTCAACGCCATCATGCTCATCGCTTACTGTGTTGGTAACGCAGCTGGACCGTTCATGTGGCAGTCGAAATACGTACCTCGGTGAGTTCATCTACTTTCACATCGTATCCTGCGTGATGCCGATGACTTAATTTTGGCCTCCTACCCGAATAGCAACCATATCCCATGGGCCATCATCGGCATATGCTACGCCTGCTGTATGTTTCTCCTGCTCGTAATCAGGTTTATACTTGCCCGGGAGAACAAGCGCAGGGACGCGGAGCCGCCAGACACGACTTACGATGATGTATACATTGAGGTGGTTCTGCCTGATGGGAAGCGAGTCGAGCGTAAAGTAGAGAAGGTTTGTCACTCGTCGCTGTACTGGTGTAACAACGGCCATAATTAATGTCTTCTGTTCGACGTATAGGAATATCTGGATTTGACGGACATCCAGAATCGCGATTTCAGATATGTGCTCTAACGTTTATACGACACGGTTGCATGAGTTGCATGTATCTCTTACCTAGACTTATAAGGTGTAAAATTAAGTATTTCTGCTTCAAGGATTGCTGGCAAATAAATAGTCTGATGTCATCGAAAATTCAAACTTGTATTAGGAAAAAGATGAAAGATCAGGGTTGCAAAATAGGGAGTAGGAGATCATTTTTGGCGAAGGTGAAACATATGAACTTGGATGCCAGAGACCGAATCGCGACAATGTAATGCAGTAAAGACCATGTTTCGTGCCTTGATTCGGCCTGGGACCTGGAAGCCGATTGCTCCATTTTTCTACAGAGTAAGCATCCTCATCCCGTTCGACAACGAGCCCAGAACATTCTGCATTGCGTCATTAAACCTCCGCACCCCACATTGTTCGCTTTCTACGTGCTGGCAAAGTGCACTGAGCGTCCGAAACTCTGTGCCACAGCCATTCCACCTCGTCGGACACCTGTATATCTTGTCCGCGTGTGCTGCACTCCCGAGATGCTGATTCAGGGCGGATAGAGTACGGTACTCCCGGTGACACAGGAAACATTCGTACTTGTTTCCGTTCCAGGCGCGCTCGGTTGCCCACATTTCTGTGACGGTCGGGCCGGCATATCCATCGGGACCGCGGATCAGGCGTGCGGGATTAGTGATGACTCTGCTACTGTCGTATTGAATCGCGAAGCGGTCGACGCTGTGGCGGGTGACGCCTGAAGGGCATGAACCCGACTCGAAGTGGAGGAGTAGCGCAGCTGTCGAAACGAAAGACTTGCCGCACTTGCGGCCGGGACATGTATATGCCAGGGGTTGATGGATAGAGGACCGGAGGTGCGTGTTCAAATGGTTTTGGCTTTGGAAAACGCGCTTGCACGAAGTACAATAAGGGTGCTTCTGGCGATTATGCTCATGAAGTCCCAATTCGAAGTCGAAGATCTGCAATCATAGAAAATCAACGAGCTGCCAAAGGCGCTCACATTGCCAACCCGTACTGAGTTACATATCTGGCAATAGTAGTGAACATCCTCATAATGGGAGGTAAGGTCATGAGCGGAACGAAAATGGTCGTCACAACGCTGACAATAATGGTGAATGGGGCTCTGCACGTAGTGCTGTGTCAAGCCCCATTCACTACTGAAGTCCTTCTGGCAACGATGGCAGATATTGTGCATGGAAGAGTTCTCCTCATGTTGCTGAAGCGCGCGGTCGTTGGTGAAATAACGATCGCAGCGGTCACAATAAGCCATGGCGAAGACGCAAACGGTATAACAAATCGGATAGAGTCTGAGGAGAGGTACTGAGCCTTTGGGAATAAAGATGAAAGAGGAACGTTTGGTTTATATATGCGCCTGCTTGCCTCCTCGTGGTTGCACAAAGGAGGAACAAAGACATGCATTCCGCTCCTGTCACGTACATTTGAAAGTGACGGAGCATGCCGTGACAGTTACCTAGCTGTAAGATGCTCACGATTCCTCGAAAAGCATCAATAATACATGGGAATCCTTGATCTCGAGAAATCATTCTAATGTGGTTCCCAATTCGGCACAAAAAGTGACACAAGGGGACAAGGGGTGGTTCGTGATCATCTGAACAGTACCCATCTACGAGCCTTGAAGACCTGGGGATATCCGGTATGGTCTGCCGCGAACCGATGTGCTGATGTCGCCCAACAGCCTTCCGCAGTACGTTGAAGCTGCATACGCTACAGTGTTCGCTCTCGACGTACCCCGCGCCGCAGCCGACCCACAACATCGGGCACTTGTACATATTCCTGGCGTTCGTAGGATTCCAGGATTGCTCATTCAAAATACTTGGAAAGGCATACTCTCGATGGCACAAAAACCACTCAAACTGAGGGCCATTAGCATAACAATCTGTAGCCCACATCTCCGTCATTCCGGAGAAGACGTACCCTGAGAGAGTATGAGGCGAACGAGATTGACGTTGATCCATTGGTGTCTGTACGAACGATAGACCTATTGACGATGTGGCGAGTGACCCGAGGGACAGAAGCCGGACTCAAAGTAGTGATATAGCACCTCATTCGAAACGACCGCTCTTTCGTAAGAATGGCCGGAACACGGATAGATTGATGAATAGAAGATTGAAGATGCGTTTTGGGGTTGCTTTCGCTTAGAAAGACTGAATTGCACGAGACGCAATAAGAATGTTCCCGGAGACTGTGGTCATGCAAACCTAGGTCAGAATCAAAATTCTAAACGTGAGGCTAATTGGACGCCCTCGAGAAGATTAAACAATGGATTACATATCAGACAATAACAGTAATCGTTTTCAGAAGATCATGCGCGCAGTCGAAACGGGCGTTGCAACGGCGACAGTAGTGGTGAGCCGGGCTCTACACATAGTACTGGGTGAGACTACGTGCCTTTGCAAAGTTCCTTTGGCACCTGTAGCAGACGATCGGAAGAGTCTCTTCCATGCTATCCTAGTGTATTCTCGTTCACCACGTAGCATAGGCAGCAGTTGCAGTACGCCGTGATGAAGGTAGTTTGTGCTGACGACAATCAAGATCGTGCTTGAGGTCCAAACGTCATGACATTAGTTGCGTCTGATGGATCAAAAAGGATCAAAATCTGTAAACAGGAAGTTAGAGTTTCGCCGTAAGGTCCTGGTTGCAGCAGTGCTAGAGGCTTGGGCGCCTACTTTGACGTTCACCTTGAGCAAATTGGGAGCCGTCTCCAAGCTGGAACTCACAATTCCTTGGAGACTGATAACAAGCACAACTTAAATAGCAGAAATTATACATCGTCAGTTATTCCGACCTAATGAAGTCAAGGAGACGCAGAGGTCGATGCGTTTTATATACCAGAATCTTTGCCCACTTGTTCCAGTGCTCTAGAGAAGCTTGAGCCATTGAGACTGTATTGCTTGTATTGAACAAGGGCATCCACACTTTTCTTCTACTTTCTCCCTGGCCCTCCAGGGGCTTGCCGCTCGGGGATTGGGCTGTCAGCATAACAATAGCATATAGCAGCGTCGCAAAGATTGATGAAAAGAATAAAACTTTGTCTTGACCTGGATCGCCTTAGACCCTGATATACGAGTGCGTTATGATGCATGATGGATGGTGGTCATTCTCAAATACTTCTAGAGCGCCAGCGGCTCTGTCCGCGACTGAACGCGTCGGTTATATATCACGTGATAAACACGTGATCATGACGCGGCCTATCGATCGTGATTGGCTAACCGTGTTCACTGTTGGTTACCTTAGCCTCGACATACTCGCTCCTTCGCAAGGCACCGAACACAGACAACCCGATTTAAAAACTTGGACGAAGAGACTGTGAGTGTATCTTTTGGTCCGCGTGCATGCGGATACAGCCGGCAAAAGAAGGATCAGATTGGATGCATTAGCTCTCACTAACACTTATATAGAGTCATTTCGTTCATCACTTCCCTGCGCCGACTTCTTCCCCCTCTCCTCAGACAAATATGAAACAATTGACCTATGTGCTCTTGCGGTTCCTGATGTACCATCGGTATCTAGCTTAGATACTGCTTCGACTTTGGAATACATGGCGAGGCGCATCGCTCTTTCAAGCTTGCACTGCTGCTATTGTCTCATGTCTCGGGCAATGCCTTGACGCTGTTTATGAGACAAGAAGTCCCTTTTACAAACCTGTTTGAATCTCATGCACTTTAGTGTCTAGTGACTTGCTTGCTCTTGTCTGGGACTATCTTTCCGCTGTCGGATTGATCACGATACCGAGTGCTTCCGACTGTGCGGATACGTAGATAAGAGCCCTCATAAAATTGCATCCTATCGGTCTTACTTTGTGCTTCTGAAGCTTCTTGGCTTCGGTACTGTATATAAAACAGGTACGACAGCTACGTGATATATCGCAGGCTCCCCTCTTGCAGCGGCACCGATAAACGAGGGCATCTGGAATTCATATAAATGACCAAACTTAGGCCAGCTCTAGTTTTTCTGAACCTTTCTCTCTAATCAAGATGAGCACCCGGGAGCCTTCGGTCCATAGTTCGATTGACGATGAGAAGAAAGGCAACGTCCATATTGCTATCGTGACAGAAGAAGCCGATACAGGGGCACAGCTCGTCGCTGGTACGACAACGGAAGTGGATCCTGCAGAGGCTCTTCGGGTCCGAAGGAAGATCGACAGGCATATAATGCCGCTGATGTGCAGTGAGTACCTTCTATCTACAAGGTTAAGACATGAATGAACGATGAGTCACCTATCGCCAGTGATTTACGTGGTTCAATACATGGACAAGCTTACTCTTGGTAATGCGGCAATCCTGGGTCTCAAGTTCGCTTGCCTTAAATTCCAGGATAAGGGGGAAGGCTGATACGCCACTTTTTAGAACTGATACGCACCTTACGACCAACCAGTGCGTGAATATTTCTTACGAACACCTTTGAAGCCATTTATTGTTTTGTAGGTACAACTGGTATGCCAATCCTGACATCCTGAGGTCACCTGATTACTCAACGTGACTCTTGTAAGGCTCGGAACAATATTCTACTTGAGTTATTTGGTATTCGAGTACCCTCAGAATCTCGCTCTCCAGCGGCTCCCTGTAGGTAAATGGCTCAGGTTCGTAATTTAGCTTCAGCATGTTCTGGGCATTGACAGTCATTGGTGACATCGCAATACTTGCTACAGCTGGAACATCTTTGTATGGGGCGTTGCTCTGTGCTGCCATGCTGCTTGTAAGGATTTTGGGGGCCTTTTCGCATGTCGCTTTATCCTGGGCATGTGTGAGGGCTCAATCACAGCTGGCTTTATGATTGTTACTTCTATGTTCTATACGCGTATCGAGCAGACTCGGCGAGTGGGTTACTGGTGTGAGTGTTGTTTCTTCATCTTAAAAGTAGTACGTGATACTCATGCTTGTTAATGGCCAGTCATGATGAACGGCACTGGTGAGATCTCAAGGTTCGAGTGATATTCCCGATGAAATTTGAAGTTTTTGACAGCACAAATCATCCTGGCCTTGGTCAGTTTTGGCTCGCTGCACGCCAAGACGCCCCATTTTCGGCCGTGGCAATGGTAGCGCACTTGATCGTACAGTGCATCCATTTCACTCACTTTCGTGGTTTCTCAGGCTGGTAATCATCGCCGGTCTGCTTACCCTGATAACTTCTGTTGCTTTTTGGTGAGTATAAGCCTATAGAAGCAAGAACGACCTTAATCAATTTGGTAGGCTCCTGTTTCCGGATTCTCCTACAAACGCAGTATTCCTTACAAAGGGAGAGCGTATCACGGCTGTGCTACGTCTCAAGGCAAATGCCTCAGTAATGATCTAAAGGATTGTCTATCGTTGACTGCATCCACCTTACAGACAAATCAAACTGGTGTCGAAAACAAGCGTTTCAAGAAAGAACAGTCAGGCTGGCTCATTCCCTCCAAGTGTATCCTTGACTCATTCCTCATTAACCTAGGTTCTACGAGGCGCTCTGCGATCCAAAGACATGGCTCTTCACACTATTTTCTGCTCTCGATAACGTGCCAAACAGTCTTACGAACCAGACAACGATCATATTTGACTCCTTTGGGTTTACCACTGGGCAGACGACTCTCTTAGGAATTGTAAGCGGTTGCATCGAGTTGACCACTATCTCCACGGGCGTCCAGCTAGCGACGCGCCTGAAGAACGCCCGTGCTTGGGTGGGCGTTTGTTATTACCTACCGACGTTGCTTGGTATCCTGCTAGTGAATCTCTTACCGTGGACCGACAAGGTCGGACTTCTGTTTGGGCAATGGTTGACCAGTGCGTAGACGTCCGATTTTTCCCCTTGTACCGTATCATCATGGATATCCTCAATTCACCGCTTATACCTTCGTCTGCGGTAGATATCAACGTCACCGCATTCGTGCTGTCCTTGTCGTGGGTGACGAATATCACCGCAGGACACACGAAGAAAGTGACCGTAAATGCCATGATGCTCATCGGTTACTGCATTGGAAACTGTGCGGGGCCGTTCATGTGGCAGGCCCGGTACCTTCCCCGGTAAGGCCGAAAATCGTCTCAACAATTCTTCTGACCATGACAATTTACCCTTTCTACCGGCAAAATAGGAACCATGTCCCATGGGCTGTCATTGGGGCTTGTTATGTCAGTTGCATGATACTCCTGCTTATCATCAGGTACTACCTTGTCCTGGAGAACAGGCGTAGAGATGCAGAACCTCCCGACACGACATACAACGATGTGTACATGGAGGTGGCCCTGCCTGATGGGACACGAGTTGAACGGAAAGTGGAGAAGGTATGTTTCATTCACTCCATGCGTTTTGATACTTTCGAGCGCGGAGATGTATCCGCATGTTAATATCTCGTCTTTTTTTGAAGGAATACTTAGATCTAACAGATATCCAAAACCGCGATTTCAGATACGTTCTCTGATGGTTGATACGGCTATTGATCTATCTAGACGTACATGTGGCTACCTCTCACCTACAGCTTGGTCGAATCGTGGAACGTACTCCTTTCTGAAAAGCTGTAAAACTCTGGTGTGAATGTATTGAATGCACCCAAGTACTGTAATATATACCCGAAGTCAATCACATCCAGTGCTTGATATGCATTGTACTGATGAATTTGCACGGTGAAGCCAAAGGGAAACTCTTTGTGAAGGTAACCTTTGAGCGCATAATAGCCAGCAAAGTATCAGGTAGGTAGGTATATTACCGGCGCAGATCTCACAAGAAAATAGCCTGTTCCATACTACTTACAGCAGTTCTCTAACTACCACGTACGGCATCCGGCACTGCTCCGAAAGCCATCCAGTTAATTAACGTCTTGGATCTTTCAGCTACCATGAGTGGAAGCCACACTACTTCAATATTAGAGAAAAGGTTCGACCTTTGATTTCAATTCGAGAGTTCGCATATGGTACGTAGACGTCCAATTCTCGCTACAAGACGAGGAAAGATAAGTAGTTCCACACGTATACTACAGTCATCTGTTCAAGTTCAAACCAAACACCTATTCAGTCTTCAAGACTGGAAACATCATCCGACAACAATGTCACCCAAATTCCACAACCGGACTGTGCCGTCATCGGAAGCAGACACAATATGCTTGCCATCAGGAGAGAAGCGTAGATGACTGACACTGTCAGTGTGTCCTTCGAAATTCACGATGTGTTTACCGGTACTTGTATTCCACACGCGCACAGAGTGGTCCTCCGCACCCGCGCAGACGAATTCACCGTCTGCGGAGAACGCAGCAGCGTTCACCAAACCCTCGCTGCCGTCTATAGAGGAGATCTGGCTGCCGCTGAATGAATCGCAAATCTTGACCGTCCGGTCACTTGCTACGGATAGTATACGCTTCCCATCTGGCGAGAACGTCACAGCCCATACTGAACCCATGTGCTCGCGTAGAGTAGCGAATTCTTCGCCTGTCTCTGCACTCCAGATTCGGCAGGTCGCGTCGTCAGAGCCCGTCACAATGCGACGACCATCAGGGGAGAAGGCAATAGAGTATATGACGCCCTGGTGCCCATCAAGAATGGCCGTCTGTGTGTCGTCACTCGTATTCCACACACGTACAATACAGTCTGCGCTAGCCGAAACCAAGCGCCGTCCATCTGGAGAAAAAGTGACGAGCATCACCATGGCATTGTGCCCACCAGACACGGATCGTACAATGCCAGTATGTGCATCCCAAAGCCGGACAGTAAAGTCGACGGATGCAGATGCAATCGTGTTGCCATCAGGAGAATAGGCGACAGAGTCTACGAAGCCCTGATGCCCCTCCAGGATGTTAACTCTTTGGCCGGAGGCAACATCCCAGATGATCAACCGTTTATCGCGGGAACCAGAAACCAGTCGGGTGCTGTCTGGAGAGAATGCTAACGAGCACACCGTGTCGAAATGATCCTGCAATGTACTCCGACGCTGCCGGGTGACGGGGTCCCATATAATGATTGTGGAATCTTCAAATCCGCTTGCAATATATCGACCATCTGGTGAGTACGCAAGAGCACAGATGCCACCCCTATGGTCGTCTATAGGAAGATCCAAGAGAGAAGCTTCGCCTATCATACTGAGCGGCGGTTTCTTGTCGGGGTCATCGTCACTTGGCTCCTTTTCATCAGCCTGCACAACCACATCGGGGGGCGATCCTGATGGTCCCAAGGGCCTTTCATTGGCAGTCTGTGATACAGCCTCCGTATTCTCTGTGACGGGTCGGTCCGCAATAGCGTCGTCAAACAAAAGCATGCCCACTGGGTGAATGGTGTCAGTGCCATCGTTCTGAACATTATGTGAAACCAACTAACATCCATCATCGTTGACTTCGACGTGTGGCTGGATATTCTCAAGGAATTCTGGTATGTTGTCGGGGATGTCTGAGCCCTTGATGCCACTTAATCAGGTCGACCACAATAATGGGATAGTGCGATTCCATACATTACATAAATCAATGATATCCCGATCGCTGGCAATGGCGGCATCCGCTTGAGAATGCTAATGGCATGGATCATAAGTCAATATGCAGGGTAGTCATAAATCGGAGACATACGTCGAGAATATAGTCAAGGACAAATTGGACAGGATCATACGGCTGTAACTTTTTAATTTCCATACATAATCGTAACGCTATATCTGCATACCTTTTCAACGGCCGGCACCGCCTCGATCGCATTCCCCTCGTCATCAGATGAAGGAGATGGATCTCGTGGTTCAGCCGCAGCTTCGAGCCTTTTGGGCCCAAAAAAGCGCCTCTTCTTCAGCTTGTAGTAATGCAAGAAGACACACTGGTCCGCCTTGTAGGGTTCAGCATCTAGGCTGTTCTTTGCTTTAGATTTTTCACCCTTTTCCTTCTTCTTGCGTGGAGGGCCAGAGCGGTGTGCATAGGATGCCGACACTTCCTGAGATGCAGAGAATTCGAAGGATGCCTCCGCAGGGAGCCCGAAATCTCCATTGAACGAAACCTTTGCGCTCCTTCCTTCATGAAGGACCGCCGCAACAGCCCATTCAGTCGTCTTCACCCATCCTCGCACGAACATGATTCCCTCCAGCTCGATCTCAACGTCTAATTTGTCAACAGCGAACGAATGCCAGCTTTGAATGTTTTTGAACATGTAGTTCTTCATTTTGCGACTGGGATGCATCTCCTCTCGGGTGGCGGAATCCTTGAGAACGAGAATAGCACCTTGATCGTCGGTGCATTCGAAGTGGAAGCCTGCTCCTCCACCATGCCTGAGGGATCTCAAAGCGATCAGATGGCATTGCTGGTGTAAAACTGGAGAAACTGCTACGTACATGGATAAACTTGCATCAACCGAGATCTTCCGGACACTCTTGCTGCACAAAGCACCCGCATCGATTGCAGCTTCTTGTCGCCTTTTCCCAAAATTTTGGCTGGTAAACTCCTTGAACCCATCTGGTACGCCCCATGTTTTGTTGATTTCGTCGTCGCCCTCACGCATAGCATTAAACATTCGGTAGAAAGCGCCTCTACGTACGTAGCCAACATCGCCGATGAGCACCTCGCCATCTTCAGTAGCTTCGGGTGCCCACAGAGGATAACCCTCTCCACGTTTGAAGAGCTGTTCCGCGTAGACATCGTGGGCGTGTGCAGTCGCCATGGTAGGAAAGTAAGAAAGGGATATCACAGACGAACAAGTATATGAGTAGAAGGCTGTGATATCTGGGCGCTCGGGCCCGGCACCACCCACGGTTGCAGTGCTGTCGAGACACGACCTGGAGGTTCAGAAGGATTACGGCTGTGCATAAGGACCGAGTCATGGGGCCTAGAAACATATAAATGAACCACATAGTGCACGGAACGTTATCATGGTCGCGGCTGTAGTATAAGCATCGCTGCCCTTCCATGCCCTAGGACCCGCAATGCAACCAACAACGGAATGAGGGAAACAAGGCATTTCATTCAAGGGCAGTTGTCGGTAGTCCTGTGTGAGTATTATCCAAGAAAGCACACCTTGATGCGTCAAACACTCTATGATCCCACTGGCAAGCAGTAGTTGAAGATCAAACAATGCCAGTGGAATTCGCGCGTGATTCCGCGATTCAGATGCAGTCAATGGATATTGGGTAAGTGATGAATCGCATCTTTCGCAAGCGTGCAGACTTCATATCGTGTACCAAGAGTGAAAGCAGCTCAGCCGATTCGGACTTATGCAACGCTCCAGAAATCAAGGTATGCATGTACAACTGTGCATGATTGATGCAAATTTCTGTTCCTCCAATCCCGACCCTCTATCCTCCAGCACCTTACTAACCTCTGCGTTCAGTGTGTACCCGCTGGGTTGACATCATCTGTACATTGGACTGTCAGGGTTCTGCGTGGATGATTATGGCAAGCCAACATTTGTTTTCCAACAATCCGCCCGCCGTACGGACGTTGGCCCTCTGGGCCAAAAATGACCTATGTGCCGAACTGGCGCGTCTCAAGACAAATGTAGCGTCTCATTGCGGAAGGATCCCCTTAAATTTGACCGTTTCGATCATTCTAGGGAATGCTCATCGCTGGCTCCTCGTCTTGATAGAGAAAGCAAAATGAATACGAATACGAGGCAGATGGACATTCCTAGTCTTTACTCCAGGACCTTACACTGCTGCCAAGCTACACTCAGAATAGCACGCATGAAGACAGAACGCAGTTCTCTGCATTTCTTGTACCTATGCGCGACTTTACTCAGTTTACCTTCGCGTCTCTCGCAAATGTCCGGGTGGGCCAATCACCCCATGGTGAAGGCATGACCTTGTGGCTTTTCATTGTGAATTCGTAGATGGAGACCTAGTGTAGAGATTTCAGTCAGATCGTCGACCTATCTTGAGTTGTAGTGCTTACATTGCGGATGTTGGCCGTAGCCAGTGCCAGGGTCTCTCCTATTTCGGCCTGATACATTGGAATCAACTCATATCTATCTCGGTGAACGGTTGTTGGCTTCGTACCTTTCTAAAAATCAGTTGAAAAGGCGCTTTGGCTACGCCTTCGCCGTGATAATTAGATCTGACAAGCAAAACTGCATCGGTAGCAGTCAATTCTGACTAAATATAGTGAAGTCACACAACCATCGAAGATAGAGCATTCACATCAGACGAGCAAAACCGACTTACGCGCGAGATACCGAGCCTCAGTTCCTCTTCTATTCAGCTTGTCGGAAACTAGATTGGAGTGACAGTATATCCAACACACCCTCATGCCGTGAGAGAAACCGCTCCTTTGCGTGCCAAGCTTAAGCAGGAAAAATATAAAACGAGATATACATCCACATTCTGTTGAAACTTCCAACCATGTTAGTACATACACAGACGTAAAACTTTCGTCACAACAGTAGCACCATCACGTACTCCCCCTCAGCAACCACTGAATCCCTTCACTGAAGTCTTTCTCAAACTTCTTACTAGCACTCAGTTGTGGAAACACGTTGTGGAACGCATGCGGTAAGCCAGGATAGCTTCCATGTAGTGATTCAGGACGTGTCAAAGGTACATAGAACAACCAAAGACTCACATGTCAAGCTTAGTCTTCACCTCGGCTTCTCTCAACAGTCTCTCATACAGGAGGCCCTCATCGCGTAGTATATCCCCACCACATATCTGCAAGTAGGCCGGAGGAAGCCCCTGGTGAGATGGGTAGAGTAGAGGCGAGAACTCCGGATTGAAGGGTTCTCCTTGAACCCAGCCTAAGGATGTGCTCGTGTTCAGTATCAATGTAGCATCAACGCACATCGTGAAACAGACCGGAGAACTTATAAGCAACGTCTCGAGAAAGCATAGCTGCATCTTTGTTCTGCTCAAGAGAGAGCAACTCTGACTTATACCTATGATCCATCAGATTCATCAGTCACCGGAACTGTACCGCAATACGAAGTAGTGACGTACTTGTCTGGATGAGCATCATGGTGTACTAGAAGCGGGACACCGAGTAGTTGGCCAGTTATGTGACGGTCTTTGAAAAAAGGATCGTCCCGAGCACGATGTGCGATCACTGCCGTCATATTCCCCCCTGCGGAGAGGCCGCCAATGAGAAATCCATGGGAAAGAGAGACGGATAGCGAGGGCGCATTATTCACAGCCTGGATAGAAAATTAATGACGAGGGGGCGTGGTATAGCACAATGACGGACCCATTTCAAAGCCGCGTAGCAGTCATTCAGACCAGTCGGGAACGGATATTCTGGCGCAAGCCTGAAGATATGTGATAGTCAGTATAGTGCAAAGAGCGAATACAAGGTAGAGCGGCCGCACCTGTATCCAACATTTACAATTGAAATCTGAAGGTCAACACAAATTCTCCTGAGGAAGAAATCATCGTTGTCGACGCTTCCCATGACAAAACCTGGGAGACCAATTGCGAACGGTCACGGGAAACATCACAATGCATGATAAGATAGAACGAACCTCCTCCATGATACCAAACCAGGAGTGGGAGCCTCCTCTCTTCCTCTCCTGAGGAGCGAGGTACCAAGCATCGAACGAGGATCTTTCCACCTTCCACAGGTACTTCATTGTCTTCGATACGGTACTCGGTGTCTGACTAAATGTCAATAGAGATCGCAACCAGACTTCAATCTTTCCCCGGCAGACCTGCGGGTACGCTTGATCTAAGACGTTCCTTCTTGGTAAGAATTTGTGATTTCTGCATTTCCCGCATGGGTGTTACATCATCCGGTAGAGGAGGACGAGGTATGTGAGCAACAAGTGCCGCAAATTCAGGATCAAGGGCTGACAAGTGGCTATACTGCGACATTGATGATAATCTTGGACGTAGGTAGCAGACAAATGCTGAGCTCCTGATGCAAATCGAAAGAGTTTATACAAGAACAGGTAGATCCGTGGAGTATTACGTTGTAGATGCGCGGGCGTATCCATAGCTACTGAGTACACAAAATAACTCTGACAAAGTCTTGGTTGGGCCGCGCTGATAAAGGCAAACGTCCGTCTATGTAGTATTCGCTAGCCTGAGCAAAGATACCAATGGACTAGAACCTCCGGTCACGGAGCCTCATGGAAGGGATCATGGGGACGCACAGTCTGCTCAGACAGGTTGACAGAACTTACCTACATAATAGTGGTGGTACGCACATTGCCACAGGTACCTGATAAAAATTATTTAATGAGGAAGGTACACGCCCGAACAACGAGCACCGTACTGAGGAACGCAGGCGTGTCATGTCCCCCTCGCTGACAAACTCAGATGTACATCATGATGAACACAAGCCACGTACGAAGACTTTAGATGCTTCCGATCACAATGCAGACTGCCAGTGAACAGAGTAAGGGAGCCGCAGGAACGAGAAGACTGAGTGAGAGGATGCCCAGTACGGTACTAATGTGGCATATGGTTGATAGAATTGTTGACAGCCTTGAGTTTCGAGAAATATAACACGTTCAGTACACCGGGATAAGGACTGGCAAGGTTCGCCTCCGCGGCATCGGGAACACACGATCTCTAGACGGCTTTGGTGAATCCTATCGCAAACGTACTCATCGGGAATTTCAACTAGGGCGTCTCTTATACTCACAGCTAGCTAGATTGTCTTATTTCGTCTACTTACTGTTATATATATGTACACACTGTTAAACCTGCTGAGACGGCGTCTGTCGGTACAGTCTAGGTTTTTCGGGTCACCGGAAACCAAGCCAGTGAAGTTGATAGAGACAATGCTACAGCTCGAGCAACGGTATGCGTGTCTCGAGTATAGAGCTTCCTCAATTACACAGGAAGGTCGGGTCACGGTATTCTTTGCAAGAAACCAGGATTTGCAGTTCAGTGATCGTGAATTGAATGCGCAATTTCCCGGCTGTTTGTCAAGCCACCTCTCAATAGCCACCTTTTGCAATCCGACTCTTCCGAAGCCCCAATCCAAAACGGTACACACAAGACACAGCGGTAGCGATGGTCCCAGAGGCAAGTTCGAGTAGGCTTGCCATCGGAAGTGGGAAGTTTAAAATCTTATATGGAACTGACTCCAAGGCGCTTTTAGCGAGTATTTTCAAACGGAATACTTTCAGCGCCAACCGTGCCTGGTCCTGGCGGTATGTGACTACTTAACTGGTTCACTTACTCTTCAAGGTAGGTATATGAACACAAGAAGTCTCGAGTAACAACGGGAGCCAACAAGCATGGTCCTCGATGACAGGTTGCATACTGCGTGGTCTTGCCTATCTCTGGAAGGTGTGCTTGTCATACTCGCCTTCACCACCCTCTTGCACTTCTCCGCCAAAACTCTAGTGATTTGCAATCACCACATGATCGGTCAGAACGCAGGGGGTAGGCCCAAGAATTCGCGAATAGCCTCTCTCTTGGCTGCTGTGTCGCCTTTGATGGGCTGGTCGTATGACTTGAGCAGGTGTTCATAACGTTCCTCTGTGAGATGTGGCTATTAGATATTGAAGACAACAAAGATATACAAGATTCAGAAGTGTCGCATGCATCGAATGAAGGGTTCAATCAGCCGCCAGTCTCGAAAGCAGAGATGAAGAATATCGAAGGAATCGGTCGGCAAAAAATGAAGGCAAGACGCACTGGTCAGGCACTCAAATTCGCCCTTGGTGGCAGGGAAGTTTGCTGGAGTCTTTCCATTTGTCATTACAAGCGGTTGTATCGCCATTTTGTTAACCTTGATGGTCGCGTTCAGAAGTCGAGCATACAAACGCGCTTGACTATGGTTCGCGACAAGATCAGCGTAACCGAGGTTTCCCAGCACAACGAACGAGCGCACTCAAGCCTGATGGTCTCCAAAATACCATCCACCTTCTTCTGCATCTCCTCCATGGCTCGCGCCGTACTGTCCTGCTCGCTTCCTTCTACTTTTTCTTCTTCAATAATCAGTTTCCCCTTCTCGCGCTCCTTCTCATGCACCTGTAGTCGCTCGATTTGGTTCCTGATAGTCTCTAGCTCCTCGCTCAACCGCTCCTGTGTCCTTTCAATGCTGCTGAGCCGTGCAGACAATGCACTTGTTGTCTCTACAGGTGCCGATCCCTCGCTAGCAGGACTCTCCACAGATGCAAGCGTATGGGAAGCAGCTGTGATCTGCTCCGCAAGAGCACCGAATGAGGCAGACAGGCGCTGAGTCCACATCGACGTTTCCGGAAGAGCGGTGAGAGTCGCAGTGGGATCCGGGTTGGCGACGAATATGATGCTCATGCTGTATAGCGCGATGCACTATTCGATGGTCTAGGGGATGGAGGTCAAAGGAACGAGCGGATGATGAGAAACGGTTATAAGCCACTCCCTCCAGAGTCTAGCGCCCATGATCTGCCGGGGTCAAGCATCAACACAAGCATTCTTAGAATATGGGATTTCTGCCTCAATCAGACAGCACATCCTGGGCGTGTGTGTCCATGGTCCTGCTTTGTGCACAAATACATTGGCTTATAGCTCAGCACTCAAGAGCGCGAGAGGATCCCGACATTAAGGGGAATTTGGTGAGAATCATCCAAGGCGTGCCGAGCCGCCGGTGGGAGCCCTGAATCGTGGCATATGGACATTCGGTGTGAAAACACTTGCTTGACACCCAAATGGTTCCGGAAAATGACATGCCTTCGGTTCGTTGGCTGTTACTACACGGAAAGGGTCAAGATATGAGAAGCGCCATAGGAATGCACGTCCGTCATCTTTAGAAGAACATCCTCGAAGTTTATTTTAGTCATTATACTGTGCAATCCTGTTTATCAGGAGTACAAGTCACGAGAAGCTGCATAGGAGTTCGCACCAGGATGGCGAAATGCGCTCGATGGAGCATGGGAATGGCGGAAAGGCCTTGATTGTGAATTGTCCCAGACAGATGAGAAACCGGCGGATCAAACGTATGCTTCGATTCTCCATATTGCGCCTGCAGGAAAACAGAAGATGACGAACTCTGCTCCTCCTTAGCCCACTCAACTCTCTAAACGCCATGCAATCATCGAATGGCAAGCACATAGAAACCTGTGGAATTTCCAAGTCGCTTGGTCATAATGGCCAGAGTGAACTTGAGCATACATTGTCGTATCAGAGGTCGTTGTTTGCATGAATATTCATTAGCCTTCGATGGATAAAGTTTGGTGCATAGCGTGCAACGTGACAACGAAGAAATCGGTTAAGTTGAGGTACTAGGAGCCAAGACGAGTGATGATTGCTCCAGAACAAAATATTGGTTCTGAAATGCATGACTCTCTCAATCGGTCAACGTCGAAAAATTAGTACCGTGCGGCAGAAGACTTACCGTCCCATATCATGTCGAGAGCAACCGTCAAACACGACCGCGGCATGCGCGTGCTCCCAGCAGTGGCGGATGATCTTTCCGCGCCTCACGTAATGATCATAGGGGCCGATTCCCGAATGCACCTCTATTGGCCTCTCCCACAAAATACTGCCTAGTGCATGCGATGAATAGATCCTTGCTACTCCTGCTCGGGGATGTGCTTGACATTGAGTTTTGCGACAGCCTCGCAATGAATGCCATTGCCAGTACCCAAAGCGTCCTGTTCAACACGTTGCTGAAAGAGCCGTGACCTTCCATATTAGCTTAGCTTTTGGCATTATTCTTCCTGGCCATCCAACCTTAGCGCGTTCTTGGGCAAACGCTCGGTCTTGAGTAACATATGCGGACATATACTTTAGCTTTGTGTATGCGTTGTTTCTACACCAAAATCGCGGGGCTGATTCGCAAAGATATAGAAATACCAGGCTCCTCAGCGGCCGTGTATGATCTACTCGGGGGCGGTAAATATTTGACATCTGCCGCTGACGCATACGGGGATCCCGTCAGGCCCCCTGCAAAGCTCGTCATGTTTGAATGCAATTCGCAAGGACGTACCGCCGGTTCCTAATGGGTGGCGGTCCTCAGTCCGAGGACGTCTAGACAATATAGTGATTCATTTGTGAGGCGTAGAAGGCTGGGTTCCTCTTGAAGCGACCGAATAATGGGCTCTTTGCGGTGTTGTGCCGATGCAGACCTAGTCGGCTAGTTGACATGAACCAGTCGACACGTTTCCTTGTACAGTAGACTTGCAGACTATTCACCGGGGCTGGCCTGACAGAGCACGTGATAAGATCATCGGAGATGCTGTATTTCTAGGTTCGTCATTCTACACGCTTGTCATGCTCAATTGCGGAAGTGGGGATTGGTTCTTGTTGTTAGGACCATGAACATCGTGAACTAGCGCGCCGTAACCTCTATACAGAGGTGGACAGAAAAGACCGGTTCCGAAACGACGGCGACGCCACACGAGCGCCGTTCTATGCCAACATGCGGGAGCTTGTGTCTCGTCCGAACAAGTCTGGCTTTGAGCTTGACAACATGGTCTATGTAAACGTGGGTTTATGACAATTTTTATGATAGGTGCCTTCGGAACCTCATGATAGAGAACCACTGCACCTCTACAGTCAACTCCCTCTTAACCTATACCTCCTCGATGGATGCCGCAAGCTATGGGTTATCAGGGAGTATGGGTTGTGGGGAGGACTGCCACACCCCGCGGACCAACTTGGTGGATCGAAAAACCTATATGTTTAAAGGGAGTATGGATTTTGAGAGGTACGGGTCAAGAGGGGGTTGACTGTACTAAATCGTCCCGCTCCTCGTCTAGGTTGCCAATTTTGAGGTTTCCCTCAACTATGCATCCGCGTACATGAATTTGTACTGTTCTGGTCAATGGTCGTGTGAGCAGCGCAGATGGTCATTGCTGACTCGGAATCTGGCTGACGATAAAAATCAGTGGCCGTGAATGATCCAGGGTGTCCAAGAGAATTGTTATCACTGAGGACAGTGCCCACTGCAGGAGCGCGGACCCTTTAAAGGATCATAAGGTCGCGAAGTCGTCCGAGAAATAAGAACAATGGATAGTCTGGTCGTCTTCATACTAGCTTATCTGCCGGTCGTGTGACAAAACCGCATCCAGTTCGCCACCATCATGCAACGCCAGACTAACTACATATTCACGTGACCGGCGTCAACATGAAAAGCCAATCGGACTCCGCTACACACTCCAAGGCTTTAACGCTCAGGTAGAGTGCAGGTACTACCGTACGGTGGAGCCACAGAAGGTGTCAGCTCGCGCTACTGAAGTGCTCAAATTGCACTTCATTGGTTTGGTCAAGACCTCTGGTGTTCCAAGAAGGAAAGCAGTGATAGTTTGGAGAGGTCAGTGATTGACACTTGGCGCCAAAGCAACCCACGATATGTTCTCACCCACCGTAATCTCTGATCTAGCTCATCAGAGGTTGTATATATCGTGTCTGATTCAGAAGACCTGTGTTTCTATCATATCGTCTTACGATTCTTCGCATCAGGGGCTCTCTGGATCGCCCATCTGAATATCAAGCTTCGCGCTGCGTGATGTGTGTAGACTATTATACGGTTGGTAATGGCAGGCCCATAGCGCTCGTTGGGATAACTGTTCTTGACAAGAGCACCTTATCTCACAAGAAAGTCTGGAGCACTTATTCATGATTGATCCTAGGGCTTTCACAGCCTACGACGAAAAGGCTATGCATCTAAGATGCGATTCGAAGTCGTCCATCATAACCTTATCAAGTATGTGGACGTGCATCATGTTCCTGGTCTAAAGTAGCAGAGGCGTGTGCATATGGCATGTATCGCATTATAAAACTCAAGGTCATTCGCGAGCCAAACTTGAGCCCTGTGTGCGGCTTTTACTGGTGCACATGTCCGCTGACCAGACCCAGACACTTTGAAGGCGCAGACTTCATTTCATAGGCGAGGACAATTGAACGCAATGTCGAATGATCTGTTCCAAAACTCCTACTACATAGGCGTTAACATCAATGGCATCTTATACGGCAAGTTCTTTCTACTCTATTTGCTTTAGATACTGGAACTGACTTACAGGCCACTTCCACGATAGGCGTTGAGCTCGTGCTGTACTTCATGACTATGTACACGTTGTTGAAGAACAAGGCTAGCCTTACAAGATCGGACAAGTTCTTCATGGTCTTCAGCTCTGCCCTCCTGTGCTTGATTACAATATACTTGTCTACCGAAGCTGTCTTTGGACAAGAGATGTGGATTATTCACGCAGATTATCCGGGAGGTGCCGCTGCTTACTTGGACGCCAAAGCCTCTGTCTGGTATCAGACTATGGGAACAGCGGCTTCGGTAGCCCTAAACTTGTTGAATGATGCGCTCATGGTGAGTTCTCAGTTAACTGCGATGCGTCATACTCATTTGGCCTAGATATATCGTTGTTACCTTGTGGGGCGCAGCCATTAATACAAACGGATAGGTCTCGGTGTCACAGAGCTCTACTTCTCTGGGGCGCCCAGCGCTAACTTCTTTGCTGGACTGGCGGCGAAACTGAGTATTGCCTACTTCGCCACCACCATCGGCCTCAACACACTTCTCACGTGCCTCATCAGCGCTCGGATTCTTCTCATTGCCAGGCGCGTGCGGAGGGAACTCGATCACAGATTGTCGCGAACCTATATCAGCGTTGCGTCTATCGTCATTGAAGCGGCGATCCCTTACGCGCTGTTCGGTATTGCATTCCTGGTGACCCAAGGCATTGGGAGTGGCATTTCCGTTCTATTTCTATCTTTTTATCAGATGTTGACGGTATGTGTCGAGCTTTGGCAATCTGCTCTGATTTCCTCGTACTTATCCCCACAAAAGTGCATCTCTCCGCAGATGATTGTCTTCCGAGTGGTTTCAGGGAGGTCCTGGACACAAGAAAGACACCCGTCGACAACGCCTGCAATCGAATTGCCCAGCCGCTCAAGATATCTGCCTTCTGATCACGCAGACATAAGCGATATCAATACCGTCAATCTTAGCTTGGGAGGCATGGTCAAGTCCGATATTTCATTCGACCATAAAATCTGAGTTATTCATAGAGAGGAAATTGCGTTTCTTTTCGCGTCTCAGTCTGTTGTATTCGTCAAGTTTCGAAATTCATGCGCTCTGGGAAGTGAAGGATCCCTCACAGATAATGGTTGTTCGTTCTTGGAGCCGCTCAGGACACATATGCTTGACAGGAGAGACACAATGAATTTCGGCGATCAATCGATTCTGAACCTATACAAGAGATTCAGCTACGTCAGAGATCTAACCACTGGCTCCCTGTATATCAAGTAAGTAATATTCTGGGAAACACTAGTAATAATTCTTACAAGGCTGTAGGCGTATAATCTTTCGTGCATCCATGAGCGGAAACCGATGTGACATCTCTGTAGTCAACCAACTGACTTGATCTTGATTAAGTCTTGGACTGTGCTCAAAGATCAGTTCCTCCATTCTCGCGAATCGCTTAGAAGACAGAGTCTTGTCGATCTGTTCGCATGCAAATTCGTCAAGGTTTGATGTCAAACAGACGGGGGGGATCGCGATTGTTACTCGGGACACCTGGTCAGATACAACTTGAGAGAGTATCTTCTGCGCCCATCCGCCGGAATTGTTGAACCTTAAGTAAATGGTCCTGAGACAATCATTGCGTCGAAGGTTTAGACGACGTTCTAAAGCATTCAATCAGGATACTTGTTGATCGGTCGTTGCAAGAATAAACATACCAACTGCCTGCTTCAGATCTGGCACCCTCCCTATGTCGCGCACCTCGCCATTTTGCTCTAGGCCGGACGTCTTCTCGCTTTCACGTACTCCGAAGCCGATCGCGAGATGATGAAGGGACGGCCCTACAGCTTCCAATAGCCTGGCTGCATGTTCGATCTCGTTATCATAAATCGATGGAAGGACGATGTTGGCAAGGCAGGCGGTCACCGACATAGGGACGAGCAGCCAATTTACCATATCAGCTGAGAACGGCACGGCCACCATGAAAAGGCGGTGTAGCCTTCCGTCTGCCTTACGTGGTTTGAATGCGTGAGGACTGTATGCATCTGTTTTCCATGATACTTCCGAGCAATTGAGGATGCAGAGGCCAGGTAGAGAACACACGAAGCGCCCGAATTCGGTGAGCGAATGAAATCGGGTGTTCCAGAGGTCTATTCTAGTTATCGACGCAAACTCGGACATCGTATGAAGGTATTGTTGGTGAAAACTCGGGATCTCCAGCTGGTTCACTCCGATTGGGTTGTTGCCGAAAGGGCCAATGAGAAGGTGCTCGACCGCGGGGAGCCTGTGCGCGAGGACGAACGGAAACATCGCGAAGACCTTGGATCGAGGAGAGTGCTGCCCATCTCCGAGGGGGATGTACAGCTCTCGGACAAGGCTGCCCAGGAAAGGATTCGCGGTGACCAGTTCAGCAAACTGGTCCAGGCGCTGGGGGTTCAGGAACTGCACTTGGCGAAAAAGATAGTATCGGCTCCGTGGTACCCAGGCGCGGCAAGTTAGACTGCACGCCAGCACTGTCTTGTAATCGCGCACGAAGGAGATAACGAGTTCGAAGACCTCCGTTGGAAATGTCTGTGACATGGGATTTCCTGTCGGGGGTTTCGAGATGACTCGAGGTTGTTCTTGTGATGCGCTGGAAAGGTTCGGGACAGAACCTTCGCTAGACATAGCGCTTCGGCCACTTCTATTTCGTGAAGCAAGGTTGATACAGAACGAGGCTGTGGAACTTCGGTCAATGGAGGGACGCACTGAGGGAACGTGCTTAACGAAACGTAGCGATCGCAGCCATTTAAATACTTTTCTGAGAGAGGAAAGGCACGTTCCTCGCTATATCGTGATATTGATCTGCAGGGTATACCTAATTGTGAACCTGCAAGGGACGGTCTTTTCAGGCACACGAATACGAGGCTAGACACTGTAAATACTGATGTGGCGTGCCAGTTGCAAGGTCAAATTCGCAAAAGAGCCGAGGATCTCCGCGAGCGGCGCCGCCGATCAGTCAAAGAAAGTTGGTTACAACACATATTGTGCTTCAAATACTAGGACTTGAAAATTCCCGGAGATAGGACAGCAGTACTGTTTTGGGTACCTAAGGTCAGTGTTGGCAGGGTTAAGCTTGACCCCCCCGACTTTTGACGGGTCATGACCCCTGTCGCAGTCACTGGTCAGCCAGAGATCAAGAGGTCAGCACATGATGAATGCGATGTGTTTAGGTCATGTGCAGTCAAACATACTCTAGCTATGGGCCGCTGCTGTGCTACATAGTATGTTTCATCGTAGTTCAGGCTCTAGCATATAGTTACTGGTACCCAGGGCAAAAAAAAATACAATACACTTGTCGCAATATGACTGACTCAGAGGATCCACCCTACAGCTTTACCTCTGATCCGGTCTGGTGGCATTTTTCACAGGAGTGACAGGTGTTATAAAATAGACAACACTCACTGGGAAGCATGATGCATCTCCGTTAGCATCATTCTTAACGGACTTTCGGAGGTTAAGTAAGCAAGGCTTACTAAGCTACCAAATTAGCTTATCACGATTTTTTTGCAGACATAATCCATTCAATTCTCAGTTGCATTGCATACATTAGGTTCTTTAATGACACAGTATATATACATTATATGTCCAAGGTCTACATATGTCTCGACAGTCGACACTCCTGTTGACGCGGCTTGGATGCAGGTCATCCCTTTTTTTTTTTTTTTTGGATTCACCGGGTTTATACTCCGTACAACGTAGGTACATGCAGAGTTTGGGATAGGAAGTAGGCTCCGCGCCCCCATGAGCGGTGCACCGTTAACGATCGGTGCCCTCGTTACGTGGCATGGGCAGGAAATCCACACGCTCAGAAAGGTTGCCCGGCTCGGTTGTCCGTACCATCAGCACCCGTAAGGGACTGAGTGTAGCCCTACTGGTTTCGGGCCTCAGTCATCAAGTGGGCGGGAAGGGTCATCGCAGACACTCAGCGCCGCTATCCTCCCCGCCTCATGGGTGACCAAATTAGGGATGGTCACAGACACCCAAATAAACTTCCCACGATGATTCCTCCCCGTGTTCCATGCAGCCCGTTGAAGGAGGCCCGCTTACCCAACAACTGACTGAAGTTCTCCCCCCTCCCCTCCCAACCTGGCTCAGAAATCCTCATACCGACAGGGCACAGTATATCGGCCCACCCCTTTGACCCCGTTCCCCTGGCAACATGCCCTAACTCCCATAATGATGAACCACACACGGAGGCCCTCTTTTCAGCACATCTTGCATGGGTGTTGAGTAGTGCCAGGAAGCAATTGCTCCCCTCCCCTTCTACAAGAGACCGTGTTCATCAACAATTGGTTAAGTTTGAGGCTGACCACATATAGGTCAGGAGGATTTGGAGGCTGTCGCTTCCGAGTGACAGGTGGCAGATAAGGGAGAGAAGAATGTCACTGTAGACAGTGTGAGACAGCAACGATTCTATGATCGAGTTAATTGATGCTCAGAAAAAGAATGTGGGGGTCAAGTTGAATGATCTTGACATGAGAATGAGTGGTATTAAGAGAGGGATGGTAGAGTAAAGCCTCAGTGAGCAACAAGCGCCCAAGGAGATGGTGGTGGTTTGAGGTCAAGAAGGACTGCAGGTCATCCCTTGACTCTTGACTTTTTCAACCTTTTGAGGTCCGACCCGGTCATGACCTGGTCGGACCGCGTCACGACTACTGTTCCGGGTAAAACTACATAGTTTTCGACAAGGTAGTTATTGACATAGTTAAAAACATGTTTTAAACCGTGTCGAAAATTGAAGGCCAAAAATGAGGTGTTTAAAACTCGAGGGGCATAGAGTACCTATAAGAGATGCAAGGCCAATTGAATTCGCATTTTTACAGATGAATGAGTGAGAATGGTTCAATACCTGTTGCTATATGTCTGATGATGAAATCTGCACATTCCAACCATATTTGATGTCCTTATTCTCTCATTCACTAAACAGCAGCATAGTGATATTGATGATACTGGCGAGAGGCTATTCCGGTGGTCTACTATAACATACGTATCTCTGAAGGTATTCGCATGTAGAATTGGATCAGCCAGATGTAAAGCTGCCGATGTAAAGGGACTGAATAAGTGATCGGTTGTCATGGATCATGGATCAATTATACATACACATCAGTATGGGCTGGCAGATGTACTCCAGATCACGGCCAATTTGACGTAGTGTGCACAATGGAAGTTTGATTAGAAGGCGGTAAGACGGAGCATATGTGTGAGTCCGAGTCGGTGTCAATGAATGACTGTTTCGTGGTACCCTAATACAGCGAGACACTGCTTCCACATCAATTCGCACCTTCATTACTTGATGGAAGATTAATTCGAATCAAAGACGTAATGGGATCTGAGTCAATGAGAAAAAAGCGCACAGGAGTGATTCAACAATTTTTAGTGTCTAAGGGTTGTTGTAGGATGCCATCTACTTCAAAGCACGTTCCCATCCTCCCTGAGCCTCTCCGCAGCTTGAATGGCCTGAATAGCGATTGCAGTCGTCAAGCCGTCGTTACTAGCCAGTTGCCTGGCCGACGGAAATCTGTAGAAAGCGCTGTCTCTCCAAGAACCGTCATTTTGCTGCAATGCGAACAGCTTGTCAAGATCGACATGGTCAACGAGGCCCACGCTCGCCGCGGCGTGAATGCGCATCGCCATAGCGAGAGCGTCGCCGTCTGCACCAAACCGCTCGACTACTCTTCTTTTAAAGACCCCTTCCAACCGCTGTCGTACGTCCGGAGAGCTTTGGATCAGGCGGGAGAGGAAAAAGAGGAATTGTTCCTCTGTTGCGTAATAGAACGTGCCGGACGCACACGCACGGTTGATCAGGACCTGTTCGACCCAATCCAGTGTCTTGTGAAGCTGGTGCCCACGGCCATACCTATAGAAGAGGGTGAGGACATTGACACAGACAACAGGATCTAATGGAAATACTAAGTACTGTAAAGAACTCGGTCGGCAAAAGGAAACGAACGCACCAATCCTGGGGCGCTTGTGGTCAAAGTATACCAGCACAATGCCGTCTTCGCTTTGGTAGGCCAGGATCTCATCCATAACTCTATTTCTAGTCTTGTCGTCAATATATGGAACAACGGTTAAACCTATGGATGTAGTATCGAAATCATCGCTACAGCGATGGTTAGTGAATTATGGATCCTAGTTAGATAGACAAGACTCACGGGTAGTGATTCGTCATGATGAGTTTGGCCTCCCCTTTTGCAAAAGGTCAGTGAGTGTTCAATAAAAAAGTTTACCCGGATGTACCCTGGAAGAAGTTGAATCGGCCCTCATGCCTCACAAAGTCGACTAGGCTTCTATGAAATTTTCAATTAGATTATGCAAAGTGGCGCAATTGTGACTAGCTTACTCGTCGCCAATGGCCTCAAGGATCAACAATTGCGAGAAGTTCTGTCATACGGCATGTCAAAGACTAGTCCGAGGACGGGGCAGTATGTGAAGTGTTATATATTCACCTCGCTCACAATTGTGCCATCTGTGCTAACAGTATTCAAACATTTCTTATTTGCATAAAGAAAAGATCGTGCGCGGTGAATCGGATCCTCGCAGAGGTTTTTCAACTGTCGGATCACATTATTTATGTCGTCAAACACGATCCCGTGCATTCCTGCTGAGCGTGCGGATACAACATTCTCGATCCTGTCATCGACAAAGACAGTGTTGGACGGGTTCAGACCAGTCTCGTTTATGACGTGCTGATAGAAACCAATGTTCGGCTTGCGGTCATGCGCTTCGGCACTATTTGAAAAGACAATCAAAATAGAGAACGCAAAGATTACCGAAATACGTACGAAGGGAAGACTCTGTCAAAAAGAGCCCAATCTGAGAGGTCTGCCCGCGTCTTCAAAAATTCCCAGTCGGGAGCAGATATGTTAGACATTGCGTAAATGACGTGGCCAGAGTCTTTGAGGCTACGGATCAACTGGAGAAGCATTGGGTTGCTCTTGAGCGAGTCGCGAGCTGCTTCGAAGGAAGCTTTGACTTCGGAAGCATCCACTCTAAATTCCTGAGCAACTTGCCCATAGGTCTGGGACTCTGTCAAGTTCCCTTTCTCGTACTCAAACCAGGTCAGTGAACGTAGTATTCCCTTGACAATTTTTGGAGGCAGTGGAGATTTAGGTGTTGAGTCGGACCACGTGAAAAGTACGTCGCCTAAGTCAAATATGAGTGTCGTGATGTTAGGCTTCAATGGTGACTGAGGATGTGTTGCTTTGTTGAGTACGTTTCGCGCTGAGATCCATCAATTAGGTGGTCAGAAAAATAGCAAAAGTTGGCGACATACTCATTGTTGGCTTCGAGATTTGTTGACGGAAGAGATAGTAGTTGCTAACAAGAGAATGGGAAAGGATCTAGCTCAAGCGAGTCTTCACATATCATTTTTGTACCCGGTGTAGTATTGAGCGGCTACATAGAAAGACTCATGAATTCGGGGTATGCCTAACCTTGTACAAGCTGATGACTCGCATTCCGGTTTCATCGGCAACAGTTAAACATCACACGCATTTGACAAGGTCTGAACCTATCCAACCCTGAAAGGCATCTGGTTCAGAAGTGGACTTCATGGATCCAGATGGTCATTGTCTAGAAATTCTAATGAGCCCACTTACAGGAATTTCATTGAGACATATGAAATCGGACTTCAGCTGGTGCATACAGGCCAAATAAGAGCAAGCAAAAGGCACAGGATGTGTATTCGTCGATAAGACGTGTTTGTACGCATCAGGCAGCCAGGCGGTAACGATCTGGGAATCTGCGCCGAGTCGTGGAATGCTACGTACCACGAACCTATTGTACATTTGTACGCTGGCTGCTTCTTCGATACGCGAGTTTATTACGGTTGCTAATAGAGAGTGAATCGGCCGTCATCTTGGTGTGGAACCAACTCGGGCTTGCTTCCTGCACGCTGTTAAAGATTCTGGCGCAGCTCACGAACGTACATTGCGTCTTCATATGCCAAGTTACGTTCGAACAGTGCAAAGGCCTCACTACAAGTGTGCAGCTCGCGACGTATGGTCTCCGCGTGCTGGGCACTGCGAGGTGTAATGTTGCACTTGAACGGATTGGGCTGTAAGATATTCCCTGTAGTTTGTCTGTAAGCTCGTGTCCGGTCGGAATATCGGACGGCCATACCACTGCATAATCTGTAGTATCAGGTTCTATCACCTGCCCATTCTCTTTGCATGCCTTGTCAAGGTTCAAACCTCACAGTGGGTTCATAGCATTGATCATCTTCCCAATGGTCAATTTTCAATCTCATCATTGGAGATGCGAAATGGACTGCGTTTTTGGCTAAATGTATCCCCGGGTACACACGCTACCTATGGCTATTAGCTAGTCACCCAAAGTAAACAATCAGCCAGGGTACTCTACCATCCTCAAACGCAAGAGCAATGACCTTGACGGCGTCAGATTCAGGATCTAGTAAGCGTTCCAGGAAGAACTTGTCAGAATCAGGGAACAGCCGCTCACCGTGGGTAAACTCCCCATGTGTGCGATATTAGCACGAGCGACTCTGATGTATGAAATCCTTGCATGCATTGGAAAAAGTACTAGCGCCTTTTAAAATCACATATTGATCATGCTGCATCAGCGGACGTAAGTCAACAAAGGCGTGATTTCAGAGCATGCAATTTGGAACAAACCTGAAGGTTTGCCATTGCGACATGGGGGAAGTTGACAGGAGTGACCGGCCGAGACGTGTGAGTCTATCTTCAAAATGTAAGTACTATTCTCATGCAAGTAATGAAATGTGCCTCATGATTGATGGCTTGTAGTCTTGTCTGGCATCACAGCGGCAATCTTGAAGGGCCTTCACTTACAATCATTCAAAGCGCGTTGTCGCAGCGTGTAGCGAGGCGCGATTGCCATTATCGAAAGTGGCATTGACACAATCGACACATTAGTCATTTGAGCCGACTCTTGAAGCATATCGATCAAGTCTAGTACTTACCGGTATTAATCACTTACTCAGGCTGGCGTCACATTCTGCCCAATTGGACCACATCAAGAACGAGCCATATCCTGAACAAATTGGTATTGTTACTCCTGCTGTGTGAAAGAGAATCCCTACACCAGATGCCATTCACAGGCCGCTCCAGTTTAAGTGTTTCCACACACAAAGCACAATGGGATATGGCAAATCTGAGTTCAGGATATTTGGAACTAGTATTTCCAGGCAGACGAGACGCTTCCTTCATGCTCAGTAACATCATCCGTAACGCTATTACTGTCAGCAGAGGTCAAAGGACTGGATCAAGTGAAGTGCAGACCCTTCGGAGTATTAATCGAAACTCAGCAATCCTTAGCAATCGTCTCAGCGCGTTCGGAGCCGGCTCCCTTACTATATTGTAAGTACGGAGGTTAGCACTTGGCAAGCATTATGGACCTCACCTCATTCAGCAGGAGATAATGAGATCCATATGAACATGAAGTATATTACAGTAAGTTCAGCACGAATATAATTCACAACGGAGAAACGTTTCTGGCTCTAGACAAGCATGGTAGCCAGGCGATTGCCTGGCCTCAACTCGACGTCTTCTCGCAGATCTAATGAGACAAGCTATATGGGAGTCATAACTACACGTCAATGCTGTACTTTAACAATGCCAGATAAAGAAGTACTAACAGCGATTTAACCTTCATCGGGACGCTGAGACCCTTGTCCTCCTTTCCCTTGATAAGCGGGACGACAGTGATTCCTAAGCGCCACACAATCTCCTCGGCTTCTTCGAAAGAGAAGGCCGGAAGGATGACAGAGAGGACGAGCTCTGAAACGGACATAGTAATCAATATACAACGAGTAACAATGAGACGACACACTCATTTCAAGCAGCGCAAATTTCATGCCACTATTCACAGAACCATACCACATTTGAGTCGCTTTTCGTATTTCTCAAATAGAAAAAAGACCTACGGGCAAGCCCTTCCGCCGCCCAGGAATGTCATCCTATAAGTTGATTAGTAAACTACACAAATTGGTTCCGCATATCTCAGCGAACTGACATATTGCCATAAATCCCAGGCATCTTGATGCTGTTTTCGGTAGTCTCTGTCCCCATCTTGTTGAACCATCTTTCCGGCTTGAATTCATGGACATCATCTCCCCAGATTGCGCGGGACATATTGGGAGCTGCAAGCCCGATATAAACTGACGTCCCTTGCGTGATGAGTAGTTCGCTTGTCTGTGCACCCGTCACTGGATCGCGAATAGGGAACTGAAGAGGCACGACGCAGTCCTCCTTGGTTCTGTGTTTCCAAGTCAATGAGCGGAATGCCGAGATGAGATGTTCTGATGAAATGATCATACTCTCGCCATACAAACGTGACAGGAGGAAAGAGTCGGAGGAACTCTCTACACACAGCGTCCAGAAGGGGAAGCGAGTTCAGTTCACTGTAAGCCAGCTCTTCGCCACTGCCCTTTTTCTGAATAAATGCCCGGTCAGTATGAGTGACTTTAGTTCAACTGCACAGATGCATACCGTTTGTGCGTCCCTGATTTCAGTTCGGAGTCGCTCCTGGAGATCTGTATCTTTGGCCATCAGAGATAGTAGGCGAGAAAGCACACCAGAGGTCGTCTCCTGGCCGCCGTGGATGATAGCGCTGAATGATGTTCATTAGGCAAATCCTTCTTCTCTATTGGATCATAAGACCCACCTATAGGTAGCAATGACAAGCTCGTCACTCAGCTTATCTTCTTCATCTGCTTCCGCATTAACTTGCACTGTCATGATGACAATGTTATGAGGCCCTCTAGGGGATATGAGAGCGTTACACTCACTGAGGACACTTGCGAGGTCGTTTCCGCCAGTTGCAGTCTTCCTCAGCTCCTCAACACCGTATTGATCAAACATCGCTTTCTTTGCTTTATACAAGTCACGGAAGACGGGATGCATGACATCAACGCACTTCTTGAACTGCAAGAATTTGCTGCGAGTCAGTCAGACACAATATGAAATGACAGTCAGACCTGCCTTTCGTGCAGAAGGCCATGGGATATAGCCGATAGCTCTGGACAGCCCATTACGCAGCCAAACAGGTTCTAGATGCCGCCAGGTCTGTAGGTATGGAAGTACGATGAAGAGCCTACTAGCCCAAGGACTGTATAGGACCAAGCGATAAGTAAGCTCAATGCACCAGGACTCGGGGATACTATCTGAACATACAGAATCATCCTTAATGCCTCATAAAAGTCCTGAAACTCATTTTTTTTCTCGAATGAGTTGAATGTATGGCCAAGACCACCTTGGGCAACGAGCTCGAGAGCCGTCCTGGTCAAGTGATCCAGGATATCAAGCCTATACGCGGCAGGCTTGTGTTCCAGCTCTGAAGCGATTCTGTCACGCAACTAAAACCACTTTGAGCTATACACGTATTCGAAGGATAAGCTACATACCTGATATGCGACATTGTAAAACAAGGGCATCAACTTGGCTACATGAGACGCAGTAAAGATGGGGTTGAGTATCTTTCGCTGCCTTTTGTGCTCTGAGCCTAGCCATCGGTACAAACGGTTTCAGTCCCTTTTCTTTGGCAGTACAATTCAACCGAACAAACGTGCCTGTTACACACGGGAGCGGACTTCCATGATGAACTATACCGAACAGCCTAACATCGACGAAACGTCCATGATTGTTAACGGACGAGTCTGCAAATGAAATGTTGCTATTGCTTGCTTACCCTGCAAATTCTGTGGACTCTGGGAAGTTGTACTGATCCCGAACAAGAATGGAGTTGAGTGCCAAGGGATCGGTGATATAGAGTGCATCTTTTTGAAGCTAAACGAGCGATGCGCATTAATTTTATAGACAACAGCAGAGAGACAGAACAGCAATGCGCAATCACCCCGCCTAGGCCGCCTTGAAGTCTGACGGCATGACCATACTTATCACACATCGTATAATGGTATTCGAGCGAATCCATGTCATGCATGTCCGGTAGGTAGCCTGAAAGATAGAGTCAAAACCAGAATCAATCACTGAAGAATTGAATAACATATACCAACGTACCCATCCATGTATTGGGCTTTGGGCTAGGAAGGTGTGCGTATGATGACTTTTTAAACATCATCTTCAATGCGCGGGCGCATACCACCGCAGCCATAAGACTGATGCTGGTCAAGATTGGCCAGGACAAGTTGAACGAAAGTACAATCATCTTCGTCTCCTGGACAGTACGATTAAGACAGCCAATACGATATACGATCTATTTATATGGCAGTTCTGGGGACATTGACGGCCTGATCGAGACTGAAATATCAACGGTCTCCAAGTGGCATCACCACCGGGAATAAGGGACGGTTCGAAAGATGAAAAATCAGATATTCTCAAGTCAGCGACACTTCACCCAAGACCGGAGGTAAATGACGCAACATGCCGGCAACCTCTGAGTGCGATAAAGCTATTACTCAATAGATTGCAATCAAGATCAACCTCCATTCTGCGAAAAAAAATTGTTCTAGCTTGAATAGTCCTTGGAGCCCGACCTGATCGTAGTTTCAACACGTCAGCGTTCAATATGATAGCGTTGAAAGAGCGCTCCGCACTGACTCGGAATCTGACGCAACAGCACTGATGGTAATGAGCAAGAATCGTATGAAAGGCGACAGACGTTAGCTGAAATAATGGAGTCCACAACTGATCTCATGCGTATGCGCGGAGGGCGATTGCGACGTCAGTATTTACATGGCTTTTCCAGCGCCACCCTGATGCTGCCCCGCTAGAAGACAGATAGATAAACCAGGAGAGTGCGTGCGTATCATGTAAGGCTACTGGTAAATGCCAGCAGAGACGACACAAATGATACCGGAAGTCACAGTGAGCTGTCGGTCCATCCTATTGAATGGTAGTTGTATCTGCATGAATGACAAGTTCAAAACTCGACTCACAGACAAGTCCAGTCGGGTTAGACTCAGTGATAGGAATGCGACATGATTCTGGCCCAGTATGCCGATTGTCGCCTAGTGCTTGACCATAAACGGATATGGATGACAATCGATCCATATCTGTAGTCTCCGTCAACAATCCTGGCAAGCAATTACCGTACTACTTATCTGACGCTCAAGGCGGGATTGACTGATTGTAAACTTTTACATAAATTTTGATCGCGAATAAAACGCTCTCAGGACGAGCCACCACTCTAGCCATCTGGGGAAACTGTCACCGTCTGGCTGTCTGATGCTTCTGAGCCTGCACGGCTGCCTCATACACATCCCGTGCTTTTTGCTTGCTCTTTTTTGGCATTTACGCACAAGTTGAAGTCTAATTTCATACGTCTCCCTGGATTTCCCGTAAGTGTGCTAGTTAGAATTTTCAAATAATGACCATCTGGATCCATGAAGTCCACTTATGGTTTCAGATCTTATTAGATGCGTGTGACATTTTACTGAAGTAGGCCCATCCACGGGGGCAGAGAGACATGGAAGGTAAGACAGATAGTGTTTACTAAGTATTGGCAGGCACTAGATGATATGCCGCAGACCTGCGCTGCCAAATAGACTAGTACCCTAAAACTTCATGGATTTTCGGTGAGTATCTTTACGTTCAAGAATGAATGGTCCGCAACAGCCTATGCGTTCTTATCGGTGTAGGAAGCAAGCCCGAGTTGGTTCCACAGCAAGACGGCGACTGATTCACCCTGTCCACGGTTGAGCACCGTAATCAGCTCGCGTTTCGAAGAAGCATCCAACGTGCGAATGTACGGTAAATTTTCAGGTACGTAATATTCCATGGCTCCGCGCAGAATCCGATGAATCCGGTAGTCGGGTCACCAGCTTGTAGAAGGTTGGGTATACCCCGAATTTATGAGTCTTTCCATGTAGCCGCTCAATATTACATCGGATACAAAAACGATATGTGAAGGCTCGCTTGAGCTAGATCCTTTCCCATTCTCTTGTTAGTAGCTACTCCTTCTACTATCAACAAATCTCGAAGCCAACAATGAGTATGTCGCGAACTTTTGCCGTTTTTCTGACCACTTAATTAATAGATCTCAGGGCGAAACGTACTCAACAAAGCAACACATCCTCAGTCACCATTGAAGCCTAACATCACGACACTCATATTTGACTTAGGCGACGTACTTTTCACGTGGTCCGACTCAACACCTAAATCTCCACTGCCTCCAAAAATTGTCAAGGGAATACTACGTTCATTGACCTGGTTTGAGTACGAGAAGGGGAACTTGACAGAGTCCCAGACCTACGGGCAAGTTGCTCAGGAATTTGGAGTGGATGCTTCCGAAGTCAAAGCTTCCTTCGAAGCAGCTCGCGACTCGCTCAAGAGCAACCCAATGCTTCTCCAGTTGATCCGTAGCCTCAAAGACTCTGGCCATGCCATCTATGCAATGTCTAACATATCTGCTCCCGACTGGGAATTTTTGAAGACGCGGGCAGACCTCTCAGATTGGGCTCTTTTTGACAGAGTCTTCCCTTCGTACGTATTTCGGTAATCTTTGCGTTCTCTATTTTGATTGTCTACTCAAATAGTGCCGAAGCGCATGACCGCAAGCCGAACATTGGTTTCTATCAGTATGTCATAAACGAGACCGGTCTGAGCCCCCCCAACACTGTCTTTGTCGACGATAAGATAGAGAATGTTTTATCTGCGCGCTCAGCGGGAATGCACGGAATCGTGTTTGACAACATCAACAACGTGATCCGACAGTTGAAAAACCTATGCGAGGATCCGATTCACCGCGCACGATCTTTTCTCTATGCAAATAAGAAATGTTTGAATACGGTTAGCACAGATGGCACAATTGTGAGCGAGGTGAGTATATAACATTTCTATACTGCCCGTCCTCGATCTAGTCTTTGACATGCCGTTTGATAGAACTTCACGCAATTGTTGATCCTTGAGGCCATTGGCGACGAGTAAGCTAGTCACAATTGCGCGACATTGCATGGTCTAATTGAAATTTTCCATAGAAGTCTAGTCGACTTCGTGAGGCATGAGGGCCGATTCAACTTCTTCCAGGGTACGTCCAGGAAAACTTCCTTTATTGAACACTCACTGAACCTTATCCGAAAGGGGAGGGGAAACTCATCATGACGAATTACTTCCCGTGAGTGTTGTCTATCTAACTAGGATCCATAATTCACTAATCATTGCTGTAGCGATGATTTCGATACTACATCCATAGGTTTAACCGTTGTTCCATATATCGACGAAGAGACTAGAAATAGAGTTATGGATGAGATCCTGGCCTACCAAAACGAAGATGGTATTGTTCAGGTATACTTCGATTGCAAGCGCCCCAGGATTGGTGCGTTCGTTTCCTTTTGCCGACCGAGTTCTTTACAGTACTTAACATTTCTATTAGATCCTGTTGTCTGTGTCAATGTCCTCACCCTCTTCTATAGGTATGGCCGTGGGCACCAGCTTCAAAAGACACTGGATTGGGTCGAACAGGTCCTGATCAACCGTGCGTGTGCATCCGGCACGCTCTATTACGTGACAGAGGAACAATTCCTCTTTTTCCTCTCCCGCCTGATCCAAAGCTCTCCAGACGTACGAAGGCGGTTGGAAGGGGTCTTTAAAAGAAGAGTAGTCGAGCGGTTTGGTGCAGACGGCGACGCTCTCGCTATGGCGATGCGCATTCATGCCGCGGCGAGCGTGGGCCTCGTTGACCATATCGATCTTGAAAAGCTGTTCGCGATGCAGCAAAATGACGGTTCTTGGAAGAACAGCGCTTTCTACAAGTTTCCGTCGGCCAGGCAACTGGCTAGCAACGATGGCTTGACGACTGCAGTCGCTATTCAGGCCATTCAGGCTGTGGAGAGGCTCGGGGAGGATGGGAACGTGCTTTGATGAAGGAAATCCTACAAACAACCCTTAGACACTAGAGATTGTTGAATCACTCCTGTGCGCTTTTTTCTCGCTGACTCAGATCCCCAGTTGTACATTACGTCTTTGATTCGAATCTATCTGCCATCGCAAAACGAACATGCAAACTGATGTGGAATTATTGTCCCGCTGTATTAGGGTACCATAGATCACGCTGCTGCATCGCGCGAACAGTCGTTGAAACCGACTCGGACCTACATGTATACTATGTCTTACCGCCTTCTACGCAAGTTTCCACTGTGCACACTACGTCGACTTGGCCGCGATCTGCGGTACATTTGGCCCATACGGATGTGTATGTATAATTGATTCACAATCCAATGATAAATGGCCACTTATTCAGTTCTTTCACATCGGTGGCATTGCGTTCGGCTGAACCAATTCTGCACGTCATTCGTAAGATACATTATAGTAGACCGCCAGAACAGCCTTTCATCAGTACAATCAGTATCATCGTGTTACTGTTTGGTAAATGAGAGAATAAAGGACATCAAATATGGTTGGAATGCTCCGATAGACAATTGAAACACATTTATACGAACTAAATCACGAAATCGACTAGCATATCCTATCCTGTGAAGCCTTTAAAGATTCTGGCGCAGCTCACGGACGTACATTGCGTCTTCATACGTCAAGTCACGTTCGAACGGTGCAAAGGCCTCACTACAAGTGTGCAGCTCGCGACGTATGGTCTCCGCGTGCTGGGCGCTGCGAGGCGTAATGTTGCACTTAAACGGGTTGGGGCTGTAAGATATTCCCTGTAATTTGTCTGTAAGCTCCTGTCCGGTCGGAATATCGGACGGCCATACCACTGCATAATCTGTAGTATCAGGTTCTATCACCTGCCCATTCTCGTTGCGTGCCTTGTCAAGATTAAAACCCCACAACAGGTTCATAGCATTGATCATCTTCACGAGTAGTCAGTGTTCTATCCCACCATCGGAGACGCGAAACGGGACATACAACTGCGTTTCTAGCTAAATGTATCCCTGGGCACGCACGCTACCCATGGCTATTAGCTAGTCATCCAAAGTGAACAACCATTCAGCGTACTCTGCCATTCCCAAACGCAAGAGCAATGATCTTGACGACCTCAGATTCAGGGTCTAGGAAGCGTTCCGGGTAGAACTTGTCAGGATCGGGGAACAGCCGCTCATCGTGGTAAACTCCCCCTGTGTACGATGTTCAAGTTAGCACGAGCGGCTCTAATGCATGAAATACTTACATGCGTTGGCAAAAATACTAGTGCCTTTCGGAATCACGTATTGACCATACTGCGGACAAAAGTCAGCCAAGACATGATTTCAGATCATGCAAATCGGACCAAACCTGGAGATCTGCCATTGCGACATGGGGAAAGTTGACAGGAGTGACCGGCCGAGACCTGTGAGTCTATATCTAGAATGTAAGTACTATTCTCATATGGTAAGTAATGAAATGTACCTCATGGATAATAGCCTGTACATATGGAAGTCGTTCTATGTCCCCTAGAGTCGGCATCCTGTCGGGCCCGACTACTGCGTCTATTTCCTTCTGCGCCTTGCGTTGGACCTCTGGATTTGCCAAGAGTAGGAGAATGAGCGACTGGATGATTGCAGACGTGGTGTCGGAACCAGCTTCAATCAAGACACCACCCAAGTAGCTACATGACAATGGATGAGGGATGACTCGTGCATCACAGGCATGTCCCACATCATGACTCACCTTCTCAACTCTATGTCTAAGCCCCAGACTTTGGCCCGTTCGCACACCGTTTCCATGAAGCTGTTGTTTCCGTCGCCTCGAGCTATGCGCGCCTCAACCTCGGCCAGCAGGCCAAAGTACAGCTTGCGCTGTGTGTTTCGGACTTGCTGGGCGACATGCTTCCAATGCGCGAACATTTCCGGCACCTTCTGAAGGATAGGGATCATATCCACAGGCGGGTGCGCGCCCGGCGCGAGGAGGTTCACCCATTGGTGCATCGCCTCAAAGAACGCAGTTGCGCCAGGCGTGGAGTAACGCGGCACTCGCTTACCATAGAGCACAGAGAGGATGACAGAATGCGCATAGCGACGCACTGAGTCGGCAAAGTTCTGCCGGAAGGAATAAGCAAGTATATAGCACGCTCGGGTCTGTATTTACCTTCGGGTCTGTCAGTATGTCGTATGAGAGCTGGGTTGCCTCTGCCTGTTGGATTGCAAGATGCTCCCGACAGGCTTGTGGAGTCAGTATCTCATGCGCGGCGCGTCGCAGCGATCTCCAAGTGTCAGCTATCCCCCTAGGTCATTGGTCTTGTCTGATAGTCTATATCGATGCTCGATGCTCACAGTAATGTGCACTGAGTGTGTGGAATTAATATTGTCATGTGGTATTATAAAACACGGACGTACAGAACCAAATGCTGGTCTTTACCTGCAACCACATCTGCCATATGATTGCTGGGTCGATCGGCCGTCAGGGAAGAGTTCTTATCAAGCAGCTCTCGAATCGCTGAAGGCGAAGTAAGGACGACAGCTGTAGAAGAGGGACCAAGTTTGAGACTATAAATTTCACCATATTCTTGAGCCCATTTGGCGAACCTTGAGTGGTAGCTTTCAGTGTGAGAAGAAGTCAGCAATAGCAGTATTGAGAGGAACTCAACTGAAAGTGGACGTCCTTTTTGGGGAATAGGTGGAGATTTCCAAGAAGCGGGACTGTCGGCGGACCTGGAGGAAGGAAGCTCTCTCGCCGACCGAGGCGAATCAGCTTGAATATTAAAAAGAAAAAGGCGAACACAACTGCTGCCAGCAGTGTAGTCATAGACGTGATCTGTAAAAGTGCCATGATGCAGAACACACCTTCCTGCTGGTTTGTACTACCATTTTATTCAGTATCATAGATACTCCATACAAGCGCCAGTCTCTAGGACAGATGGGAACTTTGTCAGTGTATCCAGTGTTTCACTTGTCCGGCATCACACAGTGGCACCATGACACAAGGATCTGATTCATCTTGAGGAGTCTTCACTTACAATCATTCAAAGTGCGCTGTTGCAATGCGTAGTGAGATGCGATTGCTATTACCAAAAGTGGCATTGACACGATCAATGCACTAGTCAATTGAGCCGACTGCTGAAGGAGAACATCGATCAAGTCTAGTACTTACCGGTGTTAATCACTTACTCAGGCTAGCGTCACGTTCTGACCAACCGGACCACGTCAGCAATAAGCCATATTTTGAACGAATTGGTATTGTTATCCCTGCTGCGCGAAGTAGAATCCCTACACTGGCTGCCATCCGCTGCTCCAGTTGATGAAGTGTCTCCACACACAACTGAAGAAGATACGACGAATCTGAGCTCAGGATATTTAGAGCTAGGATTTCCAGGCAGACTAGACACTTTCTTCAACCTTCATGCTCAAGAGTACTTATCGCCACTGGCAGTAGAGGTCAGGGATTCTTACTCCGCGAGCGAGTTTCCTTATTTGAATTCCCGCTCTGCAATGCTTACAAGCTCCGAATGAAAGACCTCTATATATAGGCGCTTGACCGAAGACCGAAGACAGTTTGGGACGATCACAATCCGGACTTCATGGCTCCTGAGTCCATCCCCACTGAGCCATATCCCCAATTGTTAAGATTGCTAGAAAGCCAGCATGCACCAGCATCCGACATCGTGGGTAAATATCAGAGCTATATGATTCACCAGCTATCAGCCGCATCCAAAAAAGTTGTATGACCAATAGCCTGGCAGATCCGGTTCAGGTGCACCACTGAATTCGCACACGATGCCGTACTGGGGACATTCTCTTGTGCCCTAAATTCTTCCACTCCGATCTCGTCGCGCGCCACCGTTGAAGATTGGCAACCTTGAGCGCGAATGAACGAGATGTTCTTCTGGAGCGTGCGCATTATCACCCATTGCTGTGCTTCTCATCGGAAGTACTCATTCTGTCAATCCTGCTCCAGCACCCTCCTAACACATGCATACAGGGTCCACGTCCTGCGACCAACCATATCTAGCGAACGAAATTGAAATAATGGCTATCTCGGAGTCTGCCACTGTGATAGAAAGCGGCCCTTTGATTGATGCAACTGAACGAGGTATTCAAGTGCCATGGCTCATACCGAGAACCCACAAGCCATTATGCTGCGCTGGATTCCAATGGCATCCGTAATCGAAATTTGCACTTCCCCAAGCTCCAAGGCCATTCGCGATAATCCAAGGTTGATCCATCCTGCCCTCCGAATCACCTCCAATGTAAAGGGTCTGCAAGCGTGAGTTTGGAGCGATAATCTGAACACGCAGTTCGGAAGCTCACGATGCATGCTTGTTTTTAAATAGAATACACACCGGTATATCGGTGGAGAACCAGACGTTCTACTTTGTGAACGGTGCCTGGCGCGAGCTTCATTGTCGCGATTGACCTGTCCTAACACTCCATTCATCTTCAGTGTGGGAAAGCCATGAGGACCATATGGCAATGCTCCAGGACAAAGAGACTTCTGGCGAGGTCGCTGAAGGCCTTGCGAAATATCTTCCCGGACCTTTCGAGGCGCATCATGTCTCCTGTCCGCCAGATGCTCTGAAAGCCATCCGTGCACCCGTTTCAAGCATCGCCTTTCTCACGCTCAAGGAAGGCAAGACCGCCGACGATGTCACCCCGCTCCTCGTGCAGCTGGCAGGCGGAGGCTCACCGCCGCTCCCCGGACTGCATGCGTCGTGTTTCGGGAACACAATAGAGGAGGACGATGTGTACGTGTTCATGACTGGCTGGGACTCTGTGGAGGTATGCGACGCTATAGAGTGCAACACGGAGGCTGACTACTTCCCGCATTGGGTGATAGATACATAAAAAGAGTGCTTCGGAGAGCAGAGCGCTCCCTGAGGTGGTCGGTAAGCTGATGGAGGTAGCACAGGTCAGAAGCGAGCATGTTCCGCTGAGCCAGTATACGAAATTGTAGTGAGTGGGGCGACAGCCCACAACTGAATAATAACTTGCAATCGTCGCGCCAATGATTTGGGAAATTCAAGAATTAGTTGCTTGTCGTGTTTTCCCCTCATGTGATGTTGTCGTTGGAAGTTTCGAATAATCTATGTTGCTGAACGTAAGTCTGTTGCAACTCAGAATTGTACCGATATCGGTAGAAATGACAAGGCAACACGGACGATCCAGCACTGAGACGTTCCGCGACGATTATCAGAATCCTCCCTCAGTACCAACCGAGTAAAACAGCGCGCCCAAACACGTATCACCTCCCATACAACTATAGTACATGCGTTCAGACATTGGCATCGGCCTACATGTTGAACATCGCCAGAACCTGGTTCTTGTCTACGCCGTCCATGTTCGTCTGATGCGCAAAGTCCGCCCATTTCTCCACATCTTCCAACGTCTTCTTCGCGCTCGTCTTCACCATCGCCATCGAGTCCGTCCCCAGCTGAATGCGCAACGGCGGGTCCGGCAACCCTGCTACCGCGATCAGCGCCTTCGGAGCCTTGGCAGGGTCACCGATATACGGGATGTTGAGGCTCATGTGCCTAAACAAGGCACAGGGGGAGTCGGGATGGGCGTAGGGGGGAAGGGGCGGCTTGATCGTCATCGAGCTTGACAGCCAGTCGGTGCGGAATCCCCCGAGCTCGACGATGACGCCCTTGATGTTCCAGGAAGGGTCCATCTCTTTCGTGAACGACTCGGTGAGCCCTTCCAGCGCTGTGGCATGTCGCGATTCAGCTCGATGGACGCAGCGGAGGACCGCGCGCAGCTCACCGAATTTTCCTGCGCTGTATATGGACAGGGTCGGGTTGGCGCTGTACCCGCCCGCGGAACTGATGCTCAAAATTCGGCCGCCGACGCCAGGCGGATTCACATCCCTCATGAGAGGTATGGCCTGGAAAGCACTTGTCAATCTCGCTATAACGACGTGTGGAACGAGTGACGTGCCTCCTTGATGACATGAAAGGGGCCCCAGAAGAGCACGTCCATCTGCTTTCGCGCCTCCTCGTCCGAGACGCCCTCGATCTCGGCCATAAGACCCTGGCCTGGAGGAATCTGGGCATTATCAAACCATATTCGAGGCACGAATGAGGCGTACCAGCATTGTTTACGACAACGTCGAGTCTTCCGAAATGCTTCTTGACCTCCTCGAAGGCGCTCTTGATCTGGTCGGGTTTGGTGACGTCGAGAGGAAGCACAAGGAGCTGGGAAGGCGGGTATTTTTGAGTGAGGGAGGCGAGCACGGCGGGCTTGCGCAATGTGGCGACGACTCGCTCCCGCGAGACGAGGAGTTCCTCGAGTAACGCACGACCGATCCCTTGTGAGCTTCCGGTGACTGTGCGGAAGGACCACAATCAGCGCCGTGCTTCGTTCATGAGCAAGGAAAACTCACTGAACCATACTCGAGAGTTGGCGTTGAGTGTGTTTGAGCCTAAAGACATGTTGCAAGATGATCAAGCCGGCTGGGTGATGGGCATCCAAGTGATATATGAGGAGCAGGGCACTGGCAGGTCACAAGGTATCCGAGGAAGACAACAAATCGCATTCGACAATAGGCAACAGGCGTCTAGACGTTTGGAAGATCGAAGAGTACCAACGGCATGGTGGGCCGACAGAGCCAAGGCGGGACTCCTGTTACTCCAGTTTGAATTGACTAGGCTGTAGAGTGGACGGCCCAAGCTTGTGTCCGATAAGGCCGGAAATGTGGAGTTGCGGTGAGTAAGTATATGAAATGGTTATTTACTATCTATAGATCGAACCGTTCGATCGGCATTCCCCTGCGGAATCCAGCTTCTCAGGGACGCGCGCCGCCCACATCTCTCGGTGCGATCCCCTCGGAATCGCAATTTCAGGGCCTCGATACCGCTGTTAGGGTGGCGCGCTTCTCTTATCACAAACTATCACTTTGGGTCCTTGAAATTTGAAACTTGAAGAAATTCCGAAGCCAACGACATCGACCAAGTTTGATGATCTCCCAAAAAACTGCGGCCAGACTTATCCAGGTCCAACCCTACGCTGTACTAGTACTATAACAGACGGACCAATTCCGCTCACAGCCGCATCTCCACAGTTGTCGATTCCTGACCACGATCTACCGCACATGCTTGGAGCCAACCCTGCACAATATTGACGTGGCACCCAAGTATCACGGCGTCCTCTCTTTCCATATCCTATTTTGAATGTTAGATAAGTATTTTCACAAACCGAGACCGCCGGACGCCGCCGAATCGACGCATTAACCTCGAGGCCATCACGCTGAGAGGCCTCCAATGTGAACACGACTTGAGATAACCACACACCCGTCATATACAGTACCGGGGTTGTACACTGCCTCAAGCAATACCCCCGGCTGAGCTCTGATATGTCGGCCGCCATCCACGCAATGGGCCGCATACCCATCAAGCCTGTGTTCCGGCTCGGTGCCCAGTGTTTGGTCGTTCCATCCCCGGTGTCGCGCGACTCTTAATATTGGTCACCGGCAGGCTCTCCTGTGATCAGAAGAGTAATATCTTTCGTGCCACTCCTTGTTTTTCTAGCTCATACTTTGAGCGACTGGCGACCGAAACAATACCCGTCGTCTCCCAGTTCGATTTGACGACATTGCGCATAATTCACGGCGTAAGCTACATGTTACACTCTGCTCACATTGCGCTACTCATGGCTACTTCAGTGCCGATCTTCTGCATTGAGACTGTCAGGTTAGAATGAAGTTCTCGAATATTTCTTCTTCCCTCAGGCTGCACGTGCTTAGGGCACCCTCCTGAAGGTATGGGAAAGCTGCTATGTATGTACTGTAGAGCATCAATGCACATGCTTTCACCATCCTTTATTTCTGCTTCTTTTTCTGCTTCTTCGGTATTAGATTTGGTAGACGTGCAACGCATCGATGCGGGAGAATAGAACCCTCGCAAATTCACTGGTTGGCATCCCTGATAATGACCCTGATAAGTACGTTCCAGACTTTGTACTGATGGCGTACCATGTACAATGCTCGTCCGTATTATAACACTAGGACCTTGTTTACGGTTCGGACGAGAAACAGGTTCGCCCCACTGTCATCCGCGTTCTTTTCGCTGATTGGTAACATTCAATTGATCAAGTAGCAGAGCTGACTTCAAAATGTATATATCGAGTGGTGTGAGAATTTCTGTCTAATCCGTCACTCATAGAGGGGTCTCGCGGACTGCCCCTCGCAAAATCGCAACGTACCTGAACCCGTCCTTCATACACTCTCTAGCCAGGACTGTTCCTGAAAGGCATCAGCAAATTCTGTAAACATATGTATGATCACCACTTCCTGGTGGAATTCGGTGTCTGGTCACCTGGCAAAGACAGCATCGATATTTAAGGAACGTAGGGAGGTGGTAGGAGCACAGGTCCGCATTCAGTGTGTGTATATCGTCCTTGTCATTCTTTCCATTGCATCTTCTGTACTATTATTGATTCCTATGATCTTTTTCTTACTGTCAGCAACTGATGCACTAGAACATCACGCTCGAGAGTCTGGGACACAGCTAGAAGGAGTAACATCAACGAACAGAAAGATTCACGCAAGATGGGAGAGGTACAGGGTTGAATTGAGACAGCCAGCCAGGTGTAATCGAACAGACGGCTTGATTCGTTCAGAGATGGTATGAGGCAAAACTCATGCCACTGACAGGTCCTGTAAGCGTGGATAAAGTTTGCACGTCCATGTCCATTGTCAGAATATTCAGATGAGTACGGACGTTACTATGAGGCCTTGAAGAATATTATTGTTCAAACACTCTACTAGTGGCTCTCAAGGTGCAGTTGTTACGCGCGTGTGTATAAGGCATAAGTATTGGCCGTCCACGGATGGCGTATGCCAGTACGAGGTATTTTAGCTGGTGGCCTCGATCCGCACGAGCTTCGAGCATGGAAGCATAGGATTGCGTATTGACAGGCTCGCAGCAGCATACCAAGGTTGGGCGGTCAAATTTGATCAAAAATCCGTTCGAGATGCTTCACCGATGTTAACTTCTCGGGGACCGTGGACAGTCCTAGCCCCCGGTGCCGTGACAAATGCACAGCTGACTGTAGTTGAGATGCTGGCCTGGATACGCTAGAAAGTCAATAAGCGGGATCACAAATAGGTCAACTCGAGTTGAAGCTGGAAATCGGAAATACAGCCAAGTCGGTCTCAACCGAATGTGGCGATGCCAGGAAAATGTGCCACGACTGCTGCCGGCAAATGAAAACAGTCTGCATCTTTGCCGTCATTCCCACCTGACACAGGCCTCACGGCCCGATGCATAGTTGAGTGCCACGCTGGCTGCTTGAGCAACCTTGTGACAACGACTGCGGGTGCGAAACTGCAAGTAATGCTTTGAACGAGATGAGGTGTCAAGTATGTCGTGATCCTGGATAGCCAACCTCCTAGCACAGGTACTGACCGATCTCCATAGCATAGCGTAGAAGGCATGAGGCAAGCTAGAAATGGCCGAAAGGATCAGCAGTGGAAATAACGAGGTGTGTCATGTTGCATGCAGGTTAGAGAGGATCGCTCGGATCTTTTTAGTCGGAAACTGGGTAAAGTAAATTGACGAAGGCAAGGTTATAATCCAGGAGCAGTTCTTTGATGACTCGGTCGTCTGGAATGGCACGCTGGACGCTGTACAAGATGGTGAGTGCGGTGAGTGAGCAACTTGTTGATGCTTGTTTATCAGGGCCGTCCGGCAAAGCAAGCACAGCTCTATCTATCTCAAGCTCGTTCCGACGAACAATTTCTCTTGACAACCTTGGTGCACTTCAAGGCTTTCCTTCTCTCCTGCTTGTCTGTACATTGCTTGTCGATCCGCGCTCTGCGTGATGCGCAACGATGCAACGGAAGCCGCGCTTGGTCTCCTTGGTCTCCATTCCATCTCGGCATCGGCGTCGACTATCCCCCTGAAGCGCAAACAAAGTTCTTCGTCGTCTGCCTTTCCCTCAGGCGAAGAATCAACTGCTACTGGCTCTGACTCTATTAATTGCATCTGTGGCTTCACATACGATGACGGCTTCTCTATTGGCTGCGACTCTTGTTCCCGCTGGTGCCATGCTGCTTGCTTCGATATTGTCGAAACCGAAGTCCCGGACGAGTGGGAGTGTTGGGTGTGTCGTCCGAGACCTGTGGATAGGGAGCATGCGATTAAGGTACAGAAGGCGCGCCAGAAGGCAGCAGCATTGGCTCGCGAAGGTCAAGTAGATAAGCAGAAGCGGCGAGTCAGTCCTGGAGTTGAGAGGAGGCCCCGCCGGCCAAATGCGATGGCTGTAGAAGGCGGCCAGCATAAACGGAAGCGAAGATCCTCGATAAACGTTCAGCAGTCCGCCGAAGACGAGCCGGTCGACATCGACGAGCCGTGGACGCTCGGCTACGTCCATATCGACAAAGACATCATCCCTAACGACGACACTCGCGACAAGCTGCGTCGGGTGGCAACACATTGGAGGGGCGTTACTGCCCTACACTCCAATCCCCCTACTCCTGTTTCTCCTTGCTCAACGCCCGCTCTCATGTCGCCTGATTCTATCTCCACGTCTTCACAAATCAGTCTGCAACCCCTTCCGAAGTCATCGATATCGCATTCGCCACTAGGTATGAACCTCAATCCTTCCGTCCGCCCGCCTTCTTGCTCGGTCCACGCTACCCACCCCATCCAATCTTCCAAGTTGATCACCCCGTTCACCTCTACTATTATCTCCTCCACTGCCTACCTATCCGACCCGTTGAACGTCTACGCACATTTGGGCATGCCGAAACCTTTTGTCCATCTCATTGGCCCGCCCCTTGACGTCGCACTCGATGCGCGCATTACAGGAAATGAGGGCCGGTTCGTGCGCAGCGGGTGCAGGCCGAACGCTGTTCTACGCCCGGTACTATGTCCGCGGGGGAAGCGTTCCAGGGCGACTCAACAGATGAACAACGGAAATAGCTCTGATAATGACGAGACGTTGACTTTCGGCATCTTCGCGCTCCGGGATCTGAAGGCGAACGAGGAAGTCGTACTAGGGTGGGAATGGGACGACGGGAACGTGATACACCACCTACCTGCGCTCATCGATAGCCCGCACATCTTCCCGTGAGTGCTACCCCTCCTTGTTCGTTGATAACTTTGACGGAGTAGTCTCGTCGCTAGCCCGCATCAGATACAAACGTTTCGCCATCAGATGACCTCACTGCTGCACGCCCTGTCTTCGACGTTCACAACCTGTGCGTGTGGCTCCCATGCACGAGACTGCGCCCTGGCGCGCATGGTCGAATTCATCGAGAGCCAAACGCCGCCCACACCATCGCCGTCACCGCCGTCTGGATTTATGTCGAGGCAGGAGGGCTTGGAGAACCCGAGCGTCCAAAAGAAGGGGCGTGAGAATGACAAGAGGGCGGGTACGTCGGTGGACTTAGGTCCACTGATTGGTGTCGAGAGGGGATTCAGGACGAGGGAGCGCGTGCCTATGTCAGGAGGAATAGGAGGCGTTGAGATGATCTCCACCTCGCACGAACCATCTGCATTCGGGCTAGCGGATAGCACCGCGTTACGGGATGAGAGTTCGTCAGTGGTGCGGCCGAGCGAATCTCGTATGGGGTCCGAGGCTACTGATGGTCAGCGCAGACTGTCAGTGCGCAAGGTCGTATCCGTTCCCGAACTCAGCACGACTTCTAAGACTGTCCAGTCGTCTTCCGCTAAATCCAGGATTCGCAAGGGAAAGGGCCGTACTACTCATGAAGAGCGCGAGTCGTCTTCCTCGGCGGTAGTGAGCACCCGTGAGTGTAGTGACAATTCTGGTTCTGCCTTGAATGAGGGTAAGTCCCATCTTCAGTTTCATTCCCACCTCTTTGACCGTTGACCCTCCAGAATACCCCCAATGGACCCAACATCGGGTCACGACCACCTCAGCGTGGTCATCCTCCTGTCGTTCTCCGTCTCCCATCATTAACGTTGATATGGAAGACAATTTGGAAGCCAAAATGCCCCCCAAGTTGCGGAAGGCGTGGATACACAGGAGCTTTGAAGCTTTGCGCGAAACCTATGTGCAAGGTGATCAGCGTCCCGTCATAGACACGGCGAATCAGTCAGGTAGTACAAATGATCGAGATGACGGGAAGGAAGACAAGAAGATGGACGTTGACCAACACGTATTCGGTATGTGGTTCTCTTAACCGCAAAGCGTGTATAGCTTCATCAAGCTTCCAGATCCCAAAGAAATGCCCCCGCCGCCTTTGCCATCGCCACTTAGCCCACACCTATTATCCACCGTCTCTATCCCAGTGTCAGATAAGCTCATACCCAATGATGCACCGATATCTCCCTCTATTCCTTTCGCTAATTTATCACTACTTTCTCCTGTCGTATCTGGGTCTTCCGCATATTTTTCAGAGAATTGCTCAGCTACGGCCGTCTCTCCTGTATCTCCTGTATCGCACATCAGCTCGGCATCCGCAGATGTTTCAAGATCGCGTTCTCAAGAATTACATGAACAATCGACGGCTTTGGGCCACGTGCAATCTCCGATGTGCCTCGTACCTTCGTCAAGCAAGGCCCCCAGCTCTGACGAGTGCAATATGATTCAAGGCTCCCTGGAAGAACCTAAGGTGCCCCCGTTGATTCGTGCATCTCCTTCAGTGGAAATGGTGGTGGACAGGTCGACGGTGTCAGGTCGCGGTCAATTGGCCCCTCCCGTGGACGATCTCGTCTCAGCTTCAGAGATGCCCACTCAGGGTGAGAGCCCTGAGCTTATCGCGAACCGATCTCCCGAGGTTGTGACAACGTCATCTTCCAATACACTTGCGCCGGAACCACCCCTAGAATTGCATGCTATCCCGGCGTCGTCATCGCCGCCACCACCTGCTCCGCCGAAAGTGAAGCTATCATTGAAGGACTTTGCTCAGCGCAAGAAGAAGCAAAGGGAAGAAGAGCTTGTCAAAGCCCTAGCCTCTCCTCCAACAGTTATTGCAAGTGTTGAACCACCCGACGGACAACGTCCCAAAAACCAGTGTAGTCAGTCCACCATTGCAAATTCTGATGCAAACCCGTCGGATGGTGCCATCGTTCTAAATACGAAAAACCATGGTGATCTCATCGATAGGGACGAAAAGATGTTAATTGCTACTGGGCGCCCGACATACAGTGACTGTCTTCCTGCGCACGAGTCGCTCAAAGCTAAAATAGAATTGATAGAAGATGTATTGCCCCGCGGTCTTCACGTAGCTGACGAGGGAGCCACTGCTGGGTGTCCACCGCTTCCGGAACCACCTCCGCCCCTACATATACAACGCGTTGATCGGGCCCGCTCTCCTTCTCCTAATCCAGAAGCAGGATGTCGATTGCCCCCTGTTTCGAAGCCTCGCCAGCTGCCTCCTCGACAGCTTTCGCAAGAGGATGGCGAAATATTGAGCCCGCCCCCGCAGAAAGCTCCTCGATATACACCTCGCTCGCATTCTCCTCCGACTCAGCCACGCTCGTTTCAGTCTGGCGAATCGCTGTCATCGACCACGACACCTGTGCCTATCCGTCGCCCGTTGCATCCCGCCCCTCACCGAGTACAGCTCCAGAATACCGTCCCAGTATCGCGACCACTGCCAAGCGGTCCTCGTGCCCTTAGAACCCCCAACCACATAACTCATAGTTCCGTACCGAGTCGAGCGGCTGTCGAACTGCCTGTACCGCGAGGACCCTCTGCCGACAGAGAACGGTTTGATTGGGATCGGGATAGGATGTGGATGGGACCGGCCAGGAGGAGGTCAAGAGGAAATAAGCGGTAGATGGCCTCAGATAATCCGGTTTTGTTTATGCTTATTACTTAACCCTTCGCCGTTTGTATTACTCCACTTACCGTACCTCACCCAGATTAATTCTGTAGCTTCTGGCGCCATAGCATTCCCGTGTACTCTGCTATCATCATCTGTTCGACGTTATAAGAACCTCCTTTTTTTGGTCTCCGACTCAACAGAAGCCTTGGCGGCGTGTGCACGTTGGTACAACAAACGGACAGTCTCCTCTTGGATTCTGCTTGTGCGGGATGTGGATCGAGATATTGCCAACTTATATTTCATTGCTTGTGAGTATGCAGAGCACCGAGTAAGAGAATTGAAAAACGACTTCGTGACCATGACTTAATGCTGGATGCGCCTGTTTCTATTGAACTTGATCAGAAAGTCTAAGAACTGCTTTAGCGACCACTCGCGTTTGAGCGCATACGAGACCTCGCATCATGAAGAGACGCACCTAGTTGCTTCATGGTCCTAACAGTGCACCGACTGCACTGGCTCGCGAATCGAATCACTCCTTGAGGATGTCCGTGAGCTTCTTCCTACTTTCCCGACTATCGCCCGACCGTCAGAGTCGTATTATTGGAGCTGTAAATGAAGGATAATCATCTGCGAAAATCCTTGGTGGCGTCGATCATCAAATTATACATAAACAATCTTGTTTACGCTACATGGTTATCTAACCGAGTCCATCATCACTGACTCGGAGATGATTCCACACAGCTTCCTTTTGGCGGTCTTGTGCTGCCTCGGCCATGCTCGAGCAGTAACGGTGTACGGTCTGCAAGGCGTGCTTGCACCCGGCATAGCCACCAGTGACCCTGCAACAGGTACCTCTGTATACGACCCCCCTACGTATACTGGCCCAGCTGCCTTCAATCCAGTCATCCTAGCTGCTCCGCCTGTTCCGTCGCCGGCGATTCCCAACCAATTTATCCTGTCGCTGGCCAACAATGCACAAGATGTGGTCGGCTTGTCGATCCCGCAAAGTGGCTCTTTTCTTGGTTTCTCTATAGAGATGTCAGTCATAGACCAAGTCAGTGAGTACCTACACCAAGCATGTCGTGCATCTCGAAGGTCGCTCATCTCTTAATAATATACAGTCGGTGTCAATGCGTGAGTTGTAGAGTGCCTGGAGCAAAATTACTGAACTGAAGTGCTCGTGTTCTCTAGTTCATTTCTGCAAGTTCCCTTTCTCAACCTGATGGCTCTTGTCGCGGAGCGCGCAGGTCAGGTTGATATCCGAGTCGGCGGAAACACTCAAGACTACGCGGTGGAGGTGAAAAACCTTCCAGATAATCAAGCTATCATGAAGTACCAAGTGGACAGCAGCAATCCGGTCAGTCCGTGACCATTCGTTACCACCGTGGAAATAGGGGTCTGATCTGCACTCAAGACCCAAACTCCTACGCTATTGTTCACCCCCGAAATAATCTACATGCTAGCTAATGTGTCAGCTCTGGTGAACGCCAAATGGTACCTTGGTCAGTGTAATTCATGGTATTGTTCAAGATGCAGCTCCTAAACATATCACTCGCAAGGTATACCATTTAACGATACTACCAATCCGCGACTCGAAATTGCACAAACCGGACAGTCTATACTGGGCGAGAACTTGCTAGGTCTTCAACTCGGAAACGAACCAGACCTCTATGCTGCGTGCGTCAGCGATTCTGTGATTTCCCAACAGTTTCATTTACCATCCTCATTTGTAGTCATGGTCATCGACCATCGACATACTCGCCATGGGATTACTTTGACGAATTCTCAGTGGTGGTGGACGCGATTTCGAACGACTCTCAGATACCCGTCCGCAATAATCTCATCGCGCCAAGTGTATCGGGCACTTGGACACCCGAGGACATTTGGAACACCGGGTTTATACCAACTTTCATGAATGAACTTGGCGCCTTGGCCGTTGAACAGTGAGTTTTTTCAATCTGACCATCTGAAAATATTTCTTGCGTACTACTTTTCTTCTAATGTTTCTCACTTTATTTTTTCCAATTTAATAGCTATCCAGCCGACAACTGTGCAGCACAGTACCCTAACCAAGGTTTCGGCACCCCTATCGACCCACAGATGGTTTTTGCGAATTACCTCAACCACACCTCCGGCCAGAGCATTGTTGCGCCGTACCTCAACTCTACAGCCATCGCACAAGCGTCAGGCAAGCCGTTCCTGATGTTAGAAACGAACACCGCTTCATGCGGTGGCTTCCCTGGAGTCAGCGACAGCTTCGGTGCGGCACTGTGGAGCATCGACTACGCCTTACAGATGGCGTACGCCAATTTTTCCGGTGCGAATTTGCATGTTGGTGGAAGAGATGATTCGTATAATGTACGCCTTTTTCCTTGTAAAGCACCACGCGTATACGATCTGATGCAGTTTTCCGTAGCCTTTCACTCGTATGTGTCTATACCCGTCTATTCAATCTATCAGTGGCACCTGGATTCTTATATTACTTTATTCACCGTAGCTCCGCCATCGAACATGACCAACTTCGAGCAATGGACGATTGGACCCATCTTTTACTCTGTTCTCGCCGTTGCCGAGGCTCTCGGGTCATCCAACACTTCCCGGATCTTAGATCTCAATGCGAATGGCGCCAATATATATACACCTGCATATGCAATATACGAACAAGGCACCATTGCTCGCGTGGCATTGTTTAATTACATCACCGACCCGTCCGGTGCAAGCACCTACACCGCAACTATCTCTGTCAGCGATACGAACGAGCAGAATACGACCCCTCCCCAGGTGCGAGTGAAATACCTGCTTGCGGAGTCGGTGTCTGTGAAGGACAACATCACATGGGCTGGACAGGTCAGTGCTGCTGTAACAAATGTCGCTCCGAATCTCATGGACGAGCTATGCGCTTCAATCAGACACTCGGTAACCGGTACGCAGCAGATGGCCGTCTGCAAGGGAGCGAGGACGTCCAGACCATCACCTGCGACCAAGGCGCGAACACCTGTCTGGTCCAAGTTCCCGCACCCGGGTTTGCGCTCGTTTTCATGTCGGACGAGGCTTTCGAGGACTCCATTCCTGCTAGCACTGCGACATTCGCCACGACAGCCGCGACGAATCCGATCGAAACGGCGACCGTCAATCCCTCTGTACTCGCTACTTCGAACGGACAGAACGGCTTGGGCAGAAAGGAGGGAAAACTCGGCAGTACAAGCGAGAGGAGCAACGGGACGGTCAGGGCAGCGGGTGTCTTCTCCGCTGCTGCTACGTTGATGGCTTTCTTCGCTGGTGTTGGCTTGCTGTGGAGGGCATTGTGACGTGGTTGATCTGACTCCACGCTGACACATGGACCATGATAGCACCTGTACTAATATGTATACTGACAGTCGTAGCATAGGAACTATAACTGACATAATGTTCTCCCAATAATATTTCATGAAAGTATACAGCGGACTTCCAATAAATTGCTCACATCTTTCAGTCTATAAGAGCGTCAGGTACTTACGATCACTTCCATAGTCCCATACCCAGGCAATTCTCCGCAATGCCTAATATTGTCAAATGGTAGGATGTTATAAGTATTGCTACACTGCTATAACATGATAATTACTACAGCTTTATTATGAGGGTATGTAGAAATGCTGGGTATCGTGAGGAATACAGTCCAGGAGAGCTCACACAGTTCGTTCACAGCTGCCTTGCAAACGCCTTCAGCAGAACGCCCACACCTGCCATCATTGCCACCAACACCACGAAACTAGGATACGTCCCGTTCGCCTTTCCCGCACCGCTGCTACCCTTGCTCGTACTTCCGCGATGGATGTCTTTCCCGCTATGCCCGTTAGACGTCGCGAGTACGCTGGCGTCCACTGTGGCGGCGCCCATGGCCTGCGTCACTGTCGTCGTAGCGAATGTCGCCGTGCTAATGGGGGTCGAGGGACTGCTCAGAAAGACGAGGGCAAAACCGGGTGCAGGGACTTTCACTTGGCAGGTGTTCGCGCTCTGGTCGCAAGAGATCGTTTGGACACTCTCATCGCCCAGGAGCCGGCCGTCGGACGCGAATTGGCCGCCAAATGTCTAACAAATGACAGCATGAGATGAAATCTGACAAGAAAATCAATCAAGGTAAGACGCACCTGGCCCGCCCAGGTAATGTTGAATTTCTCTCCTACCGAAGGGGCCAGGAGGTACCTGAGGTGTAAGGTTTCCGTCAATTCACATCGTCAGACATGTGCTACCATCCTTTCACGCACTTGACTTGAACTTGTGCCGGAATGGCGTTCGGCTGGCCCATACTGCCCCCACCTATTGATATATTGGCGACATAAGCGTTCGCGCCGGACGGGTCCGTCATAAAATTGAGCAGCGCAAGGCGCGCGAGAGTCCCGCCCTCGTATATCGCATAGCCAGGCGTGTAGTCATTGTTGCCATTGGCTGCAAGATCAATGACCTGCGAGTTGTTGGACGAGCCGAGGGCCTCCGCAACAGCAAGGACGGAGTAGAAGATCGGACCGATAGTCCATTTGTGGTAGGAGGACTGGTTGGTTGGTGGTGCTGATGAGCCATGACAGATCAACGAACTTACGATATTACCAACACGGCGTAAAGAGTAACCCACGAGTGAAAGGCTACGTGGCACGACACAAGGAGTCAGACTCCAGTAGCGGCAACTAACAGAACTGACACACATTATAATACACATCCTGCCCGCCCACATGTAGCAGCGCATGTGAGAAGTTGCTCGCCGCCATCTGCAAACCATAGTCCAGCGCCCATAGGGCAGCACCGAAACTGTCGCTGAGCCCGGGGAAGCCGCCGCACGAGGCCGAGTTCGTCTCGAACATCACGAACGGCTTCCCCGCCGCAAGCGCGAGCGAGGACGAGTTCAAATACGGCCCGATAATCCCCCGTCCCGCCGCGTGCGTCAGGTAAGCTGGAAACTCCGCCTGCGGGTCTTTTGCTGGCCCAAACCCTGCATATAATGCCGCGCAGTTGTCGTCGGGGTAGCTATACGAGATGAGCCGTCCTGGTCAGCATCGTGCCAGGCCGAAGGGTATGGTGAAGGGGGAGTATAAGACGTACTGCTCGACTGTGAGCGCCGCAAGGTTGTTCGCATACGCGAGGACGAAGCCTGTGTTCCACACGTCTGCGATATTTCTAAGATTGATAGGGCGAACGCTGCGATGGACGCATGACGCACCTTCCGGACGCCAATCACCCGTCGCTACGCTCGGCCCAAGTAGGTTACTGTCCGTCCGTACGTCCGTGTCTGCAGCAAGCGCCGCTACAACCTGCCCGAACTCACCAAAGTAGTCGTATGGTCCATAGCTTGCTTGGCGATGCCCGTGCCTGCCGGTTTGCAGCACCGTCCAACTTAGCGAAACGCGCGATTACGACCACGGCCCAGAAGACCGCACCTGGCATAGAGATCCGGCTCGTTCCCGACCTGCAGCCCGAGTAGGTTTGCACCGAGGATCCGCTCGCCATGCTCCACGATCGCGAGCCGCAGGTTCGACGAGTCGTTGAGCGGCACGCCCAAGTACCACTTCGTATTCACCAGCGCTGAGACGTTCGCTAACATGTACAGTACCTCCGGCGTGTACAGCAGCGTGGGCGTCTCCGTCTATCCGCATCGGTTGGTGAGGGTTCAGATGAGTGAAACAGAAGAGGTACGCACCGGGTTGTTGTTGTCGGCCTTCTGCTTCTCGATCGCCTTCCCGTCTGGCAGGCTGGCCACGAGCGTCGCCGTCTCCTGCGTATTCCCACCTACGCGGACGTGCACGCGCCCAGCACGTGCCTCAATGAGAGACATCAGGTTTAGGAACGGGACTTGCAAGAGCGAGCTATGAGTCCAGTTAGACTCGCGGGAGAATGAGGGCCAGGGGTACTTGCCCGTTAAGGCCAACTGTGTGACAGACAAGACTATCAGTAAGGAAAAGGATATCCAAACTTAGCACTGTTAGGAGAAAATTGCTCTCTCCTATCCCAACAATACTATCAGATTTAACCATAGCTTGGTAGGTTATCACTGAGATATGTGGGGCAAGGGGGGACCTCAATACATGAAATGATTTATGCAATAAGTATGCTTGGAGAAATTTGCACGCCCAAGGTTAGCGTACTATGCCTGAAAGTTCGTTTCATAAGACCTTTGAGTGGTAAAGACACTGAAAATGCTTAAGGTCTGCTTAAACCCTAGGCATGTCATGCTTGGTCTTCGTCCCACAGCCGAAATTAAGGGGTGTTCAACAAGCACTTAGGTCTCTGATTTGGTACAGATTAGGATAGGGGATGAGACCTAGGCATCTCCAATTTAAACAGGCCCTAACAGGTGTTTGATCCTGAGGAATTTGAATCATAAGATCAGGGCCTTTGAAACTTGAATCTTCACTTCAGGCTTGGTTTGGGGCATGGTTTGGCATGGGGAAAAGGCCTAGAATGGCACACCTGAGATCTGAGCATACGCTAAGTTCTGTGCACACGTCAAGGCTAACCCCTTCCATGTGTTCCAATATCCCTACTGTCCTCACAGCTCAGTACTTTGAGCATGCTCTCTGAGCTACGAGAAAACTCTGGCTGAGGCTATGTAGAATCATTGATAGCCCATGAGAAACAAGTCATCAACTTGTTTCACGTGTGGATATCTCGGACAGGACCGATGGGATTGTTTCACCATGACAGAGCACCGCACTTGCTCTTGGTCTGGGAACCACCAATCAAAAAATAAAATGAGCAGAACAGATACTCACTGATCTGGTCCACGACTGACATCTCGATAGAGAATCCGTAGAACGCGCCACTTAGTGGGATCGACAAACCAGCGACAGCAGTGGCATCGCGAGGAAGCTGAATTGCGAACTGAGTAGGTGGAGGGGGATTCGGGATGGGGGGAGGATTAAGGACAGTTGGATCGTACGCCGCTGCACCAGTGTATGCGGAGCTGGTAGCACTGCTGGTCGGTGAAGCAACCAAGGGCTGTTGGCTATACACAGTGACCGCAATAACTGTAGAGAAAAAGGTCAAGCTATTCAAAAGAAAGGAGAGAACCACCATTGTCATGACCTGCGACGTTGATTGGTTTGCTTATTTTCTCTATACTATATAGTCGAAAGGCTTAGAAAAATGGGTTGACCGGCATAAGCAGGTATGCACGAACTTGAAAGTCTGCTTGATGGGTTCAAACCATAGCTCACGTGATATTAATATTGTCATAACAATTCATAAGGAACGTGAGTCAATAGCAACTTGACGCAGTGGAAGCGTGCAGGGCTCATAATGTTGTTACCCTGAAGTCCCTAGATCGAAACTAGGAGTTGCTACATCTTTTCGTTTTATTCCTATGTGCCTCGTTGACTCCGACGTTGAGAACACGAAAATGGGAACTACAAAGATACCGTGGGCTTATCCTTTTAAGAACAGGATGAACAATGCATTTTAAATATCATGGGCCTGGATACACAGTATACTAACTATCCATGCAATGCAAGACAGGTATGATACACCGTATAGTCTCAAATCACGTTGAATACACCTAGACTTGACTGAGAGGCTCGTATCCTGCTCGACTGCTTCCACTTCTACCCAAGCCCAAGCCCATCAGGAGACTCTTCCGTAATGATTTTCGACCGCCCTCTCCGCCATGCGGATCCTCTCCCTCCTCTCTCTGCCGGCGTCGCTTCGCTTCCGCGAAGCCTTCTGGAGGGACGTCGTACAAACGCTCGTACTCCACACCCAGTTCGCGGCCTTTAGTCCAGAAGTCCTGGCAGTTCCCGACAAATCCCAGGTCAAATGGGTTCGGCGCCTTCGCTGCGCGCGCGAGGCCGTCCGCTGCCTTTCCGCGGGTGAAGCGATCGAATCCAAGGAGGTTCATGAGGAAGCCGCTGCCGCATCCTGCGCACATGCTATGGCTGTGGCGATGGCCAGTCGCCGCACCCTCGGCGCCTTCACTATCCGACGCGCCTTGCCGGTGCTGATGGCCCATCTGAGCACCTAGGCTGGTGCCGCCGCGCCCGCCCATGAATCCGTACCGTCCAAGATTGGAGACCTCGAATGTCGTCATTTGGCGCGCGACCTGCCAGAACTGGGTGATGAGGAGGACGATCGTCCATGACAACTGCAGGGTAGACCAGATAGTAACAGAGAACAGGAAAGTATCATAGGCAGTGATGCTGCACAGACGAGACGAGAGAATGCAGGCAGGAGAGATATCACTAGGATCCGAAGGCCATGGAACTGCGGCGAAATCTTTTACATAAATATGAGCTTTCGTTTGGTAAAACTGTAATGAGTTGGGCCTCACATCGGAATGAGAGGTAATCAAACAAAATGATCCCGATAACAAGAGTGATTACAAACAGGAGGAATTGTCGATGATTGTTGACACCAACTGTTATATTGGCCATGGTTAGATTCCCGCATGAATGCACGTACAGCAAACTTACCGCAATTCCATACCCATGGACAGTGGCTGCGGTGTATCAATTTATGGATAAGTGATAAGTGCTTACACAAAACGCAAGTGGTCTACTCACTGGTCGTGGCGGGCAATACACCGATCGCAGGTACGGCAATGTTTCGAGCGTAACGGTTTTCGCGCCTGGCACCAACGAAACCATGTGTCAATATCACCGATCATAAAACAAAGAAGTAACACCTGCCATGCATTGTACACAGAATGTCTGGCCGTTCAGACGGCCTCCTGACGCTAAATCTTCAATGATCTGCCAGACATCCATCAGACTGAGCGTATAGAACCGACGACACTAAACACCCACCGACTTAAGCTCAGCATCGTTTGTCGGCTTCGGACATGTACCTGGATCCAAGTAAATGGCACGGAAGAAGTTGTAGGCACAAAGTCCAAAGGTGATTGCAAAGGTGAGATGCGTAAACGGGAAATACTGTGTTTCTATAATTCAACGAATTAGTGTCCGAAATATAACGGTAAACCCTATCGATGCTTACGCTGTACTAGGCGAGTCACCCAGCTGTACCCAACCCAGACCATCGATGCGGCGATGATGCCTGCAAAATATGGGCTCTGTGTCACACTGTCGGTGTAGTTAGACTTGTCTAAAAGTACGCGGGTGACAATCTGAAAGCGCTATTAGCATCAACCACATAAAATGCAATATGTGGTGCTCACATGATGCATGCCGAAGAACAGAGCCAGTGCGAGGATGATCCCAGTATACCACGGTAGAATCGTCAAGGTCATAAACATAAGGAAGAGGAATATTGTCGGGAGAATAAATATTGCGATCTTCGTATTCCTCTATACGGCAGATCGTCAGCCTGCTTCCAGGACAGAGGTCATAGTAAATATTTACGCACGTCACTAAGAGGCTTCCTCTTCTTAGTGCCGTCTTCATTCATCCCGCCTTCCTCGAGTGCTCGCTTCCAAGCCCCGAGGCTCTTCAGCTCAGCAGCCATGTCCCGTGCAGTCCTACCCTCTCCATCCTTGGCACCGATGTCCGCGCCGCTCTCAATCAGTCTGCGGATGCATACCCTATTACCCCTGACGACAGCCCAGTGCAACGGCGTGAGCCCGGCATCGTCATTCGTGTTGGGATCTGCCCCGTGTTTGAGCAGAAGGTCTACTGAGAGCGCATCGCCCTGGTACGCAGCCCACATGAGCGACGTATGCCCCTGCGAGTCCCGTGAATCAACGTTGATCGGCTGGTGTAGCAGGTACAGCAGCGGCATCACCGACGACGAGTGCGTCACCAGGTGCAGCGTGTTGTAGCCCTGCGCATCCGTGATCGACGGGTCCGCGTTGTGTGCGATCAGCAGGTGGATTACGTATAGGTACCCGTTGCGCGCCGCCCACTGCATCGGCGTCGCGACGAGGTCTCCCCCCAGTGCGTCGACCTCTGCGCCTTGCTCTAGCAGGTAGCGGCACGCCGCCACCTGTGCATTTATGGCGGCCCAGTGTAGTGGTGTGATATTCTGGTCGTCCCGGTCTGTTGCCTCGGCCTTGCCCGACTCGATGAGCTCTCGGATGGTATTCACGTCCCCGCGCTGAGCAGCCACAAATATAGTGACCTAGGCAGATTGTGAGACATAGAATATGAGCAACAAAACGTGTTCTTACGTCTGATTCCTGCTGTCCGCCTTGGGCCACCTGTGAATGCGAAATATGTGTGCCAGACACGGATGCCGGCGTCACTGCCGCAGACGGGTCTCCTTTGGGACCAACCATCGCAGCAGGGTCGTCCATGATGTCTGGTGATTGGGTGCTAGCAGTAGTCGTTACAGCGGGCGTCAGGGAAGAGTCGGAAGGTGGTGAAGTCGTAGACTCGATGTCATGCAAGAGCAGCAGCGATGAGCACGTGATGCATACGTCCCCATCAGGAACTGATTCGAAGCTTGCAAGTACTTGCCATTGCGCGAACAAGATATGTGGTAACGTTACGGTGTTATCAGGACTTCATGCACATTCTGTACTCACAAATCTTAACCGGGCAGAGCCAACTGAGGTACTGCGTGACTACAACCGGAAATTAACATGAATCATCAATGGCTTGCACCGCATCAATCACTCGGACACAGTGCGGCATTCATCCCAGCTTATCCATCGTACAGAGTGTCCCTGGATCTGATGCAATAAGACAATCCGCAAAGTTCTCATGTTATTTAGTGCACCATGCGTGTGTGAGCGAGCTCGCTCGCAACTGCCAGGTGAAATGGCCCTGCATGGCATGCCGCACAGATCAAACACTATTTGATTTCCAATGCATCACTTCTCCTAGCTACCTCTTGCTTACGGTGGGAACAATCACTCGCGAATATCAGTCAGTGCACACCTGTTGTTACGTGCCGATGGCAATCCACGGATAAGATGAACTTGTGATATAATATCTCCTGTGATTGAGGCTATGGTCACTGGACGCCAAAGAATTGGTGCACCTCCACTCTTTCTCCCTTCATCTCGTAAACCAAGACAGTTGAGCTGGCGGGTTCGAGTCGCATCTTGCCTCTACAGACACACCTAGGTGGAGAAGGACTCATTCGACGGCCACGAGTGTGTTATTCCCTCTTGTCCGGAACGGTAAGTTCAGGCTATAGTGTCGTAGTTTGGCCTTGTAAAGAGAAGTTCACAATTCTTGTCGCCTAGGGAATCTGCGGAAGCCAGCGATATGCCTGCTCGTTCTCTTCCTAATACAGATGTGAACGCAGCAGCTATAGTCACCCAGAAATCTAGCTTCGAAAATGCTATCTTCGGCAGTGCCGCACCGCGCAAAAGGACACCTAGCAACCCCCAGCCACTAGTCCCTGTGGGACCAACTTCTGCTCAGCCAAGAACCTCCCAAGACAGCACTCTAGAAGCTTCATTCAAGTCTCGTACAAGTACGGGTGGTCCAGTGACAGACATTCAAAGACCAGATAGCCCAGATGTAGGAACAATTTTAGCCAATACATCCCGCCCTCGGCGTAGATCATCCGCTGGCATCGCATCTTCAGCGTTGCGTCTGCGCTCCCAGACGCATTCATCTACAAGTCCGTCGAGTTGGAAGGGCAAGGTGGACACTGATCATGGCGGCACACCTTCCATTTCGGATTATGGCGTTCTGCTGGAGCATAATGACGAAACGCAAGTGGACTCCGAGGATGAGAGCCGTTTGGAGGGGGAATTGGAGGGGGATGGGAGCGAATCGGATTCAAGTATCGACATACATACGCCGTTGCCGTGAGCTACCTGTTTACATCAGAAGAACGTTTGTAATACTAATATGACCATTTTTGCAGCCATCTGATGTTCCGCGATGGTTTACTCTCTCCTCGCTCAAAACTTTTGCCGCAAGGTTCAGAATCTATGTCGCCCTTTCCTTATCTCGTCGAAGACGATAGCGTCGATCAGGATCGATCGCGTAGTGTTCTAAGCGTAGTATCGACTGGTACAGTACTCTGTTCCTCAACAATGTTCATAGCCCTGATATCTTGTTGTAGCTGGCTCTGTTATGACAAAGTCCGGTCTACTTTACAAGGATCCACGCGATACCGTGAGACGGCGACATCGCCACCGAGATGGACAACTCCTTCGCGCAGGCATGGGATTGACAACTGGGCTGGGATGGAGTGACAGGTCGGTCAGATTTCTTGCACACGGTTCGTAGGGTTGCCTAACACATTCTATAGCGAGGACGAGGATGCACCTTCCACGCTCACCCGGCGTTTAATACATACTTCGATCGCTCGCAAAACTTCAATAGATTCCTCTGCGTCTTCTCGACTCCCTTCGCAGTTTTCGAGAGACTCTACTCCTGCTGACCTGTCTCATTCTCCTCCGCGGATGCTCCTTCACGGGAGAACACCTTCTGATACGCTCCTTAGACCAACATCGGCATCTTTGTCCCAATTCTCTGGCGCGGCGGACAGTGCAGCATCTAGTGAAGTTAGACCAACAAGAAATAGGACCCAGTCCTTTGCGTCAACCAGCTTCAGTTCTGTCGCATCTTCCAGCTCTTCCGGGTCATCCACTTCTCTAAACTCCGGATCCACAAATGCCCCTCAGGTCCGTCGACCACCACGCCTTCCAAAATCAACGGAGATGCACGCTCTTATCGCGAGGCAAAAACCACGGTCTTCCAGCTACGCACCTGTCGACCCTAGTTCTCCTCTGTCATCCACTTCTTTGCCATCTACTTCTCCGAGACCGTCACTGGCACAATCTCCGCCGCGTGTAGCGAAGCCAATGGCGTTGCAGGCCCGTGTTGCAAGGAGCAGGACAACCTCTTCAACATCGGCCGCTAGCTCGGGCTCTGTTACTTCGCTCAACTCTCCTAGGTCATTTACTCCTTCCACCACTAGCTTGAGTGCAGTAACAAGTATGCCGCGGCCTTTACGCCTCCCTCGGTCAGTTAGCGGACTGTCTTCCGCTGTTCGTTCTACCTCGACTCCCGTTTCGAACGTGAACGCGGTCAAGGGAACTCGCCCCCGGGCTGAACACATCCGTGCGCGCACTCTGTCCGGCTCCCAACAACCATTCGTTATCGTCCCGGCAAAATTTGCACCTTCTGCGTCGCCCTTTCCTACGAAACCTCCCGGTACATCTCCCCTCAACTCGCCCGCTCAGACGATCGATACAGCCTGTCCTTCCCCACCTTTGTCGCGCTCGCCTTCACCCAGACCTCGTCCTTTGGTTGCGGGACCGAGACCCAAGCCTCGCACGGGGACTGGGATGGCTTATCGGACTTCATCGTATTCAAGTCTGCAGGCGACAGCCATGAGAATGCGGAGCGTCTCCATGGTATCCTCCAGTGCGGACGCCGGCGTCATGCTCTAACCTTGCTGAAATATTGCGCTTTCATATTGCTCTATCCTCCTGGACGCTCACATTGCTATATATACTCAGTCTGTCGCACATCTGACTCGTATTTACCTCCCCTTACCACTGTGGATCACGCTTGATTCGTCTGTTCACTCTACTCAATCTATCTATACATACAAAGGCTCAGTTACATGTCTTCAAAAACTAGCGCAACGTCTCACTGATATGACCATCTCATCGTTGTCGAGGGTAAACACTGATATTCAGTGACATTGTTACATAAATCAAAACTGTCGTAAGTCGTCAGGCTATACGGTTACAACGCGGGCAGCTTTTCTACCGTAGCTAAACAAGTAGCGATGGGAAATCCCAAGAATGAATTGCAACGACGTACTAGAGTGGACAGATCACAGTACAAGTACAGCTACAGAGGATTTCATACTCAACAAATCGCAATCCATAAACGAGAACCGACAGACGCCAACGACACCTGTCCACCCACCCCCAGCACAAAGCGAAAATCGTGATCACGAGAGTCAGGCGAGCAGACCATATTTTCAAGATGAGAAAAGAAAACCCATCACTCCACCCGCTGCCGCTTCGCACTGCCTTCACCCTCAGTACTCTGCTCACCCTTTGGGGCGGTCGCGCCCTCGGGGGCTGCTGCCTCTTCCCTCTCGCGCTTTCCCCCCTCCTTAGCACCATCCGGGGACTTTGATCTCGCTTGCCCTGCCGGCTTGCCAGCCGCAGCGGCGGCGCCCATCGGGAGGCCCTGCTGTATGCCTCGCAGCACCTCGAGCTCAGACTCGGCGCGTTGGCGCGCGATCCGCTCCTCCTCCCACATCCGGCGCATCTCCTCAAGCTGCGCCTGCAGATCGCCCATCGCCTGGTCCATGAGCAGCTTCTCGAGCGTCCACTTCTCGATGTTGCGCGCCTCGTTTTCCTTCAGATGATGGATGTACTGCACCGCCCGCGACAGTATCGCGCCCTTCGCCTTTTCGCCTGACCCATTGGGCACGATCCTCCCCAGCTCGCTGATCCCTTCATTGATGTTCCCACGCCGTCGGCGCTCAACCTCTTTCTATGGACGTTCGGATTAGTCAGCGATAGTGGGTGGCCAGGAAGATCAAGCCGCATACGTGATTGTCCTTCCTCTGCCTCGTCCACTCATCGTTACTCATGGCTGCGTTCCTACCACCTCTCCGGCCACCGCTCGACTTCCCTGAATTTCCTGCCTTGTCAGAGCCATCTCCAGCCCCGTCGGATCCGTTCCCACCGTCTCCTGCTCCCGCGTCCTGGCCTTCTAATCGTTGTGCACCTTCGCCGCCATCATGAGCCTGTGTGCGCATCACCGATGTCTGCGTCGGAGGAAGAGGTGGAGGAGGCTGCAGAGCTGATGCAACAGCACCTAACTGGCCAAGGTTCGGTGGGCCACGCGGGTGCGACGACGGACCGGGCTCGCTCGCTAATGGGTGTGAGTGCGGGGGTTGTTGCGAGTGGACAACATGATAGTGCGCCTGGTGCGGGATGTGCTGCGGGTGATTAGGGTGTCCTTGCTGCGCATAGGCCGTCTGTGCGAGGTTGGAAAGTGTCTCAGCTGCAACGGAATCCTTCGGGTCGCTCTGCCCAGATAATATTAGTCAACGTTGTACCGCAACTGATCGCAAGCTGGGGAGAAAGATGGTGTATTTTGGCAGATCAACTGATTTTGGTGAGGTGCTCTAGACCTCCTATCGCACCCGAAGGCTGAGGTAGAAGATAGGGTCGTACAGTTATCACAGCTCCTCAGTCCTGATCGATGCGATGATACAACTGACCATCGCAGGATGAGGAAATGCGATGCTGCCGACGATCCGCGCGGGGTCGCGATGCACAATACACGAACGTGACCGTCGTCAACGATCACGTGGAGAGCGTATACTGATCTGGGTCGCATACTGCACCCAGATCGCACCCAGCACTTGACAGCACAACGACATGTAGAAACATACATACAGGAGTCGCATTGAAATTGGGTATAGCCTTCAGTAGCGCCATGACCTGCTCATGGGAAAGCCCGTTCACGGCCAGGTGGGGCGGGAGGTTCGGGAGATTCTGCGCCGGCTGAGACCCTGATGCCTGCGAGGGTGGAACGGAGCCCGGGGGATGCGCGAGGGCGGGGTCATGATGAGGGGCGGAGGCCATCTGCGTAATCTACTGTAGGGTTCGAAGAGCGCAGCGACGTCGGCGTCGATAGCGTCGAATACCTGATGTTGCGGGCAGCAGGTGTGTGGGGCGTGCGGGGTCGTGGGCGTTGCGACCGGGCGGGAGATTCGAGGCGGCCGTCGCTGGGGCGGTCTGCGGGCGGGGAAGCTTGGGCTCGCGAGATGCGGGGAGGGGGCGAGTTGATCACGGGGGAGAGAAACGAGGTCACGACTATAGTCACGAGGGGCGATATATACCCTGCACGTGAGAATCATACAAACACGGTCAAACATGAAGTTTCCATCGGGATTCTTGCGCACGGACCGTTTTCTCTCCGCCGACAACATTCACTCCGACCTCTGTAGTTGTACAGGGTCAGTCTTCGGCGGTAAAGCAGCGGAACGCGATTAGGCAGACCAATCGATGAGCAAGAGGCTCTAACTCGTTTTATCACACGCATACAAGCAAACGACGATTCTGATTTTTTCGAACTGGCCATCTCCATTGCTGGGCTCCATTTCTGAGAGCACGACACCTCATGTTGATCTGCGTTGTGGGAGCCGCTGAGTAGCATCACGGTGAATATTGTACTGCATGCTTTTTACATTTGTCATAAGTCGACCGATCAGTCCTCCTGAATCTTGGTTCAATGACCTCGCAAATCGACCCGCCTATAGGAGACGTATCGCCGATGTCGGCATGGCTGATGGCAATGCTCCTATCTTATAATCCTATCGGTGACCTTAGGACCCCACACCCTATTTATTCATGAATACCTGACTGTGGGTGAGCTAGCAGTTCTTCCTTTCTGCCATATGTTTTGTGTTTCGCCAACGGTCATCAGCGCCACCATAAGTTTCTACGCTCCCATCCGTCTTGTTTACCGGTACAGTGCCGCTCATGCATTTTGATTATCGCGATGCAACGCATACGCCCGGCCAACGCACGTATATGTAGGTGGGGTGTGAGTTCAACAGTGGCACCACCGGGACAACTGACAGCTGCCGGGATATATCGCATCATCATGCATCTTTTCCAACTCACCTTGCTATCCCAAAGTAGCCGTGATGCAAGCCGCGGCATCAAACGCAATTCTATCCTATGCAGTGTCGATACATCTTTCCCCACATCTAGACCTCGCATTGCGTACTTGACGGGCAGGTTGTACGCGTTCCGCATCGCTAATCACCGTCGCCTTCGGGGTTGCGATTGAGTATGCCCGAGCTTCCAGCCGAGGTAAGTAGCCCCGCTGTTTATCACCCTTTATGGTTTCGATTGATTTGCATATTAGGTTGTTTGGGAAGATGTTGGCATCTCGATAACCGTCAAGATATTGTATGATTCAACTCGTGGGCAGTCTGCATCTGTTGCTGGAGGAAGCTGTGACTGCAAGTCTCCCTCCCTTGGCTATTGATGTTCAAGGATGTAGCTGTTTTCGATGTTGCTCCACAGTCAAATTCCGGTATCCTCGTTCGGGTACTATTACACTGTATGCAGGCGGTCACGCGCCTGGTGTGTTGCCATGTATATCGTACTTATAGATCGGCACAATGAGTCATGACATTGACTGTTGCAAGGAAGGGTATTAGTCGTCCACTGGGTCTTCGGCCTAGTTGACCTACGTTGAGCCAGGAGATCAATAAGTAAGATATCGAGGCAGGAACCACTGTGCAAGCCTATCGCTGCATCGGAATCGCCTTGCGAGTGTTGCAGTGCGCAACATCCTGCAGGCTGGAACCACCGAGCGCAGATGCCGACGCGGCGACATCACGCGTGCATCCGAGCGCGTACATGGTTCATTCCGCAGCCGCCTCTCACAGCGGATGACGTTCCCCGTTTGCATCGTGTTGCGAGGCTCTGCAGACACCTGCCAGACTCCAGTCCTCCCGCTTGACTATATAACCAGCTCTCCTGCCTCAGCGTCCCGGCGACGCCTTCCGCCTGCAACCATCCCCATTTCCGGGAAACACAAAGTACTGACTCACGGCAACCTAGTGTGTGCGCGCCTGTTCTGACAGCCAGGGCCAATTCAGGGGCTTGCCAAGTAAAACCACTTGTTACTGATCGTGTTGTGCCTTTAGCCAAACAATAATAGCCTTATACACCGGACGTCCTAGCATTGAACACGCTCTCATCACCTTTTTTTTTTCCTCTCCCCGTGTCTGACATCATGAAGCCTGCTCTTTTCGCGGCGACGCTCTTTTCTCTCTCTCCAGCCACCTTGGCTGCGTATAGCCTCGTCAAGGAGTATTCTGGCCAGAGCTTTTTCCAGGACTGGGTCTTCTATGGCTACTACGATAATACAACTTCCGGTCTGTCGTTTTGCTCCGTAAACAGGTGGTTCTCACTCTTCGTCGCTCAGGGGACGTCACATATGTCAACCAGACCAACGCCACGGCAGACAACCTCGCCTACGTCAACAGCGCAGGTAACGCTATCATCAAAGTGGACAACACGAGCTTCGTGCCCTACAACGACAAGCGGAACTCGGTGCGCAGTCATCCCCTCGCGCTCTCCTCGCCGATTCCTGACGCCTCCCTTTCTCGCAGGTGCGCATCACCACGCAGGACTACTTCCCCGTCGGCAGCGTCTTCATCATGGACGCGACCCACCTGCCGTACGGCTGCTCCGTGTGGCCCAGCTTCTGGACCAAGGGCGAGAACTGGCCCGAGGGCGGCGAGATCGACATCGTGGAGGCCGTGAACCAGATGGCGAACAACCAGATGGCGCTGCACACGAACAACGGCTGCTCCGCGTCCGGCTCGAACCAGACCGGCTCGCTGAGCAACGCCAACTGCTCCGTGTCTGCGGGGTGCACTTACGTACGCGTGCTGTCGCTCGGGCGTCCTGGGCAGTGCTGACCGACCGTGCGTCGTGCAGGAGGAGACGCAGTCGAATAGCTACGGCACGGGCTTCAACTCTGCCGGAGGCGGCGTGTGGGCGACGCTGTTCGACACTACCGGTATCTAGTACGTGCTGTCCTGTATTTTGAGAAGAGCGAGACTCGGCGCTGAGGCTGTCTTCCACCTGCCAAGCATCTGGTTCTGGAGTGTAAGCCTGCTGGCGACCTTTACCCGGTGATCCCCGCCTAACTCCTCTTGATATCCAGCGCGCGAACGTGCCCTCCTCGATCTCGTCCGCGAACAGCTCCGTGGACCCCTCGTCGTTCGGCACGCCCTCCGCCGCATTCCCCAGCTCGTCCTGCAACATCTCCGAGTTCTTCACGCCCCAGCAGCTCGTGCTCGACATCACGCTCTGCGGCGACTGGTGCGTCCGCCGTCCTCGTGCATCGGCCCTCCGCGCTGATCAGTGACCGCCGCTTCGCAGGGCGGGACTCCCGCAGATCTACACGGAAACGTGCCCCGTCCAGGGCACGGCAAACGCCTCGTCCTGCGTGCGTCTCCCCCTTTTCTTCCCTATTTCTCCCCCTTCTTCCCCCTTCTTCCCCCTGTTTCCCCCCGTTTCCTTTCCCCTCTCTCCTCACTCCACTGACCCGCCGACCCACTGCAGTACCTCCAAAACGTAATCAACAACGGCACGTCGCAGTACGCCGAGGCGTACTTCGAGATCGCGTACATCAAGGCGTTCAACGCACACAGCACCGTCGTCACGCCGTCCGGCGCGTCCTCGTCCGTCGCGCCGTCGTCCACCGGCTCCGGGTCGGGCTCGGGCTCCGGGTCCAGCGGGGGCTCCGGGAAGAGCTCGGGCGCGCTGGGCTCGGTGCGGCTCGCGTGGGGCGCGCAGGGGCGCGCGGCGGCGCTGGCGGCGGGCGTGCTCGGGCTCGCTGCGTGGACGCTGCTGTGAGGGTGCTGAGGCGGCCCGTGTGCGGAGATCTGGGCGGAATTTACGGGACCCTTGGCAAGTTAGATAGGGACTTTTTCAGTGCTTTTGTGACCGACGCTCGTTGTTCGTACTATATACTATGGCTCCCCGCTGCGGCTGCATCGTTTGTTCATATTCGCGCGGATCGCGGATCGCGGACCACTGTTGCTTGTATAATCTGTCACAACGCCTGTTGTCTATTACGAAGCATCCAGACATTATGAGTTCGGTAATTTATGGCAGCTCGATGTGTTGGAGTAAAGTGATGCATGGGTACTGTTGTGTGACCTGCTTGCAGAGTGGTGGACCTCGAGCTTGCAATGGTGCCTGCAGCTCCCGGGACGGTGCTTTCTTCACCTGCGACGTTCCCGACTGTGCGGCTCCTCGCTCTCCGTCTAAGGCTGGACGTCGTATGAGGGCAGCCCGCTGCTCAGAAGACCCAGCGATCACAGCACGTCGGACATCGACCTCAAAACCACCTACTTATTTCGATACCGTTGTGTACATCGACCGCCGTAAGAAGGCATCGCGATCTGCTATCAATATTTGAGTGTCGTCGACGGCGGGCTCGCACGGACCTGGACGGTGGGGACTGGCATTGTGGCGACGACGCGGACAGCATCGGGCCCTTGGTCGTGTATACTCACGGTGCTCCCTCACGCTACCTATGTGCATCTCCCTGCACTCCCTCATCAATACGCAGCTCGCGCGGTGCGCACATTCATGTTCCCGCACAATGTGTCTTTGCATGGGGACGGTCACGGAGCACGCCGTGTCGTCGTCGCACGCATCGGGTGTACGCTGGTATGACAGTGTCAATGTCAAACCCTTCTCGCTCGGTTGGCGTGTTGGGCCAGTTCCCGCCCGCATTTGCGTCTACCTATTCTCGTTCGGCAACAACAGCGTCTTGCTCTCACAGAAAGTGAATACGCTGAGCCATCCAATGGATATGGCAGATTGAAGCTAGAGGGGCGCAGGCGCAGTTGAGGTGGAAATCAGCATGCATTGGGCCGCGCATTGAAGATGCTCAGGATGCGAACTCAGTGGCAACTTGTGGCAACGCAAAACCGAAAGTTGCGTTTCCGCATATTCATGCACATTTGCTGTAAACAACAAGTTTGTGTGTTTATGTAATTCGGCCGCGCAACACCCGCGAGTAACGTGTTTCCTAATGCCCGCCCTCCCAGTGATAAATGTTTTTGAAGTATTAGCGTCCAACTAGTTCGCTGGGAAAGAATCTGCGGCACGCAAGACAATCTTCACGTGCACGCCACCCTCTTCCTGCGCCTTCTTGTACTGCAGCTCCGCCTCCGGTTTGATGCTGGCGAGCATGTCCGCGGTCGTGTTTACAGGTTTCCAGCCGATCGATCGTCCGCGATCCGCCCGGCAGCGGGCATTCGTTCCCATTATGTGGCCTACCGGCTACGAAGCGGGGTGGCTGCTCAGAGGACGCCGACCTGACGACAAGAAGACGTACCTCCGATCCCCAATACTTGACCAGCTCCTCTGTCGTGTACAGCGTGGGCACGGCGCTCTTGCTCACGCCGAGCTCGACGAGCGCCTGTGCGATGGCCTTGCTAATATCGTACCCGGTATGCTCGCCGTTCTCTCCAAAGTAGATGCCCTCACGCCCGTGCCCAACACGCTCCGGGCTCTCTGCGATTGCGTCAAGTAATGTGATGTACAAGTCCGCAACTAGCGACACATGCGTGCCCCATAGCCGAATTCAAAATCGCCGTATAGCAGGCCTTTGTATGGAGGAGAGAATGCGCACCGTCATCAACGCTGACGTTCGACCAGACGGCTTTGCCCGCGCCGAGCACACCGCCCTGCTTCCTGTCGAGCGACGCATTGATAAGGCTCGGAATCAACATCGACTGTGGATTCGAGATGCCCGCCTCGACAAGCGGCCCCGACGCGAGTCCGTAGACTATCGACGGCACAACCACGTACGTCCGCGCGTACCCTGCTGATTTGTCAGGAAACTCGACTCGTCATTCCGGATGGGCTGACCTTGCTGGTCGGCCTCGATGACCGCAAGGTCGACATTGCGGTGAATTGCAGCAGGCGGGATCGACTCGATTTGCGCAACGTCCATGTCTGAGTAGATCACGTCCGTGGCGTACATGCCTCTCGCATCATCCATCAAGACGCCTGTACCAGACTGTGGACCACAGAATCAGTGATATTTGTTCGAGGGAAGTACGCTTCGAGTTGCAGGCTTACCGTGTGAATGAGGATGGGCAGATCGCCGACTGACGCATGCCTGTTCCGCAGACCAGCCAAGACTGCTTGGATCATAGGCAGATCATCTGAATCCGACTAGCAACCCCGGAGTCAGCCACTCAAGCCGAAAGCTCCTCTCCAAGACGCAGAAAGCCCACGCAAGAGATCACAACATGAGCCTGGCTCGATAGCGTCTCTAGCTTGTCCAGGTCTGAATGAGAGCCTATCACAGTCTTTACCCCGAACGACTCCAGGCGCATTGCCTTTTCCGAGTTACGCACGAGGACGGTGATATCAAGTTTGCTCGCGCTAGGGTGATTCAAAAGGCGTGTAAGGATGGCACCACCGATGTATCCTGCCGATCAATTTCGATTCAAATCTTCTCAACCTCCCTACAAGCAACTGAGAATTTACCAGTGGCACCAAGAAAAAAGATGGTCGTCTTCGAAGTAGTCGACATACTGGCTCACCGTGGAAGTAGTTGCCTAACCTACTATTCAGAGTCCCTTGATAAAGGCCCAGGAAATCGACTAGAGCTTGGTAAGCGGGTTCACCTGGTGACCTCATAAGCAATGTGCATAAGCGATGTGACTGCAAAGCCGCCCGCTGTGCTTTATAAGCGACTCGCAATCTGTACGTTCGCACCCTTATGACGTTTGCTGTAAGGATGTGAAGGCATCTTCGACCAGTAACAGCGTGGGTTCTTTGCTCTTGCTCCTTGCTCCCATCACGTTATCGATTACCCCGGTCTGCACATCTCGTGGGAGAAATGTAGACACGCTTTTTGCACTTCATGCTCCCTCAATAAGCCCATCGCGATACCTCCAGCTGGCTCAAGGACATGCCATCCGGGGGAGACAATGTGGTAATAGATCAAAGGCGTAAATCTAAGGAAGTGAACTTGAAGGACTAGAGAGAGCGCAGGAGGCTGCTGTATAACCGCGCAGGCCTATGCACCTGGGCTGTTACGCTCCCGTCAGCCGATACGCACTTCCAGTTTGGTAATGGAAGATGTCCAAGGAATCAACATGCTATTAGAAGGCTTCAAAATATACAAGATGTTGGCGGTAGAAGTTCGTTGTGTGCCTCTCGCTGAAGGCCGGTATAGGGACAAGCGTTGGATCTGTAAGTTTAATACCAATAGGTAAGTGAATGGCGTACGGAGACGTACCTGACGGGTTTGCTTAGCCGCAAACGAAAGAAACTTCCGTAGACGTTAGTTGCAGAGAAACCGATGAGTAATGCATTCGTCTGACTGGCTGTGTCTCAAGATGAAGGCTACATGGCTTGTCGCAAGGGCAATACCGCTTCCAGCTTGTCAGCAAACCTTTTCAATAAGCATGGGGCCGTTTCTTCTTCAATACGCAGCAGCACAGCGAGGAACAGTGAGCATTCTCGTCTCCTAACTTATATCCGATGCCAAGTCCACATCTTTCTCACCGACGAACTTCGTGATTAGGCCAACCTCCACAGCTTCATTTGCGCTCTTCCTGTACCTTCTTGTACACTAGTCCTACCTCCGACTTGATATTCGCGAACAAATCCGCGGTCGTCTTCGTGGGCTTCCACCCAATCGGCCGCCCGCGGTCTGCTCTGCAACGCGAATTCGTTCCACTCCAATAACCAGGAACCTACAGAGCAGAGTGAGCGCTCGGCGAACATAGAACCTCAATCTGCAGCGCGGAACGTATCCCCGACCCCCTATACTTGACGAGCTCCTCGTCCGTGAACCAGTGATATGCGGGTCACTGACTTGTCACCGACTAGACATAAGTCACTCACTATGACCCTGAAGTGACCTTACTGACCGTGACCTTACCCACGGCCTGAACACTTCTCTTATTAAGCGCCTGCTAGCACGTGAAGAGACCAGACCCTGCCACGATTACAAAAAAGGAAGGCGCGACCTCTGTCACTGCTCCCTCGGGGTCATGACCCTACGGTCAGTGAAAATTCAGTGATAGTCACTGGGTCAGTGACCGTGACCTGCGACCGACCGTACATCGTGAACGGCGTGGGCTCCGACACCAAGCTCGACGAGCGCCTGCGCAATCGTCTTGCTGACTTTGTACCACGTATGCTCACGATTCTCTCCGAATAAGCCCTCGCGCCCGTGGCCCACGGCCTCCGGCTCCGTCCTGATCGCATCGAACAATGCCATGTACAAATCCGCGACTGTCGGAGGGTGGTGGGGGAGTCAGTACACGCGGCCGACAGGTCCTGGTGACGCACCGTCATGGATGTGGACATCCGACGGTCTTGCCGGCGCCGACCATCCCGCTCTGCTTCCTGTCGATCGAGGCGCGGATCAGGCTGGGCATCTGGATCGACTGCGGGTTCACGACGCCTGCGTCGAAGAGGGGCCCGGACGCGAACCCGTAGATCGTCTATGGCAGGACGATGTATATGTCCGCACGTAACCTGCTACCGCGTCAGACAGCGTCTGAACAATTGGGTGCCGAGCTGACCTTGTTGGTCCGCCTCGACGATTGCGAGATCGACGTTGCGGTGGACCGCAGTAGGCGGGAGCGACTCGATTTGCGCAATGTCCATGTCGGAGTATATCACATCCGTGGAGTACATGCCGTTTGCTTGGTCCGACAGGACACCTGAGGTTGTGGTGATATGTTTCAATGCCTGAACCTGGCGCAATGAACGTGGAGGCATTACCTGTACCGGACTACATGTAACATTCGGTCGTAGCCCATGTCAGAAGCGACTCGAGACAAATAAATTTCGATTTTATTTACCGTATGAATAAGAATAGGCAGGTCACCAATTGACGCATGTCTGTTTCTCAAGCCGCTCAAGATTGCCTGAATGGCAGGCAGATCGTCTGCGTCGGCCTGATAGAAGCTTCAATGTGAACGCCGACAGCTAGGGTTTACATGCCAACTCACACAGGAAAATACGACATGAGCCTGTTCGGATAGCGTATCCAGATCGATAATCGAGGGAAGATGATAAGGACGAATAAGACATGATGAACTAACTCGTTGTACACGGTATGCGGGGAAGGAAACACTATGACTTTCAGATAAATGTCGCTTAGAATGGAGCCTGATCATAAGTCTGGCAACAGATGCGCATCGTCTTGTAGCTGCTCGTTTATTGCTTTCAAGAGGAGTAGCCGCAACGCATCAATACGGCATGATTTGTAAGCAACATCGAATGGCTTCACAAGCAAGCGTCCATCTATGCTTAGACCTTGTGAAGTTGGCGCTATATGCGAAGCTACGTCCAATACTAAGTCAGACCGGATTCCGTGTAGACAAATGACCCAGTCTTAGTGGTGCCAGCTACTTAGTGCCAGTGAGGCAAAAACGATCACCGCCAGCGCGGATAGTGTTCGGAACGAGATTAGGGTTAGGGGCAGGCTGATCGTGAAAACATCCGCAACCTGATGTCCTGATGAACACCTATTTCCCGAATGAGAACGCGTCATGAAGTGCACGCTATCCTCACGTATAACCCTGAATTACTCGTCGCGAAGGATTCAGACATGGCAAGTACTTTCGTGTGTTCTTCCCTCGTGCGACCACGGCGGCATAAGGTCAGGAAACAGCTATGCGTATTCTCAACATACCGACGGTCACTCCACGCGTCATTTTGGTGCACTTGCAGGACGTCCTAATTGTAAAGTTGAGTCGAGACATTATGCGGGGAAACACTAGGCACACGGTTCTGAGAAGGCAAGGCGTAAGGTGGCTGCAGCGTGGATATTCATGGTCTGAGATATTTCGACCAAGCAGAGGTGGACGGCACCAATTTATAGTCATTCACGTTCGTCCACTGGTTGAAAGAAGGCTGGATGTATATTTGACATGTTGCAAGAAGTACGGAAAGAGACACGAGCGGCGGAGGCGCGACCTCAGCATATTGATCGGTAATGATGCATAATTTAATGCAGTAGCGCGCCGTCGATCTTGCCATCAATAAACTCACCAGTTCTTTCATCACTCGATTGCCCGAACGAAGACACACTCTGAAGGACCCAGCCAAAACTGCGGGATTTGCAACCGAAACGTGATCGTCTTGTGACTGTAGCTCGCCCGTGAGGCTTGAGCGTTCATTCTGTAAATTTCGCGTAGAATTCCTGCTCCGCAGTGCAGAAAACAAACCAAGCACCTTCGCAAACCGGTGTCTGTAAGGAACGAATATGATGAGCAGCGTTGAGCGACTGCGCCGCCACTGTACTCGCCTGGTCTAAAACAGTGATTCCCCAGACCGTGAGACGCGAGGCTGGGCTCGGGAAAGAGAGAAGTGCTCACAACAGCGGGGTCCGCAGCAATATCATGGCAATGTTCTGCGGAATTGACAACGTACGGTCTTGGCTAGCAATTAGGCACGTCATTTTGAATGCAGCCGCTTTCTGGATATCAGCACCGCTTTCATACTTCTGATATTGCGGACTGCGGACCTGCTACTGAAGCACTGCGCCGCAGACCCGAATCTCATGGACTAGAATGTAACATACAGCGGCCTGAAGACAGGGCGGCTTGAGTTCGAGGACCACAGAAAAGCGGGCAGACCGCAGCTGCCATGAAACCTGTCTCGCTTGTGGCATTCAGCTTGAATGCTGCAGCAGATGATATCTCACAAAGATCTAGATAGCCGACGTTTACATAAGCAAGCATTCTAGGAAGCACAAGCCTTTCGCAGTTATGCATGTGATTCCTCTGGCTAATCGATTACAGATGCGATATAAGTCATGCTCCGGAAGGGACGCCCAAATAACCTAATTGTGTTGACTCATCATGGAATGAGTCCGAAACGGACGGAGGACAGCTGAAGACAACATTTTTTTACTTGCAGTCAAAAAGCACCAACACGATGAAAACATACCGGCTGTAGATCGGTCTTTTCTGCACTGCGGGAGTCGCTGCGGTACCGTGATGGCTGCGGTCACTTTACGGGAGCGCGAGCGATCAAAGTTGATACGACGGCGTGAGAATGTAACAGCATGTGGGACCGGCCGTGAAGGCCGAGCTCCGGAACTCTGCTTACACTCCAACGCGGTCCTGGCCGGCTTTCGGCGCAGGGTTTCCTGATTTGGGGTCATGACGCACCGGCCGCGGCAGGCGGCTGTCGCAAACTCGGATTTGGTCAATGTATAACTTGGGCTTCTACATACACCACACGAATATTAATTGTATGCCTCCCAGCTTTTGGCATTGATGTTCCAGTCACTATCCTCCTTCCTTCCTTCTGCCCTCCAGCTGGGTGCAGAGAAATCGTCGCCCCAGCCTGATCCACCGATTCAGGAATACCCACAGGTCACTCAGTCGCAGGACCCCCAGTCTCAGAACATGCTAGCGGCTGTCGACGAACACGGCGTCAAGAAGAAGAAGGAGAGGACAAATGAGGTATATTTCTCATAGTCATGTCCAAGTTCAAGCCTTACGCCCTTCACTACAAGTCGTTCATTGTCGTGCGACCGCCTCCTGCGAAATCCAACCACCCCTTGAATCTGCAAGTACAGCTGGTGCCACCCAGCACCAAGGATAGGCCCTCGTCTCCCCAATCGAGCGAGTCAATTGCTGAGGCAGAAGTCTACCAGTCCCCGCTCGCACGCACATCATCTACGCGCTCAGACAACTCGACGTTTTCAACCTACTCGTCTGCTGCGTCCGTCGCCTCCTCGTCATCTACCTCCTCTGGTCGCCGCATGATCATCCCGCTGTACAACCTGCAAGCCCACAATGTGATGCAGAACGTGATCGTCGACGCGGGGACCGACGCGAAGATCGCCAAGCTCCTCAAGCGCGGGCTGGAGATCATCAACCTGGCGCTGCTCGAGCCGATCGAGGTGTGGGGGGCTGGCTCTGGAGCAGACCAGCCGCTGTCGGTCCAGGAGCTCGCGGCTGAGCCTGCGCACACACCGACGTCGTCCGCAATCTCGCTCACGTCGGACAACACGCACGAGCACGCGCAGTACGCGAGCATCCCGGCGTCGGCGAGCATGCCGATCGCGGGAACGCCGTACCTGGCGCCCCCGATGCCCGAGCGACCCGGTTCACGTAAGTTCTTCGGGAAACTGTTTAAGAAGAAAGACCTGTCTGCCGTGCTGCCCTCTCTGCCGTCCACACCGCTCTCACCCGCGTTCCACACGAAATTCGCCAGCCAGCCGCCATCATCGCCTGCAGCGTCTTCTAGCGGGTTATCTGAGTCTTTGTCGGGCCGTTCGAAACGCGGATCACTCCTGCTCTCCGATCGGGATCGGGAAAGAGAACGGGAAAGGGAAAGGGAGAAGGAGCCAATTTTGCAGCCCCCTGTGCTGGGGATCCAGCCTGCGCTTATCTCGGCCACTTTCCCCCCGAAAGGACGGCCAACAAAATACGTGTGGATAGTGCGGAGGTGGCTGAAGGGCATCCCAGAGAGCCTGCTCGGAGGCGTGCGTGATAAGCTGCAGGAAGTGCGGCTAGGCGCGGGGGTGAGCGTCGCGGGGACGGGGATTGAGCAGATGGTGGAGGTGCGTTTCGAGTGGGTGCGCGGACGGAGTGCGAGGCGGGGGCGGCGCGGGGCGCGGGGCGAACGAAATGGGGCTGGGAGTCGCTCACGAGACGGAGAGCGCACGCGGAACAAGCGGCACAGCCTCGCCGTCTCGTCTGCTACGCCCTCCACAGCGTCGCTGCAGCACCAGCCGGTGTCCCCGCAGTCCCCTGCGAAGAAGCCGACGGGATCCCCGGCGGCTGTGCGCCGCTCGCTTGACTCGCATCGGTCGGCATCGCCTGCGCGCGCGAGCATACTTACGAGCACGACGAGCACGGGCGAGCGGGATGGGGACGATGGAGACAGTAGCGATCCCGAGGACTCAGAGACGCCGTGGACATGTACGCTCGTCGTCCGCCGGCTTGGGCCTGCGCCATCGTCTCACTTGCCAGCATCTCCCTCGCCGCCATCATCCGCACCTCAACAGCAGGGCCAAGCGCGAGACGGCACACTACGCATAAAGGTCGCGGCCGTCGTTCCTACGCCTCACCACCCGAAGGTCGTCGCGCTGCTCAAGGTGCCCTTCCCCCTCCCCGACATCGAAGTCGAGCACGTCTCAGCACGAAAGCGCGTCGTCTCCGCTGCCGGAGTCGCACGGCCGACCCTTCCATCCGCTACGTCCCCGACCCTGTTCTCCCCCGGACCTCCCATCGCAAGCTCGTACAGCCCTAGCAAGGCGAGCGGCGGGATCGGGAAGGCGTTCTCGGGGTGGAACAACGGGGGAAACGGACATGGCGGCGGGGGGCCGGGGAAGGAGAACGAAGGCCTGATCTTGACCGCAGAGGAGATCAAGGACGTCGTGTCTTGCACGGGTCTCTGGCTCGTCGTGCGGGAGGCGTTCGGAGGCGTCGGACGCGTGAGCAGGAAAGGCGATGGGTGGAGATTGCGCGGATGATCGCCTGTGAGATGAGACCGACACAGCGCTGTATCTCGGACGACCGGGTTATGAAGTGATCTATTTCGGGTTTGGGGGCGCGTGAGGTGCAATGGCTTGGTATTGTAGTAATGTCTTTCGTCTGTATCTATCCTGTGTCATTCCGTCCGCCATGCGCATTTTATTTTTACTGTCGCCGTTCGAGTGCATATATTCCATAGCGTACTGTGTTCCGTGCACGTGTATACACTAGGGCATATCAAATCTACCATCCTGCACTTGTGGATTTCCGGTCGGCTGAAATATCCTCTTGGGGATTTTTGAAGGGAGCACTCGTGCCATCCCGCGGAAACACGTTGGCGTATGAGTGATTAAATTATAAAACAGGGCAGCTTGCAATCTTGCCTCGGGGGCTACTGTCACTCTTCAGACCCCTGGATCACATTCGTCAGACACTCAACAGAACAGCTGAATCTGTTGTAGACGCGTCGCCAACGCAGAATTGCAACTTGGGATGCTCGGGCCCCACTTTTTTTTTTTTTTTATTTTTAATTCACCAGGTTTATACTCCATACGGCGTAGGTACATGTAGAGTAATAATGATAGTAAGTGGGCATCCGCGCCCGCATGAGCAGCACACCTACAGTTTTCAGTGGCCTCGTTATGTGGCGTGGGCATGTAATCCAGCTAGGCCTGCAAAAGGAAGGGTACAGTCATCCGTAGGAAGCCATACCCGACCCTCGCCCGACCCGCTTTTCACGCTCTCTGTGTTTACCCAGCCCAGTGATCCTGTTCCGTCAGTAATACACCCTAAGAACTGAGTGTAGCCCTACAGGTTTCAGGCCTCAATTATCGTGCAGGTAGACATGGGGGTCATCGCGGATACTGGGTTCCGCTATCCCCTCGTCTACCCAATTATGGTATAGTTCAAACACCTTTGCTTCGGCATCATACCATTCGCAGAAATCACGGTATTTTCCACCCAGGGCAGTGGTCATTCCGGGATCTAAATGTCGGTCCGCATGGAACCGCTGCCATGCCGCTTGTCTTCTGACCGTGTGGCACATCAGGCGAGCACAAGTGAATGTTCTCGTTCATGCAGCTTCAGCTTCAAGCAGAGATTCCACCAGAATTTCCGCCCAATCAAAGGTGGAGACCATCAGGTTGAGCCAAAGGAACTCCATAATGTCATCCAGGGTCCATCCCCTCTGTTCAGGGGGCCCCATCAGAAGCGGGTCATGAGGACCCTGTTGGCACTTTGTTCTAACCCAAAATGGGCAGTCAAAGAGCACATGTTCCCGGGTTTCCTCCTCTCCGCATAAGCAAAGGTGGGGGCCTGGGATATTGAACCTAGAACGGTATTCGCCGCTTGGGAAATGGTTGGTGAGCACACAGCATACGTGTGCCACCTCCTTGTTGGACTTGCCAGCTGCCTTCAGGACCCACATACCCTTAGCTGTGGTTTCGTGCAGCGGTAGGGCGTCTTCGGTTACTTTCCATAACCAGCGACCACAATAGCTGGGATTGTCGACTACAGTCCCCCAGCGCTTTTTGACCCTTGCCTTGATGCGAGCGAGGGCCATTGATTGTGAGATGAATTCTGGTTGTGGATCATCCAATGCTTTCTTCGTGAGTTCATCAACGAACTCGTTCTGAAAAATGCCTTTGTGAGATGGTACCCAAAAAAGGACTATGCGTCGGCGTTCATCCGCATCGAGGAATGCTCGGACGTGTTGTGAAGCCATGACCGCCGCCATCTGCGACGGTCTGACTTCCGGCCTGAAGATTCGTTCGAGTGCTGATTGGTTATCAGAACAGACTATAAGGGTGGTGATGTGAGCAGGAACGTCACGGACCGCTTCACGTAGCCCGCGCGCTAATGCCAGCATCTCCGCATCAAAGCTTTGGACCTTGCCGGGCCCGAACTTTCCATGGGCAACATGGTCTTCCCTGTCAATGACGAGCCACACGCTACCAGATCTCACTGCCGGCGCATTTGCATATGACCCATCGGTGAACAACATTCGCCCTTCTGGTTGGGCCAACTGGCACCGGAATTCCGGCCACCAAGTGAACTTCAACCAGTCGGCGAATTCAGGTGAACGTTTGTTTGGACCTTTTCTGTCCAAAAACACCTGCTCGAAGCGATCAATGTACTGATCCACGACCTGATCTCCGGGCCGCGCTGATACGATCTAGGGGACCCTGGTACCTAGGGAGTGCTCCGCAATGTGGCTGGGAGGTAGTGTGATAACTGTGGGGATGTGAGGGTAGGAGCTACAATCTGTATGATACCGGGAAACCTGTATGTCTTGTTTTTGTAAGTGGGGGAGTAAGGGGTCAAGGGTCCTGCACAACAGGATCTTGTTCCTAAGTGCTATACAATCCCTAAGGCCTTGTGAGGCCCTCCGAAGTACGTGAAGTCCTTCGAGGTTCTGCGAAGTCCCTCGAAGTTTTAGCTAAATCGCATGAGCTGACTTCGTAGGCTGTATGGAGTTAGGGAGCGATAAGCCAATAGACTATAGTTTCAACTAAGTGGCAGAGGGTACGAGACTGCTGCAAAGTCTTTTTAGCTAGAGTTAGCTAAAGGGCGTAAGGCTTAGAGGTTTGTTAGAGCGAGGTGGGCAAGGTTTGGCTAGTGTAGGAGACCTGTAGGAGAGGTCAGAGAGTTCGAGGGCGTAGAGAGATGTACTATAGCCTGTAATGAAGGCTATGGGAGAGTCGTAGGGCTATTCGTAGGGCGTAGAGATGGTGCAACGTGAGCCTAAGGGTATAACTGAGGCGGAGGCCCACCGGTGATACGACCTAGGGGACCCTGGTACCTAGGGAGTGCTCCGCAACGTGGCTGTGGGGTAGTGTGATAACTGTGAGGGTGTGAGGGTAGGAGCTACAACCTGTATGATACCGGGAAACCTGTATGTCTTGTTTTTGTAAGTAGGGGAGTAAGGGGTCAAGGGTCCTGCACAACAGGATCTTGTTCCTAAGTGCTATACTATCCCTAAGGCCTTGCGAGGCCCTCCGAAGTACGCGAAGTTCTTCGAGATTTTGCAAAGTCCTTCGAAGTTTTAGCCAAATCGCGCGAGCTGACTTCGTAGATGCTGTGAAGTCCTTTTAGCTAGAGTTAGATAAAGGGCGTAAGGTTTAGAGGTTTGTTAGAGCGAGGTGGGCAAGGTTTGGCTAGCGTAGGAGACCTGTAGGAGAGGTCGGAGAGTTCGAGGGCGTAGGGAGATGTACTATAGCCTGTAACTAAGGCTATGGGAGAGTCGTAGGGCTATTCGTAGGACGTAGGGATGACGCAACGTGAGCCTAAGGGTATAACTAAGGCGGAGGCCCACCGGATAGGTGCTATAAGAGGTGCTGAAGGGTGCGAAGTCACGGCGACTTTCGTAGATCGTAGTGCGTAGTTCGGGAAGCGTAGACGTGGTTCGTAGATATATCGCGAGCGTAGACGTAGTTCAAAGGTACTGAAATGAAGCTGGGGTGGAGACTTAGGGACCTTAGGACCGTTCCTAAGGTTGTACTCGCGGCGCTTTCCTGAGATCGGAGCTACAGGGGAACTGGTATTCCAAAGAGAGAAGCGTGCACTGAGGGGTCTCTGTCGTACATAGTAAACTACCTCTGACTAAATAGGGGAGCGTGAGGTGAACTATTCTTGCGCGAAGTGATCCTTACGAGTCCGAAATGTGTCCTAAAACGCATGGACTCCAAAGTGAACACGAGGGGGATAGGAACTAATTAGGAACTGAAACAGGGGAACTACGAACGGTAGAAAGGTGACCAACTTCATTCACGAGGGCGGGATGACTATCCGAGAGCAGCCATGCGCCGTGATCACCTATCTTAGCGGGCTAAGAGCGCACGAAGTTCTTAGCAGCGGGACTTGGCCTAATCGGGGCAGGAGGTGTCCTAACTGGGTGGAGGGTCATATGGGTACGCCCTAGGATGACCTTATGGCATAGGATCGAGACCCATGGGGGTGCACAAGGCTTCCTAAGTCCAATTTCCGGAACTTCGGACCGTTTCGGAGCCTATCGGAGGTAGCTGCAATCACAAGAGCTAGGAGAGACTTAGCTAAGACTTCTTAGCTAAGCCCGGGATGAGTGACGTTGTAGATAGGACCTAGATCCAATGGAACAGTATGGGAGGGCCGGCAGTGTCCGATAGTGGACTTAGCAGGAGTTAGGGACTTCGCGTCTAGCATTCGAAATCTCGTAGCACCTCGTGTGACTTCGCAAGACTTCGTAGGGTGTTAGGAGGGTTTAGGAAGGAGAGGGGGAGTTAGGAATATTATAGGAACCTATCCCTCCTGTCGTAGGCTGTAGGAGAGTCTTAGAGTGGTCGGTTGGGGGATCAGAAAGTTCCTAAAATCGCGATTCGGGGCCCAGGAGGCTACGGGACTCATCACCGGATAGATGCTATAAGAGGTGCTGAAGGGTGCGAAGTCACGGCGACTTTCGTAGATCGTAGTGCGTAGTTCGGGAAGCGTAGACGTGGTTCGTAGATATATCGCGAGCGTAGACGTAGTTCAAAGGTACTGAAACGAAGCTGGGGTGGAGACTTAGGGACCTTAGGACCGTTTCTAAGGTTGTACTCGCGGCGCTTTCCTGAGATCGGAGTTACAGGGGAACTGGTATTCCAAAGAGAGAAGCGTGCACTGAGGGGTCTCTGTCGTACATAGTAAACTACCTCTGACTAAATAGGGGAGTGTGAGGTGAACTATTCTTGCGCGAAGTGATCCTTACGAGTCCGAAATGTGTACTAAGGCGCATGGGCTCCGAAGTGAACACGAGGAGGATAGGACCTAAATAGGAACTGAAACAGGGGAACTACGAATGGTAGAAAGGTGACCAAGTTCATTCACGAGGGTGGGATGACTATCCGAGAGCAGCCATGCACTGTGATCAACTATCTTAGTAGGCTAAGAGTGTACGAAGTTCTTAGCAGCGGGACTTGGCCTAATCGGGGTAGGAGATGTCCTAAATGGGTGGAGGATCATATGGATGCGCCCTAGGATGACCTTATGGCATAGGATTGAGACCCATGGGTGCACAAGGCTTCCTAAGTCCAGCTTCCGGAACTTCGGACCATTTCGGAGCCTATCGGAGATAGCTGCAATCACAAGAGCTAGGAGAGACTTAGCTAAGACTTCTTAGCTAAGCCCGGGATGAGTGACGTAGTAGGTAGGACCTAGATCCAATAGAACAGTATGGGAGGGCCGGCAGTGTCCGATAGTGGACTTAGCAGGAGTTAGGGACTTCGTGGCTAGCATTTGAAACCTCGTAGCACCTTGTGTGACTTTGCAAGACTTCGTAGGGTGTTAGAGGGGTTTAGGAAGGAAAGGAGGTGTTAGGAATATTATAGGAACCTATCCCACCTGTCGTAGGCTGTAGAAGAGTCTTAGAATGGTCAGTTGGGGGATTAGAAAGCTCCTAAAATCGCGATTTGGGGCTCAGGAGGCTACGGGACTCATCAGCACCTCCGGATGGAGTGGTGCAAAGTCTTCTGATGACTGCCGCCCGATGCGATCTATGAACGTCATGGGGGTGACAGCCTGTTTTTTGCCACGACGCGAATTAAGCGGCCATGGTGCAGTAATATTAGTGACGTTGGTCGCCCAATAAGGTGGAAGGGCAGCCCTCATTGGGTGCCCTTCATGAACTCGTCACGCTCTAAGCGCAGCTTTTTCCATGTACCGGTCGACCTGGATGTGGATGGGTACCAACCCACCCAACATCTCCATCGCCCCGATTGGTGTGATCTTAAAGCATCTGGTCACCCACCGAGCTGCCCTAGACTGAGCGGTCTGTAATTCTTTTGCAGCCCATTTGAGGCCCTTCCATTGTGGGTTCCACCACAGTTGAGCTCCATATAGCATCAACGGTACGACGTGTGCAATATAGAGCCACCGCTTGTTGATGGGATGGAATCCACGTGCCGAGTTCCCGAGCATACGGAGTGCGTTGCACGTGCTAGCCACCTTATTGGCATAAAACCGCACGTGTGCATGGAAGCTAAGCTTGGGGTCCAAGAAGAACCCAAGGTAGCGCATAGTGTCCTTCGCTTGCAAAGTGACATCATGTCCATCGGTCCGAATGGTTAGATCCAGACCAAGGGGTCGAGAAGTTGAATACCCCTTCTGGCGCTTCCAGAAGTGCATCAACTCCAGCTTGTCTCCTTCGACTCCTAAGCCTAAACGGTTCAGATTGCCGACAAGATCATGGAAGACATCCGCCAAAATAACGTTGTTCTTCAGCACAAGGGCTTGTGGGCTGTCATCAGCAGCCTTCAGCGAAGCCGCCATGATGAGACCATCGTCCACATAGAACTGGGTCCCCGTACGGCCTGGCTGTACCAAATGGACGGGCGCCCACTTGTGTATAACCGGTGCAATGTAAACCCCAGATAGAATCGGGGATAAGCTTGATCCCTGGCCAACTCCGACATCAAATTCGGATGGATTGGTCAGGGTACCATTGAACAGGAATCAGGTTTTTCGCCTGATCAAGTAATTTGCCATGAAATTACAGAGCTTGCTATTGAAGCCCTGCTTTCGCATGATTCCTACCAGCGCATCATGGTTGATGGATGGGTAGAACTGTGACACATCGAGCAAAAGCACCGATGGGATAAGGTTTCGTGCCCATGCCTCTTTGACATTGTGCACAAGCTGGATGCCAGCGTCGGTGGTGCTATGCTGCATAGCCCCACCGAACTGGCATGGGTGTAGGATTCCCCATTTCTGGGCATCCCACTGCATTCATTTGGCAATGATCTTTTCGAACAACTTGCCAAAGCAATTCAGCAAGCAGATAGGCCTGTAGGCCTTCGCTAGTGTATAGTCTGGTTTGTTCAGTTTGGGCAGAACCACCGTGACAGACCGCTTGAAGATGCTCGGATAAACCTCGAAATCGAGGCAAGCATTATAATACGCATGCAGCCATTGCCATACGTGTATACCGAGATCAGTTTTGACGTCCTCCTCGGAGCGCTCGATCCGATCCACCAACCACTTGATCCACATCCAGTTTACGTGATCAGGACCGGGTGTGGAGGTATTGCTAGTGGATTTGAGATTCTCACAAATCTCAAACTCGCTAATGTCTGGCAGAGTCAACTCCTCCTTTTGAGGAATTTCGTCTACAAATGACAAATCCACCGGCTGTGGGTTAGCGGGTGTGAATTGAGCTTGAAAAGCACGACTGAGATCAACCGCACTTTGAACTGGCACACCATCAGCTTGGCGCAGCTGGATAGTGGCCTCTTGCTGTCTCGGCTTTGTCCAAGCGACAAAGTCCGAGATCAGTTGGGGATTGGATTCATCCATAATCTGATCAAAGTGTGCTCGCTTCGCCCGCTTCGTTGCAAGGCGAAGTGTTGCACATTGTTTATGCCATTCAGACCAAAGTTCGGCAGCAACATCATATGCATCTACAGTGGCCTGGGCTCCAGGTCCCAACTGATGACGTAGGTAGCAATACTGCCCAAACGCCGTACTGAGGCGGTGCTGGGTGTTCACAAGCTTAGTGGCCGCTGATGAGTCCCGTAGCCTCCTGGGCCCCGAATCGCGATTTTAGGAGCTTTCTGATCCCCCAACCGACCACTCTAAGACTCTCCTACAGCCTACGACAGGAGGGATAGGTTCCTATAATATTCCTAACGCCCCCTCTCCTTCCTAAACCCTCCTAACACCCTACAAAGTCTTGCGAAGTCACACGAGGTGCTACGAGATTTCGAATGCTAGACGCGAAGTCCCTAACTCCTGCTAAGTCCACTATCGGACACTGCCGGTCCTCCCATACTGTTCCATTGGATCTAGGTCCTATCTACTACGTCACTCATCCCGGGCTTAGCTAAGTCTCTCCTAGCTCTTGTGATTGCAGCTACCTCCGATAGGCTCCGAAATGGTCCGAAGTCCCGGAAGTTGGACTTAGGAAGCCTTGTGCACCCCCATGGGTCTCGATCCTACGCCATAAGGTCATCCTAGGGCGTATTCATATGGCCCTCCACCCAGTTAGGACACCTCCTACCCCGATTAGGTCAAGTCCCGCTGCTAAGAACTTTGTGCGCTCTTAGCCCGCTAAGATAGGTGATCACGGCGCATGGCTGCTCTCGGATAGTCATCCCGCCCTCGTGAATGAAGTTGGTCACCTTTCTACCGTTCGTAGTTCCCCTGTTTCAGTTCCTAATTAGTTCCTATCCCCCTCGTGTTCACTTTGGAGTCCATGCGTTTTAGGACACATTTCGGACTCGTAAGGATCACTTCGCGCAAGATTAGTTCACCTCACGCTCCCCTATTTAGTCAGAGGTAGTTTACTATGTACGACAGAGACCCCTCAGTGCACGCTTCTCTCTTTGGAATACCAGTTCCCCTGTAGCTCCGATCTCAGGAAAGCGCCGCGAGTACAACCTTAGGAACGGTCCTAAGGTCCCTAAGTCTCCACCCCAGCTTCATTTCAGTACCTTTGAACTACGTCTACGCTCGCGATATATCTACGAACCACGTCTACGCTTCCCGAACTACGCACTACGATCTACGAAAGTCGCCGTGACTTCGCACCCTTCAGCACCTCTTATAGCACCTATCCGGTGGGCCTCCGCCTTAGTTATACCCTTAGGCTCACGTTGCGTCATCCCTACGTCCTACGAATAGCCCTACGACTCTCCCATAGCCTTAGTTACAGGCTATAGTACATCTCCCTACGCCCTCGAACTCTCCGACCTCTCCTACAGGTCTCCTACGCTAGCCAAACCTTGCCCACCTCGCTCTAACAAACCTCTAAACCTTACGCCCTTTATCTAACTCTAGCTAAAAGGACTTCACAGCATCTACGAAGTCAGCTCGCGCGATTTGGCTAAAACTTCGAAGGACTTTGCAAAATCTCGAAGAACTTCGCGTACTTCGGAGGGCCTCGCAAGGCCTTAGGGATAGTATAGCACTTAGGAACAAGATCCTGTTGTGCAGGACCCTTGACCCCTTACTCCCCTACTTACAAAAACAAGACATACAGGTTTCCCGGTATCATACAGGTTGTAGCTCCTACCCTCACACCCTCACAGTTATCACACTACCCCCAGCCACGTTGCGGAGCACTCCCTAGGTACCAGGGTCCCCTAGGTCGTATCATTTCTGGAGCCCACCACGAGGGGGAGCAGTCAAGATTTCATTGCCTTCAGATCATCCTACGTCTAACCAGTCCTCTCCGAGAAACAGCGATCAGTTACTATCCGAGTTCTTTCAGGTCGGCTATCGTTACTATACTCAAGCAGGCCTTCCATGAAGCACCTCTTCGTGAACACCTACGACTATCCCCTCCGATATCATTTCTACACTCGAATCTTTCGAATCGACCCCCGACTTCGAGGCTCTTTTCGAAGGGTCTCTAGACACGCTTACCACGTCCGAAGACTCACCAATTGAGGACTTCGAACCTCAGTCCACGTCCCCTGAGCTTCCTAACACCTCCGAAGAAAGTGGTCCTTCTTCAGCGTCTGACCCTATCTTAGTCCATTTACCGGAATCCCCTCAGCTATCCTCTACGCTCCCATCAGCTTCGCGTTCCCCTCCGATTCCTTCTATTACACTTGCCGACGCTTCTACGACCCAATCTTCTTCAGCTAGCATCAACTCAGCTTCGAACCCATCTTTGACCGCACCCACTTTAGCTAATCCCCTAAATCCTATTTCTGTGTCAACCATGAACGCACCTCCACTCATGCCACCTCGAGGAGATCGTACATCCCCCACCTTCGATCCTGACCAGCCTAGGACCATCCGAAGGTATTTCCAGGACTTAGAGTCACTTTTTGTCCGCTGCCAGATAGCGGATGAGGCGACGAAGAAACACTGGACTACTCGCTACCCTCCTATCGATGTTTCGGACCTATGGGAGTCCCTCCCTGAGTGTTCCGATGTCACGAAGACCTACGAAGACTTCAAGAAGGAGATTAGAAGCCTCTACCCAGGCACAGAGGACGATAGAATGTGGTCTATGTCTGACTTGGATCAGTTGATAGGAGAACGTGCTAGAATTGGAATCAACAATGCGGCAGACTTAGGAAGCTTCTATCGTGAGTTTTATGCCATCACGAAGTATCTAATTTCGAAAAATAGGTTGTCTACTATCGAGCAAAGCCGTGCTTTCGCGAGGGCCTTCCAGCCTTCGCTATGGGCTCGCGTGTCTACTAGGTTACAGCTAAAGTTCCCTGATCACTTACCCGATGATCCCTACACCTTGGACCAGCTACATAGTGCAGCGAAGTTCGTACTCCTTGGTACTTCTACGACTCTTACCTCTGCTACGACTGTAACTGCTTCGACCACTGCCGTGCCCGTGGGGGGCTCATCGCTAAAGATAGAGGATCTACAGACGTTCGCAGAGATCCTCACGAAGTCCGTAACCAGTGCGCTAGCTCCTGTTCTTGTGAACCAGCGACCCCCTCGATTGGACAGCTCGCGCAGCGAGCACACTCATGTAGAAGGCCAGTACTGTCACTATTGTGGAGACATGGACTGCTGCACTAGGTGTTGCAAGCACATCGAGCAAGACATCAAGGATGGCAAGTGCAAGCGCAACCCAGATGGAAAGATAGTACTGTCAAATGGAAATTTCGTACCCAGAACGATCCCAGGACGTACGATTCGCGATAGGCTTTACGAATATCATCGACGAAATGGCACGAATTCCTCCCCACAGCTCCTATTCGAAATCGACAATCGCCTAAATGTGCCTGCATTCTCACTATCCGCCGAGGATCGTATAGCCGCTTTAGAACACGAGATTTACCAACTTCGGAGACGTCGCGAAGTCTTCGATGGTGTGGAAGTACCCCAGCGCAGAAGGCAGGGTGCTCCTAACGTGCAGTCTGATCCTAGAAACCCACCCATAGCCAACGCACCTTCGATAGGATGCGCTCAGCATCCAGTAGTGGATCCCCCTGCTAACCAAGATGCCCCAGTAGCAGAGGCACAGAACCAGACCCCTCCTATCATTCTAAGGCGATCCAATTATCCTTCTAATTCAGCGCCGTCGCCTCCGAAGCCTGCGAATGTGTCCGATCCACACACGAACTCATCGGAGCATGTCTCGTCTACACCTAACGTACCAGCCCAACCAGCATCACAGGCAGCCATTCCACCGCCCACTCCACCAGTACATCCTTTTGCTAATGCTCGAGATGCTACTTACACACCTCCGAATCTTCGAAATTTCGCAGCAGCTCCGAAGCCTACAGCAGACAAGGGCAAGGACGTGGCCTATAAGACGATCACACCGGTTCATCAGGAGAAACTTACAGAGGAAATATTCGCGTGATCTATGAGAACACCAGTGGTTACACTAACACCCGAGGAGCTACTATCTATATCCCCGGATGTTCGTGCGTGATATCGCGAGGCTATCACCCCTAAACGTGTGCCTATGGATCCTAAGGCTACTCATATGGCTCAAATTACGGAACTCTCAGACGATCTCGCTTCTAAAACGACGCTAGCAACCTCCAAACTATCGTGCCACGGTGAACCCCTTGTCCCTGGTTCGACCATCATTCCAGACCCCTACGAAACGTACTTACGACACGTACCCGAAAAGGAAGAACCCTCCGAAATCATAGTAGCCCGCGACTCGAACTCTATCCGTTCTATTGAAGCCCTAATCGACAACAAAGAGCGAATTGAATGCATCGTGGACCCTGGGTCACAAGTGGTTGCGATGTCAGAGCAAGTCTGTCATGCCTTAGGGCTAATCTACGACCCTTCTGTGCAGCTAAATATGCGGTCTGCTAATGGCAGTATTGACCGTTCCTTAGGACTGGTTCGAAACGTCTCGTTCCAAGTAGGCGACATTGTGTTGTACCTACAGATGCACATCATACGCAATCCCTCCTACGATATTCTTCTAGGCCGTCTCTTCGATGTGGTAACTGAGAGTGTGGTTAAGAACTTCGGAAACGAGGAGCAGACCATCACGATCGTATGCCCGAACACGAGCGAAGTCGCGACCATCCCTACGATGCCTCGAGGACGTCAAAAGTTCTTACCAGCCCATCATCATAGTTGCCCCCACGCGAACTCTTCGAATCATTTGCGATCGGGTTTTTAGACTTCGAGGATTTGAGAAATCAAGGAGAGGTCGCCCTGGTCGTTGAGTACGAATCCGATACCCCTAAAATCGTGTCTTTCGCTGCTGTAAATGCAGCAGATAACAATTCTGTTCCTGCGCTCTATCTATCAGTCTCTAACTCTGTGTCTAGCTATCTGCAGTCTCTCTATTTTAGCGAAACTTCGAAAGTCTCGGAAGGTCCTGCTGATCATACTAGGTGGCTATCTGGCTTTCTAGCAGCAGCAACACCGCCCGAGGCTCCCTCCCTTTCACACGATAATCCAAATTCTCTCCCTATGCTTTCGCTTTCCGCCTCTAGAAACATATCCTCTATCCCCATCCCAGGTCCCAGGAACGCTACAAAGGTCACGAAGTTAGCCCGAAGACCTTCCCTTGCTCCTAATCCGATGGTATCCCTTCCTAAGTTGTCAGATTCTTCCCCTATTCCTACATTTGCAGCATCAAAAAAGAAGTACAAGCCTGTAGCGCTGAAGACTCGCCCTATTCTGGGAGCTTTGGACAAACGATTCCGAATCATTCGCGAAATTAAAGGCGACCCTTTAGCGACGATGCCTACCCTATCACCGACTCCACCACCTTTCGAACCTACTTCGCGATATACGCAAGAACAGCACGATCTCACGGACAAGCTACACAGCGGAGACTTCCTACAACCAGCAGAGAGGGACCTCCTACATCACTTTATGACCCTACATGCTGATGCGTTGATGAGTCCCGTAGCCTCCTGGCCCCCGAATCGCGATTTTAGGAGCTTTCTAATCCCCCAACCGACCACTCTAAGACTCTCCTACAGCCTACGACAGGAGGGATAGGTTCCTATAATATTCCTGACGCCCCCTCTCCTTCCTAAACCCTCCTAACACCCTACGAAGTCTTGCGAAGTCACACGAGGTGCTACGAGATTTCGAATGCTAGACGCGAAGTCCCTAACTCCTGCTAAGTCCACTATCGGACACTGCCGGCCCTCCCATACTGTTCCATTGGATCTAGGTCCTATCTACTACGTCACTCATCCCAGGCTTAGCTAAGAAGTCTTAGCTAAGTCTCTCCTAGCTCTTGTGATTGCAGCTACCTCCGATAGGCTCCGAAACGGTCCGAAGTTCCGGAAGTTGGACTTAGGAAGCCTTGTGCACCCCCATGGGTCTCGATCCTATGCCATAAGGTCATCCTAGGACGTACCCATATGACCCTCCACCCATTTAGGACACCTCCTGCCCCGATTAGGCCAAGTCCCGCTGCTAAGGACTTCGTGCGCTCTTAGCCCACTAAGATAGGAGATCACGGCGCATGGCTGCTCTCGGATAGTCATCCCGCCCTCGTGAATGAAGTTTGTCACCTTTCTACCATTCGTAGTTCCCCTGTTTCAGTTCCTAATTAGTTCCTATCCCCCTCGTGTTCACTTCGGAGTCCATGCGTTTTAGTACACATTTCGGACTCGTAAGGATCGCTTCGCGCAAGATTAGTTCACCTCACGTTCCCCTATTTAGTCAGAGGTAGTTTACTATGTACAAGAGAGACCCCTCAGTGTACGCTTCTCTCTTTGGAATACCAGTTCCCCTGTAGCTCCGATCTCAGGAAAGCGCCGCGAGTACAACCTTAGGAACGGTCCCAAGGTCCCTAAGTCTCCACCCCAGCTCCGTTTCAGTACCTTTGAACTACGTCTACGCTCGCGATATATCTACGAACTACGTCTACGCTTCCCGAACTACGCACTACGATCTACGAAAGTCGCCGTGACTTCGCACCCTTCGGCACCTCTTATAGCACCTATCCGGTGGGCCTCCGCCTTAGTTATACCCTTAGGCTCACGTTGCGTTATCCCTACGTCCTACGAATAGCCCTACGACCCTCCCATAGCCTTAGTTACAGGCTATAGTACATCTCTCAAAGCCCTCGAACTCTCCGACCTCTCCTACAGGTCTCCTACGCTAGCCAAACCTCGCCCACTTCGCTCTAACAAACTCCAAAAACCTTACGCCCTTTAGCTAACTCTAACCAGAAGGACTTCGCAGCATCTACGAAGTCAGCTCGCGCGATTTAGCTAAAACTTCGAAGGGCTTCGCAAAACCTCGAAGAACTTCGCATACTTCGGAGGGCCTCGCAAGGCCTTAGGGATAGTATAGCACTTAGGAACAAGATCCTGTTGTGCAGGACCCTTGACCCCTTACTCCCCTACTTACAAAAACAAGACATACAGGTTTCCCGGTATCATACAGGTTGTAGCTCCTACCCTCACACCCTCACAGTTATCACACTACCCCCAGCCACGTTGCGGAGCACTCCCTAGGTACCAGGGTCCCCTAGGTCGTATCATTTCTGGAGCCCACCGCGAGGGGGAGCAGTCAAGATTTCATTGCCTTCAGATCATCCTACGTCTAACCAGTCCTCTCCGAGAAACAGCGATCAGTTACTATCCGAGTTCTTTCAGGTCGGCTATCGTTACTATACTCAAGCAGGCCTTCCACGAAGCACCTCTTTGCGAACACCTACGACTATCCCCTCCGATATCATTTCTACACTCGAATCTTCCGAATCGACCCCCGACTTTGAGGCTCTTTTCGAAGGGTCTCTAGACACGCTTACCACGTCCGAAGACTCACCAATTGAGGACTTCGAACCTCAGTCCACGTCCCCTGAGCTTCCTAACACCTCCGAAGGAAGCGGTCCTTCTTTAGCGTCTGACCCTATCTTAGTCCATTTACCAGAATCCCCTCAGCTATCCCCTACGCTCCCATCAGCTTCGCGTTCCCCTCCGATTCCTTCTATTACACTTTCCGACGCTTCTACGACCCAATCTTCTTCAGCTAGCATCAACTCAGCTTCGAACCCATCTTTGACCGCACCCACTTTAGCTAATCCCCTAAATCCTACTTCTGTGTCAACCATGAACGCACCTCCACTCATGCCGCCCCGAGGAGATCGTACATCCCCCACCTTCGATCCTGACCAGCCTAGGACCATCCGAAGGTATTTCCAGGACTTAGAGTCACTTTTTGTCCGCTGCCAGATAGCGGATGAGGCGACGAAGAAACACTGGACTACTCGCTACCCTCCTATCGATGTTTCGGACCTATGGGAGTCCCTCCCTGAGTGTTCCGATGTCACGAAGACCTACGAAGACTTCAAGAAGGAGATTAGAAGCCTCTACCCAGGCACAGAGGACGATAGAATGTGGTCTATGTCTGACTTGGATCAGTTGATAGGAGAACGTGCTAGAATTGGAATCAACAATGCGGCAGACTTAGGAAGCTTCTATCGTGAGTTTTATGCCATCACGAAGTATCTAATTTCGAAAAATAGGTTGTCTACTATCGAGCAAAGCCGTGCTTTCGCGAGGGCCTTCCAGCCTTCGCTATGGGCTCGCGTGTCTACTAGGTTACAGCTAAAGTTCCCTGATCACTTACCCGATGATCCCTACACCTTGGACCAGCTACATAGCGCGGCGAAGTTCGTACTCCTTGGTACTTCTACGACTCTTACCTCTGCTACGACTGTAACTACTTCGCCCACTGCCGTGCCCGTGGGGGGCTCATCGCTAAAGATAGAGGATCTACAGACGTTCGCGGAGATCCTCACGAAGTCCGTAACCAGTGCGCTAGCTCCTGTTCTTGCGAACCAGCGACCCCCTCGATTGGACAGCTCGCGCGGCGAGCACACTCATGTAGAAGGCCAGTACTGTCACTATTGCGGGGACTTGGACTGCTGCACTAGGTGTTGCAAGCACATTGAGCAAGACATCAAGGATGGCAAGTGCAAGCGCAACCCAGATGGAAAGATAGTGCTGCCAAATGGAAATTTCGTACCCAGAACGATCCCAGGACGTACGATTCGCGATAGGCTTTACGAATATCATCAACGAAATGGCACGAATTCCTCCCCACAGCTCCTATTCGAAATCGACAATCGCCTAAATGTGCCCGCATTCTCACTATCTGCCGAGGATCGTATAGCCGCTTTAGAACACGAGATTTACCAACTTCGGAGACGTCGCGAAGTCTTCGATGGTGTGGAAGTACCCCAGCGCAGAAGGCAGGGTGCTCCTAACGCGCAGTCTGATCCTAGAAACCCACCCATAGCCAACGCACCTCCGATAGGACACGATCGGCATCCGGTAGTGGATCCCCCTGCTAACCAAGATGCCCCAGTGGCAGAGACGCAGAACCAGACCCCTCCTACCATTCTAAGGCGATCCAATTATCCTTCTAATTCAGCACCTTCGCCTCCGAAGCCTGCGAATGCGTCCGATCCGCCCACGAACTCATCGGAGCATGCCTCGTCTACACCTAACGTACCAGCCCAACCAGCATCACAGGCAGCCATTCCACCGCCCGCTCCACCAGTACATCCTTTCGCTAATGCTCGAGATGCTACTTACGCACCTCCGAATCTTCGAAATTTCGCAGCAGCTCCGAAGCCTACAGCAGATAAAGGCAAGGACGTGGCCTATAAGACGATCACACCGGTTCACCAGGAGAAACTTACAGAGGAAATATTCGCGCGATCTATGAGAACACCAGTGGTTACACTAATGCCCGAGGAGCTACTATCTATATCCCCGGATGTTCGTGCGCGATATCGCGAAGCTATCACCCCTAAACGTGTGCCTATGGATCCTAAGGCTACTCATATGGCTCAAATTACGGAACTCTCAGACGATCTCGCTTCTAAAACGACGCTAGCAACCTCCGAACTATCGTGCCACGGTGAACCCCTTGTCCCTGGTTCGACCATAATTCCAGACCCCTACGAAACGTACTTACGACACGTACCCGGAAAGGAAGAACCCTCCGAAATTATAGTAGCCCGCGACTCGAACTCTATCCGTTCTATCGAAGCCCTAATCGACAACAAAGAGCGAATTGAATGCATCGTGGACCCTGGGTCACAAGTGGTTGCGATGTCAGAGCAAGTCTGTCATGCCTTAGGACTAATCTACGACCCTTCCGTGCAGCTAAATATGCAGTCTGCTAATGGCAGTATTGACCGTTCCTTAGGACTGGTTCGGAATGTCTCGTTCCAAGTAGGCGACATTGTGTTGTACCTACAGATACACGTCATACGCAATCCCTCCTACGATATCCTTCTAGGCCGACCCTTCGATGTGGTAACCGAGAGTGTGGTTAAGAACTTCGGAAACGAGGAGCAGACCATCACGATCGTATGCCCGAACACGAGCGAAGTCGCGACCATCCCTACGATGCCTCGAGGACGTCAAAAGTTCTTACCAGCCCATCATCATAGTTGCCCCCACGCGAACTCTTCGAATCATTTGCGATCGGGTTTTTAGATTTCGAGGATTTGAGAAATCAAGGAGAGGTCGCCCTGGTCGTTGAGTATGAATCCGATACCCCTAAAATCGTGTCTTTCGCTGCTGTAAATGCAGCAGATAACAATTCTGTTCCTGCGCTCTATCTATCAGTCTCTAACTCTGTGTCTAGCTATCTGCAGTCTCTCTATTTTAGCGAAACTTCGAAAGTCTCGGAAGGTCCTGCTGATCATACTAGGTGGCTATCTGGCTTTCTAGCAGCAGCAACACCGCACGAGGCTCCCTTCCTTTCACACGATAATCCGAATTCTCTCCCTATGCTTTCGCTTTCCGCCTCTAAAGACATATCCTCTATCCCCATTCCAGGTCCCAGGAACGCTACGAAGGTCACGAAGTCAGCCCGAAGACCCTCCCTTGCTCCTAATCCGATGGTATCCCTTCCTAAGTTGTCAGATTCTTCCCCTATTCCTACATTTGCAGCATCGAAAAAGAAGTACAAGCCTGTAGCGCTGAAGACTCGCCCTATTCTGGGAGCTTTGGACGAACGATTCCGAATCATTCGCGAAATTAAAGGCGACCCTTTAGCGACGATGCCTACCCTATCACCGACTCCACCACCTTTCGAACCTACTTCGCGATATACGCAAGAACGGCACGATCTCACGGACAAGCTACACAGTGGAGACTTCCTACAACCAGCAGAGAGGGACCTACTACATCATTTTATGACCCTACACGCTGATGCGTTCGCTTGGAATGACTCCGAAAGGGGGTGCTTCAAGCCGGAATACTTCCCTCCTATCGACTTTCCGGTAGTACCGCACACGCCATGGGTACAAAAGAACATTCCTATCCCACCCGGAATCTACAACGAAGTGTGCGCAATAATCAAAAAGAAGATCGCAGCTAGGGTCTACGAACCTTCGAATTCTTCCTATCGTTCACGATGGTTTTGTGTGGTGAAGAAAGACGGAAAGTCCCTACGCCTTGTACATAGTCTGGAACCCCTAAACGCTGTCACGATTCAACACTCAGGCGTTCCCCCGACTCCCGAACACCTCGCAGAACAGTTCGGAGGACGACCTTGTGGTGCTATGTTGGATCTATATGTAGGCTATGATGAACGCTTGATAGCGGAGACTTCGCGCGATCTTACGACATTTCAAACACCTTTCGGAGCTATGAGATTGGTCACTCTACCTATGGGATGGACCAACTCGGTCCCTATCTTCCACGATGATGTTACGCACATCCTACAGCCCGAAATTCCTCACCTAACGGTTCCCTATATCGACGATGTTCCGGTCAAAGGCCCTGAAAGTTCGTACGATCTCATACCTATTTCAGAGAACCCAGGCATTCGAAAGTTTGTTTGGGAACATTTTACGAACCTCAATAGGATAGTCACACGCATGCGCTACGCAGGAGGTACCTTTTCTGGAGTTAAAAGCATTCTAATTGCCCGCGAAATCACCGTTGTAGGGCATCGGTGTACTCCAGAAGGTCGCCTACCGGACGAGTCTCGTGTTGCAGCCATACGCAACTGGGGACCTTGTGCGACCCTATCTGACGTTCGAGCCTTTTTAGGAACCATTGGAGTGGTCCGTATCTTCATCCGAAACTTCGCGCATCGTGCAGATGCCTTAGTACGCCTAACGCGAAAGGCGGTACCCTTCGAATTTGGTCCAGCGCAAATCGCAGCGCAAGAGGACCTTAAGGATGCTTTGCTGTCCTCTCCAGCTCTCCGATCCATTAACTATTTGTCAGGTGCGCCCGTCATCTTAGCGGTTGACACCTCCTATATTGCAGTTGGCTATCACCTTTGCCAATGCGATGAGGACAACCCTAAAGTCCGATTCTACAATCGTTTCGGATCCATCACCCTAAATGATCGCGAGCGGAGGTTCTCGCAACCGAAGTTAGAGATCTACGGATTGTTTCGAGCACTTCGCGTACTACGAATCTACCTAATCGGAGTTAGGAACCTTATAGTGGAAGTGGACGCACGCTATATCAAAGGGATGTTGCAAAATCCGGACATCGCACCCAGCGCGAGTATAAATCGCTGGATCGTATCGATTCTAACATTCCATTTCAGCCTAGTACATGTACCAGGTACGATGCATGGACCAGATGGACTATCAAGACGAACCCCCCAGCCAGGAGATCAAGAAGAGAGCAGCGAAGAAGACTTCGAAGACTGGATAGACAAAATGCACTCGTTTCTACATCACATCCAAGCCCCCCCTTCCCATCCTATACCATCGATTTCTACCCTATTCCCTTACGAATTTGCCTCTAACATTCCTATCACAACCCCCACACCTCCGATAGCTCCAACCTTCGCCTCCGAGTTGGCTGAGGACAGCCAAGGTTTCAATAGGGAGGAGGAGAGCTACGATAGTGTCCCAAGGTCCGAAATGGCCAAGGAAGCTGACGCAAGACTTGACTTAGTAGCAAAATTCCTACGAAGCCTCGCGAGACCTGCCAACCTATCAGATTCAGAATACGAAGGTTTCGTAAAATACTGTCTTCTATTCTTCCTCGACGAGGACATACTATGGCGCAAAGATCCACAAGGAGCTCACAAACTAGTTGTAAAGCAGGCAGATCGTCTACGAATCCTCCGAGAATGTCACGATGCAGTCGCGCATCGAGGAATACACGCTACGAAGGGGCTGATTTCGGAGCGGTTTTGGTGGCCCTACCATCATATCGACATTGCCTGGTATGTTCGAAGCTGCCACCTATGCCAGATTCGCCAAGTGCGGCAGATCCTAATCCCTCCTACGGTCGCTACGCCCGCTCCGATCTTCGCAAAGGTTCATATAGATACCATGCATATGCCCCCTTCTAACGGATTTAGGTACTTGGTGCAAGGCCGGTGTTCTCTAACCCAGTACCCCGAATTTCGGATGCTTCGCAAGGAGACAGCTAAAGCTTTGGCAGAATGGCTCTTCGAAGACTTTGTTTGTAGGTGGGGCGCGCTATCGGAGATAGTCACGGACAACGGCGCTCCCTTCGTAAAAGCCACGAACTACATAGCGAAGAAGTACCAGCTACGACACATCCGAATTAGCGGATACAATTCGCGTGCCAACGGGCTGGTGGAGAGGCCTCACTTCGATGTTAGGCAGGCTCTATTCAAGGCCGTGGATGGCGAAGAGTCTAAATGGTCTCAGGCAACGTACTCAGTCTTCTGGTCCGAAAGGATCACAACTCGAAAGCGCATGGGATGTTCGCCCTATTTCGCGGTCACTGGCACCCACCCTGTTATCCCTTTGGACGTCATAGAGGCCACCTATATCCTTCCATCTTCTATGCTATCCACGACCGATCTTATCGCACGTCGAGCTATCGCATTGCAAAAGCGGGTGACTCAGGTAGCAGAACTACATTCGAAGGTCTACGAAGCGCGAAGACAAGCTGCTCTGCGATTCGAAGAAAAGCATAAGCACTCCATCCACGATTTCAACTTCGAAAAGGGCGATTTAGTACTAATTCGCAACACACAGATAGAAAAGTCCCTAAATCGGAAGATGCGACCTCGCTATCTCGGCCCAGTACTCATAGTATCTAGGAACAAAGGTGGTGCTTATATCCTATGCGAATTGGATGGTTCGGTACTCGACAGGCCTACGGCAGCCTTCCGAGTCATCCCCTACTTAGCGCGAAAAGCTCTCAAACTTCCTACTGAACTCTTGGACGTGTCGATGGAGCGACTTCGCGAATTAGAGCTGACTACCACCCAAGGCGATGACGAAGAACTAGGATCGTATCCCTACTCTCCTAAGTCTGGCTCTAGTCCATCCGAAGCTCACTAAAGAATCAGAGGAGCAATCGACGATACCCCGACTTTAGCTAAGATTACGCTACGTCCATTTTACTTTTCGCTTACCCTTTGGTCATGTTTTACTTTCCCCAACAAGCCCCCACTCAGTTTGACAGCTACGAAGTCCCGAATGTCTACGAATTTTTACTTACAACATCTCCGACTTTTTACTATAGTGATTCAACTCACGAAGTCGCGATATTGTTCTAAAGGCTCCTAAAATGCCAAGCGGAGCGAAGATTGCGCGAGGGGCCTTAAGCCCTTCAAGGCCATGATGATTTACTGAGCCTAAATGAGCGCATTTTATCCCCCTAAGTCTTCTAATTCATCTCTGTGTTGTTTGGTTACTTCACGCACTTAGGAACCTTTTCACAAGGACGACGTTTGCGTCCGCTATATTCAGACTATTGTACACATATTGGAAAATGTCCCTAGCAAAGGGACGCGCAACGAGAGAGAATACAGCACATTGGTGCGACGGATACGGAATGGGCGAGACGACGAACTACGAAGCCCCCCCACCTTCTAAACCTCGGCCTCGGCATCTTCCTCATCCTGCTCGGACTCACCGGAGGGACCAGGATCAGTAGAGGAGGTGGCGACGCGACGGCGAGGAAGGGGGAGAGAGCTCAAGTCGAGCGGCGCAGGCGTACGACCGGTTAGGGCGGTTTCGGCACGATAGAGCCCCGAGATGTAGTCTTCGAGACGCATCGCGCGACTCTTGGCCATCGCGCGGTCATACCAGAGGCCTTCGACAACGGCTTGATGCGCAGGGGTAAGGCCGTCCAAGTATTCAGCGCTGTTAAGGGCCAGCGAGGCCTCGAGCGACATCGTAGGCGCAGGGGTCGACTTCGCCTTCTTGGACTCGCGGGCGCGAGGCGGGGACACCTGAGGAGGTTGGCCCGCAGCTAAGGGACGTCCTAACATCAGCAATGACGCGATAACGAGGGCACGAGAAGCCCTACCACGCTTCGAGACACGCACTCCGCGCTCCTTACCGTCTACGGAGAATCCACCCCAATAGCACCCCTGCGACTCTCGCAGACACTTGCCGCACTTCACGGCACCCACAGGGAGTTCGCACTCGAAGTCTGTGGTGTAGGTGCTGCAGCGATCGCACTAGGTAGCGATGATAAGCCGCGAACAGTCACGAAAAAGACATGCACTCACCTTCGCATGGGTTCGCCGATGCTCTGCCGCCTTCGCCATGTTAGCCAGGGCTTCAGGCGTCGGAGGGGCCTTCGCTTTCGCAGTGTCCTTCCCCTGAGTAGAAGGGACCCCTACGAAGACACCTGAACTCGTGGACGAGGCGAGTTCGCCGACTTGGCCGCTAGAAACGGAGGCCATGATTGAGCTGGCCTGGGAAGCCGCGCGAGTAGAAGCTGCTGCCTTGGCCCGAGCTGAGGGACGACGAGTGCGCGATGAGGTACAACTAGGGGCCGGCGAGGGAGCAGAAGACGAAGCCACAAGTTGGGCAGCGCGTTCAAGTGCAGCGCGCTCGACCGCCTCCACACGAAGTCGTTCGGTCGCGCGGGCGAGTTCGCGCTGTGCGTCTCGCTCTTGAAGCATAGCAGCGAACTGAGGAAAACCGGTGCGGGCCCACGAGATCCACGACGAGTCCGCGAGAGGGAGGATCGCCGTCAAACCTTCGACGATGGTGGCCTCTAAGGTAGGATCGGCGGGAGTGTTTGAAGCCTGGGACAGGACCCACCAGTTACCCTATAACGCAGTGAAGACGATGTAACGAGCGATCAAGGAGGGTACGTACCACACGACGTCCTAAGTTCCTCGCCCACCGCAAGTAATCTTCGGCCTCCGCTACGCCCTCCGGACGAGAATCGAGGAGCGCCAGGACATCGCTGTGAGCTAGGCCAACACCATCAGAGTCCATATCGTCGAACATGATGGGGAAGGGAAAGGCAAAAGGGGAGAAAGGAGAAAAAGATAAGAGGCACCCACGATTAGCTTCTATCAGGATATCGCCCACTTCGCAGATCGGACGCGATAGGCTACAAGTTCCCATGGTCGCGCACACTGACTGAGGACAGTCAGGATTTCAATAGGGAGGAGGTGATGAGTCCCGTAGCCTCCTGGGCCCCGAATCGCGATTTTAGGAGCTTTCTAATCCCCCAACCGACCACTCTAAGACTCTCCTACAGCCTACGACAGGAGGGATAGGTTCCTATAATATTCCTAACGCCCCCTCTCCTTCCTAAACCCTCCTAACACCCTACAAAGTCTTGCGAAGTCACACGAGGTGCTACGAGATTTCGAATGCTAGACGCGAAGTCCCTAACTCCTGCTAAGTCCACTATCGGACACTGCCGGTCCTCCCATACTGTTCCATTGGATCTAGGTCCTATCTACTACGTCACTCATCCCGGGCTTAGCTAAGTCTCTCCTAGCTCTTGTGATTGCAGCTACCTCCGATAGGCTCCGAAATGGTCCGAAGTCCCGGAAGTTGGACTTAGGAAGCCTTGTGCACCCCCATGGGTCTCGATCCTATGCCATAAGGTCATCCTAGGGCGTATCCATATGGCCCTCCACCCAGTTAGGACACCTCCTACCCCGATTAGGTCAAGTCCCGCTGCTAAGAACTTTGTGCGCTCTTAGCCCGCTAAGATAGGTGATCACAGCGCATGGCTGCTCTCGGATAGTCATCCCGCCCTCGTGAATGAAGTTGGTCACCTTTCTACCGTTCGTAGTTCCCCTGTTTCAGTTCCTAATTAGTTCCTATCCCCCTCGTGTTCACTTCGGAGTCCATGCGTTTTAGTACACATTTCGGACTCGTAAGGATCACTTCGCGCAAGATTAGTTCACCTCACGCTCCCCTATTTAGTCAGAGATAGTTTACTATGTACGACAGAGACCCCTCAGTGCATGCTTCTCTCTTTGGAATACCAGTTCCCCTGTAGCTCCAATCTCAGGAAAGCGCCGCGAGTACAACCTTAGGAACGGTCCTAAGGTCCCTAAGTCTCCACCCCAGCTTCGTTTCAGTACCTTTGAACTACGTCTATGCTCGCGATATATCTACGAACCACGTCTACGCTTCCCGAACTACGCACTACGATCTACGAAAGTCGCCGTGACTTCGCACCCTTCAGCACCTCTTATAGCACCTATCCGGTGGGCCTCCGCCTTAGTTATACCCTTAGGCTCACGTTGCGTCATCCCTACATCCTACGAATAGCCCTACGACTCTCCCATAGCCTTAGTTACAGGCTATAGTACATCTCCCTACGCCCTCGAACTCTCTGACCTCTCCTACAGGTCTCCTACGCTAGCCAAACCTTGCCCACCTCGCTCTAACAAACCTCTAAACCTTACGCCCTTTATCTAACTCTAGCTAAAAGGACTTCGCAGCATCTACGAAGTCAGCTCGCGCGATTTGGCTAAAACTTCGAAGGACTTTGCAAAATCTCGAAGAACTTCGCGTACTTCGGAGGGCCTCGCGAGGCCTTAGGGATAGTATAGCACTTAGGAACAAGATCCTGTTGTGCAGGACCCTTGACCCCTTACTCCCCTACTTACAAAAACAAGACATACAGGTTTCCCGGTATCATACAGGTTGTAGCTCCTACCCTCACACCCTTACAGTTATCACACTACCCCACAGCCACGTTGCGGAGCACTCCCTAGGTACCAGGGTCCCCTAGGTCGTATCACCGGATCATGAAGAAACAGGTCCGTCTCTTTGGCAAGACATATCGATTACAACCGTGGAACGAGACTGCAGCTGTCCCGCTCTGCCTTCGGTGCTGGTGGTGGGGTCATATCGCCCCACTATGTCAATCTTCTCATGAGTGCTGCGTCAAATGTGGTCAACCTCATATCTTGGCATTACACGAAGAACAATCTTCGTGTTGTGCGCAACGATGGGCTGCAATGTCGGTGAAAACCATTACATGCCCACCAGAACATGCCAGTTGCCCTAATTGCGGCAAAACTGGCAACGACGGACATCAAGCTGACTCTCCCAAGTGCCAGTGGGCAAGGAAGCGACAAGATCAACAATGGCATAAGGCCCATCCGCCGGTGGTGTCTGTTGCTAAAGGAAGGGCAGCGGCAGCAAAAGCTGCCACCAGAGGTAAGCTGCGCGGCCTATCTGAAAAGGCACGCAGCAAACAGCCAGCTCGTCCCGGACCTTCGGGCGAGTCGTTCGAGATCACGGACCCTTCTGATGCAGAAGGTGTATCTGGTCATGAAAGCGAAGAGATCCATATCAGTGATTCGAGCACGCCCAGGCCTCGAGGAGCTGGTGGGTCTGCCGCATAAGTGGACAATCTTATAGTTGCCTATGTATAGTACACTGCAAAGTTTGGTTGTAAATATTACACATGATAGATCTGAGTCTCCATTTGAGGCGCTGGATCCTAACCGCACACCCAGCCCATTGGCTGGAGATGAAGAACTTGAGAATGAACTGAACAATCAGCCCATCCTCACTATAATTAGTGCAAATGTCCAGAAATCGGCAGAGAATACTGGTATTTTGTTGGAAAGACATAGGGATGCTGATATCATCTGTATCCAAGAAATATATTGGGGACACATCAAGGATGTGGCCTCAGCTAAGTCACGAGATGGGGAGGCGTATAAAAATACGTCTGCCCATGCCTCATTCAAGTGCCTCGGAGCATCGAAAGACTCCCGGGTAGCAGTTTATGTCAACAAGTGGTGGGCTTCAGCCTCTTCACAAGTTGTCACCCATAGCGTCTCCTATAAGGATTGCCTTTTGGTTATGCTTAAGCTTCCGTCCGGGGACTTTCATGTCCTAAACGTGTACAACGACAGCACCACCTTTGATGCTGTCCGATATTTGGAAACACGTGTTCACGCGCTTCCACCCATTGCGTGCATGTGCGGGGATTTCAATCTCCGCCACCCATTGTGGGATGCAGGTGCTGCGGGATCTCGAGTGCGGTCTCTGCGCTACGCTGATTCTAATCACCTTATCGAGTTGGCCCAGGCTGAACTTGATCTGGTCCTGCTAAATGCCCAGGACGGTCCAGTCACTTGGCGTTCCCACAATATCGCTCTCACGCCTGGAGTCATTGACTTGGTGTGGATCGACCCAGTGTACTATGAAGGCCAAGACCTCCATGTACTCATGTCACATCGCCATAACAGCGACCATGCAGTCCTGTGATGGGAGATGCCGATTGAAGTTGAGCCAGAACCGGTACAGGGTATACCTCGCACCGGTGACACGGCCCAACAATTCGTGATGGCAACAGCGAAACTATTCGTTGATTACCCTACACATTTTAGCAACGCCCAAGGCGTTGAATGGATGAGAGACCACCTTGAGCGAGACCTCCAAAGACTATGGATGGAGTATTCATCAGTGAAGCGCCCATCCAAACGCTCAAAGTCGTGGTGGGACGCTGCATGCTCCCACGCGGTGATACAACCTAGGGGACCCTGGTACCTAGGGAGTGCTCCGCAACGTGGCTGGGGGTAGTGTGATAACTGTGAGGGTGTGAGGGTAGGAGCTACAACCTGTATGATACCGGGAAACCTGTATGTCTTGTTTTTGTAAGTAGGGGAGTAAGGGGTCAAGGGTCCTGCACAACAGGATCTTGTTCCTAAGTGCTATACTATCCCTAAGGCCTTGCGAGGCCCTCCGAAGTACGCGAAGTTCTTCGAGATTTTGCAAAGTCCTTCGAAGTTTTAGCCAAATCGCGCGAGCTGACTTCGTAGATGCTGTGAAGTCCTTTTAGCTAGAGTTAGATAAAGGGCGTAAGGTTTAGAGGTTTGTTAGAGCGAGGTGGGCAAGGTTTGGCTAGCGTAGGAGACCTGTAGGAGAGGTCGGAGAGTTCGAGGGCGTAGGGAGATGTACTATAGCCTGTAACTAAGGCTATGGGAGAGTCGTAGGGCTATTCGTAGGACGTAGGGATGACGCAACGTGAGCCTAAGGGTATAACTAAGGCGGAGGCCCACCGGATAGGTGCTATAAGAGGTGCTGAAGGGTGCGAAGTCACGGCGACTTTCGTAGATTGTAGTGCGTAGTTCGGGAAGCGTAGACGTGGTTCGTAGATATATCGCGAGCGTAGACGTAGTTCAAAGGTACTGAAACGAAGCTGGGGTGGAGACTTAGGGACCTTAGGACCGTTCCTAAGGTTGTACTCGCGGCGCTTTCCTGAAATTGGAGCTACAGGGGAACTGGTATTCCAAAGAGAGAAGCGTGCACTGAGGGGTCTCTCTCTTACATAGTAAACTACCTCTGACTAAATAGGGGAACGTGAGGTGAACTAATCTTGCGCGAAGCGATCCTTACGAGTCCGAAATGTGTACTAAAGCGCATGGACTCCGAAGTGAACACGAGGAGGATAGGAACTAATTAGGAACTGAAACAGGGGAACTACGTACGGTAGAAAGGTGACCAAGTTCATTCACGAGGGCGGGATGACTATCCGAGAGCAGTCATGCGCCGTGATCACCTATCTTAGTGGGCTAAGAGCGCATGAAGTTCTTAGCAGCGGGACTTGGCCTAATCGGGGCAGGAGGTGTCCTAACTGGGTGGAGGGTCATATGGGTACGCCCTAGGATGACCTTATGGCATAGGATCGAGACCCATGGGGGTGCACAAGGCTTCCTAAGTCCAACTTCCGGGACTTCGGACCGTTTCGGAGCCTATCGGAGGTAGCTGCAATCACAAGAGCTAGGAGAGACTTAGCTAAGACTTCTTAGCTAAGCCCGGGATGAGTGACGTAGTAGATAGGACCTAGATCCAATGGAACAGTATGGGAGGACCGGCAGTGTCCGATAGTGGACTTAGCAGGAGTTAGGGACTTCGCGTCTAGCATTTGAAATCTCGTAGCACCTCGTGTGACTTCGCCAGACTTCGTAGGGTGTTAGGAGGGTTTAGGAAGGAGAGGGGGCGTTAGGAATATTATAGGGACCTATCCCTCCTGTCGTAGGCTGTAGGAGAGTCTTAGAGTGGTCGGTTGGGGGATTAGAAAGCTCCTAAAATCACGATTCGGGGCCCAGGAGGCTACGGGACTCATCACCGGATAGCCGTGGAGTCAGACCAGATGTCGAATATGGCAAATATGAATAAGCCACTGCCACCAGAGGCCGATTGGTATCGAGCCTTAGGCGAATGATGTGGGTGTAAGACAAGTTCCTTCGCCCACTCGTTGTTTTGCACGAGTTCCTGGAAAACTTCGAGTGGTGTGTATTCGACCCTAGTTCCATCCCGGTACAGCGGGAAGGCCTTGATCGCCATTTGAGTGATGATGTGGGCCCAGTCGAGCAATAGCCCCACCGGGTTCATTCCATCTGGTGCCACATGAGGTGCGACTAATCGTCCCATGCCAGCTCGAAGAGTGCCCAATTCCAATGTTGTGAGGCGTTCACTGCATACCAAGTGTATCTCCCCGTTTCCAGGTGGCACAATGGCATTTACGAGATAGTTGACTGAGCCTCCCGCTCCAGCCAGCAATTGTTGCACGACCACCTTGAGGTTGTCGAGGTTGAGGAGATCACCGAGTTCTAGAGCTCAGTCGAATCTGAGGACAACGGTCTTGGGGTTTGCACCCCGGGCCAGTTGTGTTGCGTGTTTGATCACAGGAGGGGGGCGAACAGGTGTAGAAGCGCCGATCGTGATTAAGGGACGGGTAGGGTCCCGTGCCGTCATTGTGGGGCCGACTCCACAACCACGTCCTAGGCCAGGGCGGGGGCGAGGATCATGCGTGTATCTGCTATCGCCCTGTCTAGATGACGATTGGGCGGGGGCAGCCATGCCTTGTGCGATGTGTAAGGCATCCGACAACGAAATGTTGGGGGCGATTTGTGCAATCTTGGTCGCTTCCCAAATGTCATCCCAATTAGGACCATCGTCCGCAGTAAGGTCGATTACCTGTGATGTATTCGCCTTCTTCGCTGCTGGAGAGGCCGCCCTACTCCTGGTAGGAGAGGGTGGTGCTGCTCACTTCTTTCCCTTATCCGCCGGTGCAGACTGGGGACCGTCTTTGGGTGGCGATTGGATGCGCACCTGTTTGGGCATCTGTTTGGCAGACGATGAGGCCATGGCTGAGGCATAGCCTGGTGCTGCGGCAGCAATTCCTTCAACTCTCTTTGATAGAGCTCAGAGAGTGGACGTGTTAGTAGCTACGGCTTGAATAAGCTTGCCACTATCGTTGGTGGTTGAGGTCGCAATGGCCCCAAGCGTTATGCGCGCTCCTTCAAACCATTGGTCAGATGGTTTGGGTAGCACCAATGTAAGGGCCGCCAACATTTCGCCAATGGTCCTTTGTTGCTCAGCAATGGTGGATTCCAACTCCGCCCTGATGTCCGTTAATTCACGAACACGTGTGGCCAAATGACCAATTCCGTTAAGATCCATGATATGTTCTGCTCCAATCAATGTGACCATTTGACTGGCCACCTGAAGAGCAGCTTGCGCTGTGTCCCGCCACTCAAGTCCATAAGCTTCAGCGTGGTACTTGTTAACATCCCTCCGTATGATGCGTTCATAAGCATCTCGGTCGACGTGCAGAGTATATGAGATGTGTTGCAGCGATTCCCTGATGGCCACTAGCAGGGAATCTGAAGTCTCATCTTGTGACGAACAGGTGCCTTGGAAGACCTGCACTTTGGGGGCCGTTGCATACATCGTGGACTCGGGTATAGCCAAGACATGCGGTGCAGGCCCCCCCTGTGGGAAATCGATAAACGTGTTGTCCTCGATGTCCCTCTGAGGGGTGCTCACCTTTGGTGTGGGGGTGGGCATGAAAGGCTGAGTTGGCATGAAAGCCTCTGCAGCAACTGAGGGAGGTGGAGACGGCACAAAGGTAGTCTCCATCTCAAAGGAAGCTCCACAGGCAAGTCGTAGAGCCTCAACTTGAGCTTGGGTTTGAGATCCCCACACATCAGGCGCAGGATATGGGGCAGGTCGCCCTGAAGATGTACCGCCAGACATCCTCGAAGACGACGTGCCAGTCGAGGGCGTCCCAGTGACTTGAGAGTCACCAGCGGTAGAATGGGAGTCAGTTGGGTGAGAGGTGGGAGTGAAAGATGGAGCCATTGGTCGACTAAGCTAGGGCGCCTAATGGAGATGGTGGTGGTACTGGTTCAAGAAGCGGTGGTCGGGCCCCACTTAGCTCTCAGATACCTTGATCACGATCTTTCCGACGTGCTTCTGACTTTCCAAGGGATTACATGCCTCAGCCGCCTGTTCGAGGGGGAAATTTTTGTCGGTGACCGGCATAGCATACATAAGGCGCAACGTGTCTTTGGGCCTATATGACCAGCAAACTCAAACTCAACTTAGTTGCCTTGATTGTCTTAATCAATATTTTACGGCTCTTTTACCCTCACCGATTAGGCCATGTCTGCCGTGAATATCTTGGACCCACCGCTTGTCAAACCTTGGTGCTGTCGTGTAGATGCTTCGCATTCGTTGGTTTCTTCTATTGCTTTCGATATCTATCTCCACGTGATATCTACTTGTGCTCTGAGCAGCCGAGTATGTAGGATTTAAAGCAGCACCTTCATAGTCAGCTGCAATTTACTAGCCTATGGAAAAGAACAGTTACGATAGAAAACGAAGTCATATCCCAACCGGCGGTCGGAATCGAGCGAGTCGGAGCGAAACGCTGTACGGATAGCCGTCATCACAATCAGCGTCGGGCGCACCAAAAAGAAACGACATCAGGATATACATTGAAATGATAAATGCAAGTTGGGATATAAATTCATTTTGACCTCTGATATCGTGGACTTTCAATGCGGCAAGCGTCAATTTCACCTCTCTAGTTCAGCTGTTCTTCCGCCCAGTTATTCATAGCACTTGGAAATAATGGCATCTCTTCCAATCGTTCTTTTTCATGAGCCAGAATCAGAAGGACATTACCAGCCTGGTTCATCGTCTTCAATCTCTGCACGGTCTCGCGGGCTACTTTGATGTCATGGTAATTTTCGTGACTGATCAGTCGCTCGCCAGGATCGTAGCACAGACGATTGTGGCAGCAGTCGGCAGCGAGCAGGACGAATTTACTGTCTGCAATGCGGGCAAGAGCTGCCAAATGTCCCGGGAGGTGTCCTGGTGCGTCAATAAGATAGAAGGACCCGTCCCCAAAGAAGTCGAGGCCGCGTTCGAAAGAGCCGATAGGCATGACGAGGCGGGACGGAGGGCGATCGCTGTCAAACTGCACGTAGCGTACTCTCTGCCCTGCAGGAAATTCCTGCCATAGACTTTCAGGATCACGAGGATAAGGCTTCTGCATTAGCTCTGCAGCATCGTCCCCGAGCACGAGCTCGGCAGCCACGAATGGAGTCAGATCGCCGACATGATCAAAATGCAGGTGACTGCCGCAAACGCAAGGTGTCATCCTACAGTGGAGAGTAGGAACTATGCTTCTGCGGACTTACCTGTATACAACAATGCTAATCATGTCCGGTGTGATGGCCCCGTCCTTCAGGAAATCCACTACATCCAATGGACAGTCCACAGTGAGCTCCTCCAAAACTTCGTCCCAAGCTGGCGGATAGCCCTTTCCATGCTGGTTACATCACCCTGTCAGGGGAAACGTCCGAACTGGCCATACCTACTATCGTACCTTCCTCAACCCTAAATCAAACATCAATCTGCCGTGCTCACTGTGTTCAATCAAGAAGGCGAAAGAGGGCACTTTCGAGCCGGAGTGCTTGTCTAAAGAGTCTTCGAATACCTCCTTGTCTGGAAGATAGATGGAGCCAGCATGAATAGCATAAACCGAAACAAATTTCTGCCCTTCAGAGTCCGAGGAAGGTAAACGCAGATTCATGGTGACCACCGCTCCAAGGGGGTTCAATACCGAGCTTCTTGTCTGCCCTGATTGCCGTGAGATTGGCTTTACACAGTAAGCTCAATGGGCGCTTTTACGAAAACACATCCCAAGGCCAGGACCTTTCTTTTTTGGAATGTGCTCTTTGGATTAGGTAGCTCTATTGGCAGTGGCTCATGTCGAAATTGATCGATTCTATTGCACAACGGAGGCTAGAACGGCTTGCTTATGAAGCCGCTTCGAAGTATCGAGAAACCATACAACGCATGATCACATCTTCCGGGCCATAATGATATAAAGCACCTCCTCGGTGGATCAGCTAGTCACACTAAGCTATCATGTCGAGCAGCTCAAAGACCTCCATCTTCTTACTTGGCGCAACAGGTAAGCTCCTTCGCGCAGTTGCAAACATGGATTGGAGGAGAAAGCTCCCATCCACATGTGACCGACAGGCTATATCGGCGGTTCTGTCCTGACTCGCCTCCTCCGCCACCCTAGCGCGAACACGTTCGACATCACCGTCCTCGTGCGCAACGCGGACAAGGCCAAGCGCTTCGAATCGTTTGGCGTGAAGGCCGTGGTCGGCTCTCACGCGGATCTGGACAAGCTGGAGGCTTTGTCGGAACAAGCCCATGTCGTCTTCTCCTGCGTGAGTGCTCCGCATACAGACCGGCATAGCACTCGATGAGCGTCAGCTCACCCGAAGGTGGTTAGGCGGACGCGGATGATCTACCTGCGATTCAGGCCGTCTTGGCCGGTTTGAGGAAGCGGCATGCATCGGTTGGCGATCTGCCTATTCTCATCCATACATCTGGCACAGGTGATGTATCCGCCCTCGTTGTCTCCGCATTCATCACTCAACTGCAAAATATGACTCCATTGCAGGCGTTCTCACCGACCATGCAAAGGGCATGTACGCCACCGACGTGATCTACTCGGACACGAACGTCGCACAGATCGAGTCGATTCCCGATACTGCCGTGCATCGCAACGTTGACCTCGCCGTCGTCGATGCCGATCAACAAGGTCGGTTCGTTCCTCCAGCTGGCTCGACGCCGGACTGACTTGTAGCAGGTTACGCACGAACCTACATCATCCTGCCGTCGACGATCTACGGGTTCGCCTCCGGGCCCCTTGTCGACGCGGGGATCTCCAACCCGCAATCGATCCAGATCCCGAACTTGATCAAGGCGTCCATCGACAGGAAGCAGGGCGGGGTGGTCGGCGCAGGCAAGGCCATCTGGCCGGACGTGCACATCGACGACGGTGCGTGTTCAACCCCCTCGCGTTCTTGCCGCCTGCTGACTCTGCCGCCGTCGGCGCAGTCGCGGACCTGTACGTCGTGCTGTTTGACGCGGTCACGAAGGACCCGGAGGGCGTCGGGCACGGGCGCGCCGGCTTCTACTTTGGCGAGAACGGCGAGCATACGTGGTACGATATCGGCAAGGCGATTGCGCAGGCCCTCGTTGAGCTGCGTGTGAGTAAGAGCGAGGAGCCCACGCCGTTCACGACGGAGGAGCTCATCAAGTACTTCGGATCGGAGGTACGTCGTTGTGTCTAGACCCTAGTGCACGGCGCATGCTCACTTTGATTCCTAGGCGGCAGGGAATTACAGTGGGACGAACTCGCGCTGCCGGGCGGACCGTGGGCGGTCGATCGGGTGGAAGCCGACGAAGACGACTGCAGATATGCTTGCGAGTATCAAGCCAGAGGTAGAGCTACTATACAAGAAAGCGCAGGCGGAGGGAGGCGTCCAGCTGTCAAGCTCGAGATGAGTCTGGGATGCCAGCCGTTCTGCAGGTGAGAGTGATGCGGGCACGGTGTGTATATGAAGAAGTAATCAGAGTGTAAATTACGAAAAGTGTAGTGTATATCCTGTTCTCCGCTGTGTCGATATAGGCTTGCATAAGATGTTCTTGAGTGGGGAAGCGACCGCAGGACCCAATTGTAAGTGATGTGTTATTCCTCGAATTGCTCCTGGCATCGCTCCTGGCATCGTCAAGGACTGCACGGTATCTGAATTGTCTTGGCCGGCGCCTCTACTCGCACTCGATCAAGGTATGTAGACCAAACTCACCAACTTGTGTCTAGCGCCCGTTTGAAGATGTCAGGACGTGAATCGAGGTGGTCGGCTGGCTCGAGTCTTCCGATATCAAGACTATTGTCACCGCAATCGTGTTCCACTGAGAGGCGATGTCGGATCTGCCTGCCTGTAAGTTCAGTCGTGACACAGGCGAGATGGAAAAGAAACGTACGAGGTACATAAGTGTGCCATTGTAAATGGTACTGTATGAATTGGTGGTGGCGGAGGCGATTGATGGCGTCAGTGACACTCGCAAGGGAATGTGTCTTGATAATGATGGCTTCGACCAGCAAGTGCTAGACAACTACATTGCATGCCGCTGTTTTCTGCGCTGCATCACAGGTGCAGAGCACAGTAGACACACCTGACATAACGGCTGGTGTATTCGAAAGTGAACATGGACATGGACATTTGCCCAGAGCCGAGGAAGCTCTCATCAAGACAAGACACATGAATACCACAACCATTCTCGGATGATACGATAGTTGTATAATTTCCCGTTGCTGGAGGCTCAGGTCATCCATTGGACAATATCATGACAGTACGTACGTTTCATGGATTGCACCGGTCAGTAGCTCTCGCGTGATTCTACCGAACCCACTGAGGAATTGCTGTGAAAATTGTTCTAAAATGAAATGTCATCTACACGTCCAATGATATCATGTTGAACGTTGCAACCTCATGTATTCGGGAAACGAGACAAAAACGGCAGCCCTAAAGTCATACTTCTGTTGGGCGCGTTTGGGAGGAAAGCTCAGGCTGAACTTGCTGTGAACACGATGGAACGGGTTGCCGGGAGAAATTCATGGTTGAGGCGCCTGCCCACCAGGACGGCTGCACGGGAGGACCGTGAGCACACCACCTCCGCAATTGACTTGCTCGAGCCTGGGATCGGGTACAACCAATCACCCGCCTGTTGCCTGCCCGCACCCACTCCTCTGGGCGACCCGGCACATTGGCAACCGACAAAGGAGCATTCCTCGCCGCTGGACATGGCTTCCCACCACCGACACGCCTGCCCAAATCATGGCCACCCGACTCGTCCAGGACGAGCTCACCGCGACCCTCTTCGGCGCAGTCGAATCCCTATCTCAAGAGAGTAAAGCCAGTCTGTTGCTGGAGACGTCCCTCTCTCTTATTGAGGCAGGAAAGTGTGTAGTGTGCAATTGGTCGAGCAGACAGGTCGCACGACTGACTGCAACTTCTCATCTTGTCAGATATGGCGGTGAAGTAGAGAGCTTCCTAGATGTCTGTATGCGTACGCCTAGCCTGGCAAAGACAGACATGGTCAGGGCTTTGCTGGCTCGGGGGAATGCAAGACGGGCGGCGGGAGAAAGACTCCTCCTTCAAGCGCAGCAGGGTGTGTCGCTCGTTTTATGGGCTCGGAGAAGTAGCTCAGAATTAGTTTGTAGATTTACAAGCTGTCGCAAGACTTGATCCCACAAATGGGGGCTTGCAGGCGCATTTACACCGGGGGAATATTGTAAGTCCACTGTTCATCATAACACCATGGTGTCCTGATTTTCAGGTGCATGGTCTTACGTCTTCCCCTACTTTGAACATTTCATACGTAGATCCAGTTTGCGAGTGAGTCCGCCTCACAGCGCGCTCCCCCAGAAATCTGGGAACATATCGCTTCTTTCATCCCTCGCTATCACCTGCGCACATGGCTATTCGTGTCTGCATTCCACCGCAACATCGCTGCCCAGCTCATTTTTCGCACCATCGATGTGTATTTTGGTGAAGACCAGGAGAATGTCAATCGCGGTCTAGATATTTTTGACCGAGTGAAGGCAGATTCGGTCTTTGCTAATCGGGTAAAGACTCTGAGACTGCACTGGGCGTACGAGGAGGGCGACATGCTCGACCTCATGTTGAGTAGGTCAGAAGGCCGTTGGAAGGCACAGTAGGCTGACGGTCGTTTGTTCAGGGTTGTTCCGCTCCGCTTTACCCGCATTCAAAGCACTCCGTGAATTCGAGTGGATCGGCTACCCAGAAATGCGCGCAGACATGGTACAAGCAGTGCTAGCTAGCCATCCCCATCTGCAGAGCCTCGGTCTCATCGGCTGGCACTTTGACGCCGTCGGTGTAGTGCGTCCCCCCTCCTTGCCATCAGCAGAGAGCATTTGTACTGACGTCCCCCGCCCGCAGTCCGCCTTCTGCAACCTCCGCTCCTTCTGCCTGCGGGCCGAAGACGACGACGGCTTCGCAGACATGGGCGAGGTGCGCACGGTGCTCGACCGGAACGCGGGCACGCTGCGGCGCCTGACGCTCGGCGCGCACCTGCAGCGCACGCACTCGTGGGACCTCGCCTTCCAGTCCGCCACCGTCCGGAGCCTGACGCACCTCGACCTCGTCGACACGCGCATCTCGCCGCTCGTGCTCGCGCGCATCGCGCACGCGCCCGCGCTGCGCGCGCTCACGCTGCACGGCACGTTCGAGGAGCCCGCCGCGGCGCGCGTCGTGTTCGCGGGCGACCACGTCGTCGCGGGCGCGCACACCGTGCTGCCGCGCCTCGAGGCGTTCCGCTGCGCGCTGGTCGGGCACGGCGATAACTGCGCGCTGTTCCGCTCCGTGGTCGAGTTCCTGCGCGAGCGCCCGCGCCTGCGGAGACTCGACCTGGGGAACTGCCCGTGGGAGCTCGTGCAGGGCGTGCTGCCCGGCCTGACGGGCCTCCGTGTGCTGCGCGTCCGCATGGTTAATCTGTGCCGCGACGCGCTGAATGCGCTGATTCTGGCGATCCCAAAAGAGATGGTTGCGCTGCATGTCGCGACGGCCGTGTCGACGGTACCGATGGTGTGTCCCCGTTGTCCCCTCCTCGTCGACTCGCAGTATAACGATTCCAACCCCACAGGACGAATATGCGCCCGCCTTCCGTGCGTTCCCATGGCTGGCAATGCTGCACCTCCGCTCGCGCTCCTCGCACCGCCCGCAGCCCAACCTCCTCTCCGAGAAGGACTTCCAGCTGCAGACCGCCCTCTGGACCTCCAATGCCCTCAGCATCGCTCTTGCGCTGCCCACGCTGGACTTCGTCGGCTGGCATGGCGAACACTATGTCGTGGTCCGCGGATCCAAGGGGGACGGCGAGCATACAGCAGGGCTCCCTCGGGGGGTGGAGCTCAAGGAGCTGCCTGCACGGCGCAGGCTGGACTGTGGGAAGGGCGTGGACCTCGGGGGTGAGGATGCAGCATGGATGGAGAGAAAGGACGTGCCGATGGATTACGACATGACGGGGCTGGAGTCGTGAGGGTCGCGTTTACCACGCACGCCTTCTTCGTGACATCAGATGTACGCAGAAGGAAATCTGACATTGATACGCTGTTCGCATTACGTGCAGGAGGTACCATTTTCGGCATCCTGACTTTGTATTTCGTAGTGTATCCCCATTGTGTATAAGCGTAGACCCATTCCGACACATTCTTGCATACGTGCCGACAAGACCCTCACTACTTGTCTTATCTGGAAACCAACATCGTCTTCTCTCAGATAATAACGGCAACACACATCGACATGTCTCTATATAAGTCCGTAAATAACAAAATGGTATAGCCCGGGTTGGATAACATCGCTGAAACGCGAAATGACACTACACGAACGCGGGCACTCCGCTATCTGGTAACAGTTACAAACCCAATGTAGGTATCTAGAAACACAACCTGAACAATCAACGAGAACAAGACAGACGACAAGCGAGCGTATTCAAGCGAGCGGAGATGACTGATCAGAAACACAACATGGAAACAGGCGTGGCTGCACAAGGGGTGGAGGCCATCGGGTATGGGTACAGAGACAATGGGCTACAAGCGTCCTTGAGCTCACGCTCACAAGAAGAGGGCAGAGAGGGAGGCGACACCACAAGCCGCAATGACGCCGAGGATGCCCTGAGTAGAGCCAAAGGCGGAAACGGTATATGCAGCGTTGGCCGAATGAGACGGGGAGGTGCTGCTGCTGCTGCCGCTAGCGGAGGAGGGCGAGGTACTCGAAGCAGCGGACCCGCTAGCTGATCCCGTGGACGAGGGAGAGACACTTGAAGTGGGAGCCGCGAGAGCTGCGATCACACGTGATGAGCACATGTAGTGAGAAAACAATATATCAACCCGCACTCACTTCCAGGAGGCTTCACGGAGAACGCGTTGCTTTTGGCGTAAACCTGGCTGCCATTGTTCGGATTCACAAACTCCACGGCATAATTATCGCCAACGACAAGAGTGACATTCGTTCTACGGGCAGACAGAGCGACGATTACTGCATGTAGACCAAAGAGCCGGCAACTAGGCTTACACAGTGAAAGACTATGGTTCGCGTAATGTAAGCAGCGCGCGAGAGACAGAGAGCGAAGATACGTACTTCCTGCGAAACATCGACGTATTGGGCAATAGAGAAGTCGCCGTTCAAGGTCGTGTCATTCTGGTTGATCACCAGAATATCGATAGGATTTGGGTCACCCGCAGTGTAAGACCAAGTGATGACATTGGTCGTGTATTGCACCCTGCCAACCAACGCATGTCGGTCAGAGCAATGTGAAGTCAAGGATACAAACAGACCAGTATGCGCTCTGGGAGGGGCCCGAGATGGTGATGGCCGCTGCGGGAGGAAATATCAACATGATACGGCGAAACTTGAACACGAACAGCGCAGGAACACACCAAAAGAGACAGGAAGGGCGGCAAGAGCAGCAAGAGCGAAACGCATTCTGGCTGAGGGTGACAAAGGGGCACTGGTAGAGGGGAGACGTGGGGCGTGAAGGTGGTAGGAAGCAAGAGGAAAAACCGCGAGGTTTGGCAGGTACGTTGCGGGGACCTTTTTGACTTCTCGAGCACGTGATTTACTATACATAGCACCGATCATTAGGTATATATTTAGGTACACAAGTTGCCCGAAAACGCTAGCGCTGACGTATCGCCACTGTCATTATCACTCTCCATGACAGACAAAAGAACTTTTGATGGGAAGCACTTGATTGCTTGATGGTTGGTCAACCAGTTATACCTGATTGTAAGCTAAGCTTCGAGGCTATGGATGGCTGCAAGGGGGTCGTTTATCAAGCATCCTTACGCACCAGTACGTATCTATTAGACAAACAGCAAGTCTCAGAGGGTTGCGGATCATGCTCCTTCGTCTTTTTCCTGCACAAGCCGAATAACGGACTGACTTCCGTATGGACGGTGGCAACCGGGGATGGGTCGATGACCTCCATAATGATCTCACGCCGGCGGGGACGCTTGGCTTGGAAATTCGCTCATTTTCTTCGCACGACACGGTGAGCACACGATGTTCACGACAGCCGACTTCACATGCAATAAGAATTCACAGTAACAGGCATTCTATCTCGACAAAATATTAAGGGATACGCTCGACCAAAAGCTCGCTCTTCTTGCAAATGAGTACGTAGTAAGCACTCACGCGCCAGGCGCATTCTACGTGTGACTGAATGAGGATGGCGCAAGGTCTTATCTGGAAACTGAATTCGTCTTCGAGGAACTTTTTTTCGTTTTCTAAGGCGTCACTTGAGGGCGAACACTTGGCAAAGATACTCCGCGCCTTTGGCTGCATGGCCTGAGATCCCAACGCTTCCTTATAGCGATGAAGCTTGAAGGCTCTTCCTGAACTGTTGTTGAGCTGGAAGCTGCTACAGAAGCCTGCAACACTCGCACAATCTCTCGTACATTTGACACTGATCTCCGCGAATCTGCTTCACCTGTGATATCACACTGTACATGGCTATCTTCTGCACTCACTTTCGTTCAACGATCCGCGCTGTTTTCATCGTCACCCAACCTTCTGCCTTGATTTATCTGATGCTCGTGTAGTCCCCTGCGCTTCCTGTGCCCCCCTTCCTGCGAGGACACGTCAACCCATCCCAGTCCTTGGTTTTGCACCCACTAGTTGACACCGCTGGTTACCCTGCTCTGGCATTCATGCATCATGCTTCGCTAGTTTTACCTAACACAGGGTTAGGAAATGCGACATCATGCATTGCGGTCTGACATCCAGAACGACAGTAGCCGCCACCTCGTATTGAGCACCTTCTGGAGGTTTTGATGATTTGCGAGCCGTCGGACCGAGACAAGGAGGCTGTGGAGATTGCACGTCCTCACATGTTGTTTGCCTCCTTGAGATGCATATTAGCAAAATTCATCTGGGCGTTCCTCTTTTCCCTATATGTCCTGCCGATCTGCTTGGGAGTAGGTAACTTACGGCAATCACTAGCTGGACCCTTCAAGAGACACCGTGACGGATCACAAAAATAAGAGTTCTGTAACACATCATGACTTGTGGGAAGTAGGCAAAGTACCAGAGGTCAGTAGTTTGTTGTAATAAATGGCACTATCTTTTCCAAGAGGGATAGGTCTCATAGTCTATGTGGTCTCATTAGTGACAACTAGGGATCTTCTTTTGCTGTATCCTTTGAACAGAACGTGCAATATTTTGAAACTGTTACTTATAGTGATGCCACCGGGGGGTCAAGGCGTGTGAACTCTCTGTATACAAGCTTATGTTCTCTAATGTATGCCAGGCATTGTAGTACCGTCAAAATCCAGAAGTATGACCACTCTGAAAGTACAGAGAGTTGAGGTGCTTCGACCTTCAGTGGCCTGCCGGGATTTGGGGTCCGGAGTCAAGCACATCACTGGTTGCTTATGCGTTTGGCATGGCGAGTGATCGGAGTCCTATCCGAGGTGGCAGGTGGTGATGTGCCCGAACCTTTGTACTTGCGGGTATGAAATGCCAACTAGCCCAATACAATTGCCGTTATAGCCTGAGATAGAGATTCTGGTGCGACCATTGCTTCCTATAGTCCTTTACAGACGTGTTCTATGAATGACAGTGCAAAAGCATGCTCGTCACCTCAGCGTAGACATCCGCTGGTCATTGGACGGTACGGTTCGTATTCCGGTGACTCGTTGAAACGTTGTCAATTTAGCGCCTTTTAGCAGGTGAGAGAGTCTAGACAATTCTTATCCGGCGAAAAAGCCCGCGGATTCGAGAAAACTTGGAGGTCTTCAAAGTTCACTCCACACTTACCCTGGCACGCACCGTGTACAGGTTTAAGAGCAGCAGCATTTCCATATACTCTTCAAGTTCTAGCGAACGGATGGTGCTCTTCCCAAGGTGGCGATGACGAGCATTCACCTTCTTCCACGGTGCTCAAGACGGGATGAATGCCTCAGGCTGAATGTCCGAGGAGGGGGTGGACCGGACCGACATCGGGCTATTTTCGAGCACCTGATGCCTTCGCATATTGATGCGGGGTGGGACTGTCCGTCTGCGATGGAAAAACACCCCTTTCACAGCGCGTTCTTGACGTCAAATTTACATGCAGAACCACCTCACAGAGTCTTGGGTCTTGGTTCCTATCGCCCGCAGATGCTTATCATCGGTGTCACAGGTTCCTATATAATGTGAATATATATAACCAGGCAACCGGCCTGGTCAAGTTATTCTTTCCCCTCTTCCCGGTCTCGGCCATGGATACCCCTCTGTCGGAAAAGACGCACGTTGAGTTCTCGCCAGCGGATTTGGCGAAAGCAACGACTCAGAGCAAGGTTTACGAGGACGGGGAGTCTCACTCGCCGTTGTCAAGTTCTGCTGAGACTGTCGCTGTCGTAGAACACGAAGAGGCATACCCCGATGGCGGGTATGGCTGGGTGGTTGTTCTCGGTTGTGTTCTGTTCTCTTCAACTACCGTTGGGTGGTCGTATGTGCTTGCTCTGTGTGCGCACTACCGTGCGACGTTATTGATTTCCTCTTTTCTGTTGTGTCCCGTCGTGGTGGTCTGTCGTTGAATGGGAAGGCTCGTGAGCATCGTAGACATTAGTCCCTGATACCCAGTCTGTATCTTCCTTTATGTACTCATACTATGGTAGGCATGGGGTGTGGTGCAGACTTACTACCAGAAACATCTCTTTCCCAATGCATCTGGCACAGTCTTGAGCACTTTGGGCAGCGCATCCGGAATGGTGCGTGACTCAAACTCCAGGGTTGCATGTACTGATCGATCTTTCAGATAATGACCTTGGCCAGCATGGTCACAGGAAAACTAGGGGACCGGTTGTGCGCTTCTCATCGTTATATTCTTCTATATTATTCTCATCACCGAGCTTGGCAGTGGATATAAGGTTCGTCGGTCATGGTGTCAATCTAGGATATCACAGTCGAGCCATCCCCTCTAGCCCTTTCTCGCAGCAGGCGGTGTTTTCTGGTTCACGGGAATGCTCGCCTCGGCATTCTGCACAAAGCTCTGGCAGTTCTTCATCACTCAGGTGAACCAGGACGCTCCTCGCATTTCAACGTTATCTCATCTGTGTCGATTGCAGGGTCTGCTGGAAGGCATAGCAGCCGCACTTATATTTCCGCTTGTAGTGCGTCTGACGTCTTCTATCCAATTTTGCTACGGTCTCACGAAACTACATTTATAGATGGCGCTACCTGCGCAATGGTTCCTCAAATACAGAGCCTTCGCCACTGGAATAGTCATCGCCGGAGCATCGCTCGGTCGGTCATATATTCTCATGAAAGTACAATGAGTTGACGGACATCGCAGGCGGAGCCATTTCTTCTCTCGTGATGTACAGAATGCTGTCCTCGCTTGGCCTGAAGAAGACTTTCGCAATCTACAGTGCCATGGATGCAGTATGCTTCATCGTCGGACTCCTGATAATCAAGGAGCGAAGACCCACCTCGAAACGCCCAAGGATTATCTGGTTCGATCGCACATTTTTGAGAGACCCAGTCTTCTGGAGCCTTGGGTCGTGTTTCCTATTTACGGTCTTGTGAGTTTGTCATGGAGACTAATAGTTGTCGTGCTAAGGACTCTGACCTTTCTTATAGCGGTTATCTCACGCCCATATTTTTTCTACCCACTTTCGCTAATGACAAAATACCGAATATGACCGACTTTGTGAGCTCTCCTGCACTTTCGGCCATGACCGCACTTTGATTGCCCGTGATCGATAGCTGTCAACTTTACCGGTGACAGTCCTTAACTTAGCTGCGGCTACGGGTCGTGTATCGACTGGATTTGTCGCGGACCGCATCGGTCCCGTGAACTCCATGTTCATAGCCATTCTTATGTCAGGACTTGCGCAGATCCTCGTCTGGAATTTCGTCACCAATTATGCCGGCACAGTAAGCATTGCTGGTCCCACAGGCATGTACGAGTGCTAACTCATTGAGATGCTGCTCTTATGCCACCAGATAGCCTTTGCTGTGCTTTACGGTTTCTTCTGCGGGTGTTTTATCTCGCTGTCGCCCGCCGTAGCTGCACGTCTGTATGGCTCAGGGCGCCTTGCAGGGCTATCCGGCCTGCTGCTTTTCTTCAATCTACCCGGCGAGTGGCTCATGCTCAAAAGACCAGTGCTGCCGCTTACCAGTCTTGCATCCAGGGAATTCGGCAGGAGCTCCCATTGGGGGTGCGATCTTGAATGCGACAGGCGGCAACTGGCAAGCAGTTGCAAGCTATTCGGGTTCCATGCAGTTAGCCGGAGCGGGGCTCCTACTATATGGTACGATGCTGGTGTTTGCGCAATCGCGAATATCCCTGACGCCGCTTGCTAGCTCGATTTAAAAAACAACCGAAGGTGATTGCGAATTTTTGACATTTGCTTTCCAGAATCACGACACCATACGACCTCAACGCCATGCCATGTCCTTTAGACGAACAACGCCGGAGTCATGGCCGAGCGCAAAATTAGATACACCACCTTAGATTTACATAGATGCCTTCGGTTGATGCACTTTATCCGTCCTAATAGATGTCATACTGCAATACCGGGCTTGCTTCTACTGCCAGCGTACTTACGCCGGGATTGTGAACACAGCACAAATATGACATCTATGCCAGGAATTAAAGTCTCTGGCTCGCGCTCTTGGTGGCTCGTCTCGCTTTTGAGATCATGTCCGAGACGTGCTCGTACAAGGGACTTGATGGGATACGTCAACGATAGTTTGATGGACGCTCAAATTTGGGTATTCATCTTGGTTTCTGGGCATCGGCGGCGTTGAAATTTCTAGGTTGGGTAGGTTTCTGAAGTCCTTTAGAGACATAACCTTAAGGTAGCTGCCAGACAGTTCGAAGGCTGTGAGGTTGCTGTTGCCATTGCACCCAGGTGGCAGCAGCAACGTGGGCTAGCCCACTGTGTCGCACCGAGTACGGGACTTTTGTTCTCCATACTTATAGCCACCATGCTGTTTTGAGTTTCTTCGCGCGCCAACCCCTCTCTTCTCTGTTCCCTGAGATGGGCCGCTCGTTCGACGAAGACCCGCTCACGCTGGCCCTGGCGCCGCCACCAAATGAAACCCCTGAGGAAAGAGAGGCTCGGTTGAAAGCCGAGGCGGAAGACCAGAAGATCAGCGAGAGGATCGACGAACAACTCAAGGCGGAACGGGCAGCTCTGAGAAGGAAGAAGCCAATAAAGGTCTTACTGCTGGGACAAGGCGAAAGTGGTGAGTAACACTGAGTATTGGACCCGGTCGTAAAGTAGTAGTTGCTTTGACGCCTGTTCCTGATCTCACCTGCAGGCAAATCAACAACTCTCAAAAGTGAGCTAGACTGACGGTCCGTATGGTGCCTGATCAAATGATGCCCTTTGTGCAGACTTTCAGATCGCATATTCTCGCAACGCATGGGCTGAAGAGCGCAAATCGTGGCGAACAATCATTCAGCTCAACCTCATCCGCAACGTAAACACTATTCTCGACCTGCTTTCGGAGGAGATGTCTGGGCCTTCTGCCGTTGCCATAGCTGACTCAGATGCCAGCGACGGTGAAGAAGAAACAGAAGCCCCATCTAGCTCGAATACTTCTCTCCGATTTACGGAACACCATGCGCTTCTGAAGCTCCGGCTGGCACCCTTACGCAGATTGCAACAGGACCTCGAATACAGTATCGGTGCCTCCTCAGGCGAAGAGCAGTTCTGTACCGCTTCACCCGTCGACTCTCAATTCACCTCCGTCTGGGGATTCGAACACAGGGGTCGCCGACAAGAGTTCTTCATACGCTCAAATACTGCCTGGAAGACTGCTCTTGGGTCAAATGATGATGCTCCCTCCCGCAAGTTCAGAGAGACAAAGGCAAGAGAGGCGATTGAGATTATAGCGGGGTGTGCAGAAGATATGAGGACGGTCTGGGAGGATCCGACTGTACAGCAGATGTTACAGAAACGGCGGTTCAGAATGGAAGCTGCTCCAGGCTTGTGAGTACTTTCCCGAGCAACGGTTGAATACAGCTGACGTGATGATATGCATAGTTTCCTCAACGATGTCGAGCGCATTGCGGATCGTGAATATGAACCTTCAGACGAGGATATTGTACGCGCAAGACTGCGCACTTTAGGTGTCCAGGAGCATAGAATCAAATTTGAGACAGGTGCGCAATTCCACACCGTACGCTGATCCGAGAAACAGGTGAATGTGTGGTATAGGTCCTGCAGCAGGTTCCGAATGGTGTCTATATGACGTAGGCGGCTCTCGCACTCAGGTATGTGACCGAATCTCACAGTCACCAGTGACTAATATGTGGTATGTCAGCGAGCAGCGTGGCTTCCTTATTTCGACGATTGCGACGCAATAATTTTCCTTGCCCCCATCAACTGTTTCGACGAGAGGCTGGCCGAGGATCGCAAGGTCAATCGCCTGGAAGACAGCTACATGCTATGGAAATTAGTCTGCTTGTCGAAGCTTCTCGCGAAGACGCAGATAATCTTATTCTTGAACAAGTGTGACCTCCTTGACCAGAAACTCAAGAGTGGGGTCCAAGTCAAGAATTACGTTCGTAGCTTTGGAGACAGACAAAATGATGTCGAGACTGTCAGCAAATGTAAGTCTTATAACGGAGAAAGAGAGACTCCTTTGACGTCGACGAAATCCTGATATACTTTGATAGATTTCGCTCAGCATTTCAAAGATATCTTGAAGCGCCATTCACCAGAGCCACGACCCTTCCGCGTCCACATGACCTCAGTCATCGTGAGTTTCTTGTCGATGTAGCAAACTGCGGTGTCTGATCCTTTGCTTGTCCATACCCAGGACACCAAGGCAACGGCTGTCACACTCGGCGTCGGTGGGTGTCGTTTTCTTTCTCTATAATTGATACGGCCTTGTATCTGCATCTCCGATCTACAATCAGCTGATGTCTCTTTCCATGCAGTTGAAGAAGGCATCTTGCGAGCTCACCTGCGCTCAGTGGATCTCATCTGATCCCATCTTATACGCTCTACTCTATCCACCGATAATCCCGTCATTCTTTTGAAAGCATGTATTGCAGTCGACAACATGGTGTTCCGTTCGCATCTCATAGAAGCGAACTCGGCATAAATTAAGCACATATTTGCGGTATGTCTCCGGCAGTGCGCTGTTCCTACTTGTGTATGCCCATTCAGCCCGCACTCATAACCCACTTTGTCTCAGATGCAACCCAATTGTACATTCTTGGCATTTTTCGTCTTGCCGCCATGTGTTCGCAGCAGCTTGTCTCAGTATCGGTGTAATTCTCTGTTGTATTCGTTTTGGTATGGTCAGGTCTCTTGGGGGAATTTCCGCTTCTAGCTATTTGTTCACTACTTGTACATGCATTCTCCTGCGCCGTCGTGGCTGATCATGTTGCTAACTTGTTCACACCTCCTTGTAGAATGAGCATCCTTCGATCGTTATGACCGCCATAGTAGCACAAAGGGCGTGAACTATTAAGATTTTGCTGCATACAGAATGCCAACTCAGCTAAGATCGCTCCCAGTGTGAGTAGATATACTTCATGTCCGTTTGTCCAATCCTGAGACCAAATCACCAATGAACTATTAAAACAACTGCGTAGGACCAACTACTATGATACCCTGTCACGACTCTGGCCATCGCTATCTCGCCGCAGCATCGGACTCGCTAATCCCCTCTCTGTCCGGCTTTCGTCCACCACACCTGGTGCAGGAGGGAACTCTTGCGCAACGTCCGCTGCAATCGCCAAGCCCACAGCGCTAACATACGTCGAACTGCGTGCAGGCCTTGTAGTTAAGTCGACCTCAACGTCATCGTCCGGCTCCTCTTCTGAATCCCCGGGAGTTCCCAATCGGCTCCCTCCCACACTCGCAAGCACCCCCGATGAACGTCGAGTTTTACGCGCGTGGAATGTCCGGCTGGCAGTCGCGTTCGAGAATAGCGGGAGTAGATAGCGTTCATCTAGCTGCTGGAACCACTTGCTCTCGTCCGTGCTCACGTTCGCAGTCCTAGTCCCGTTTACGGGATGCTCGTCGCGCGATTTGCGTCGTTCTTCACCCGATGGTAACTCACCCACGGAAGCAGTCGCTAGAGGCAAGACCTCCCCACCGTCCGAGTCGAAGGAGTCAGACGACGCCGCAGAAAATATCGTGTGATTGTTCAACGGTGATATCGGATTCTGTGCCTGGTGATTGTAGTTGCGAGGGGTCTGCTCGTCATAGTGTGTGCCGATCCTACCCGGGGCACTGCTCGGAAACCCTGCTACCTGCTGTGAGGCGAAGACACTGCTCTCGTCCTCCATGTATGCGTTCCATCGTGCCCCGCGTCTGTTGTACCACCCAGGCCTACCAGGGAGCATGTCTTCCTCGTCACTACTACTCGCTTCATCATCCTCGACTCCCGTGCGAATGCCCAGCACCTCGAGCATCCGCGCCGTCGTGCCACCGAACACAACAACTGTCAGCACGACTACCACAAGGACAGTCGTTCGAAGTGTCTGTGCATTCTCGCCCTTGAACCCTGCGGCGAGGGCAACGCCAACTGCGCCTCTGAGGCCGGCCCAGAAAATCATCATCTGATACGAGTGAGGGAGCTCCTCCTGGCGTTGTCCACGCGCATGGCGATAGACGAAATTGATTGCCTCAGAGAGCGGGAACACGGCGGCGTAGCGTGTGAAAACGACCGCCACAGTAGCGACAGCGATGAACAATGGCTTGACGTAGCTGGTTACCTTTGCGGAAGACGGCGGGCTGGTAAAGAGCGAGAGGCCGAGGTAGATGAAGATGAAGTTCTCAGAGAGTTGGGCAAGGGTAGAGAAGATATACTTGGTCGCGCGTTGCGTGCGCCGTGACATCGTATGGTAGGCGTAATGCTTCAATGTGATCCCGCAGAACAGTAACGACACGATGCCGGACATTTCGAGCCCATTCGAGAAAAAGTAGCACGTGTAGGCGCAAAGCGCGACGAGGCAGGTTTCGATCGACGGATAGAGCGTGAGAGAAGAATGCTTCAGCATGAGCGACATAGCGAGTCCGAACGCAACACCGAGCGCCATTGACACGGTAAACGACAGTAAGAAGATACCAATCCCGTGGAATAGCGAAGAGGCATAGATCTCTGTCCCATGGAACCGTGACAGTGTCCTGACACCAACCGACGTCAGTGTGCAAAGGTAGGTGCCGAGACAAAAGGCACGCACTCATACATGACGATACTAACAGCATCGTTCAGCAAGCTTTCACCGAAGATGACCGTGTAAAGTTTTGGATCAACCTTGTACTGGTTGAAAATCGCGAGAATAGTCACCGGATCCGTGGCGGACAGCGTGGACCCGAAGATCAAACATTCGATCAGAGTCACTTCCAATGACTCCAGACCTAGGAAGGAGTAGATGTATACTAGAACCCTGTTCTGTATGTGGTGAGCACTGTTTTCCGGCTATGTATCTACACAGTGGCAAAACGTACCCTACCCCAACCGCAGAGATAAATGTGCCTAGGAAGGCAAATGTGAGTATAGAGCCAAAATTACGGAAGAAATTTTCCTGAAGTCCAGACAATATATATTAGGAAACCGACACCATGTACAACAGGAACGACCTCACTTGTTTGAGTTCATACCCGGAGTTGAGAATTATGGGGGGCAATAGGAGATTAAAGAAGAGCGTGTGCTTGAATGTCTGTAAGACCAAGTCAGTATCATGGCACGCCGTGCGAAATCCAATCATGATGCTGGCCCAGAAATGAAAGAATTAGTATACTAGATCCATCCTGGCTAATGAGTAGCCCCTTTGAAGGTACACATAAGTCAGAACAAATCAAATCCTTGAAGGCATCAAGCATCAACGACACGAGGACAGCCTGGTCGTCTATTACTATCTGGTACACCTCACCGCAGCATATCTGCGGGCGCATAATTGAGATTCTAGAGTAATAGGAATGGAGAATTTCGAAACAGTTTGGAGACATGGCGAAGTCGAGAGTTTCTTAAGTGGTCGAACTCACCAGCATCTCACGTATCATGGTCCCAGGCGCAAGCCGCACTACTAAACCGACAATCATACCCGCAAAAATGGCAACCAGTGTCTCATGTATTGCACGTATACGTTTGATCTGGAGATAATATGACGTCCAGAGTGACAGGATAAGGAGCCCGCAGACTAGAAAAAGCGACCATGACGAATAGTACTCTTCATCCTCTGGGACAGGCGTCGTCGATGGGGAAGGCGCCGCTGCCACTACTGACACAGAGCCTAGACTAGACATAGCCAGAAGTCTTCAAAGAAGAGTGATGGTCCTTGTAAACGTGCAGCAAAACATAGGCAGCACAAGTTGGAAGGCGTTGCTGGTTGTAGGCGCTATACTGAGCATAACGCCGGATTAGGTAATTGGGCGCTTATGCCGTTGCACCGTATAATTAAAAAGGAAGACTTGGAACACCGGGAGACCCTGCTAGCTTTAAAATGTTTGAATAGTCAATAATGATATCTCCAGAAGTATCTTCTAAACATAAGAAATATTGCTGTCTTCGAGGCTACTTTGACGGTCTGGTAATATTACATATAACAGCCTGAGCCCTGGAGAGCGTTAAGTATATCACTTCTGCCCTTTACCTTTTTACTCAAATAAAAGTACTCTGACTTCCAAATACTAACCTTTTCCTACATTTCTGCCATTGTCAAGCTGAAGTTAAACCGTGGACACTGTTTGTGACCGCTCCTCCACCCAATCCTGGACCATTCTCAGGTCCGATATCATTCAGGTCTAATTTTGTTTGAAGGAGAGTGGGCGGCATGTAAACCTCACAACGACAACTTAATCAGAAAACTGCTAGCATATCTATCCTCCATTCTATGCAGGTAGGACCTTGGAGATTAGTATGGCCTAAATAAACATCGTAGCCAGGAGATAACACGAGTTTCGCGTCATACATATAGTGAGCCTTGTAGGCTCATGTCAAGTACTTAAAGAATATGTGCTGCATACGACGATAGGTATCTCCTGTTCACTTCCGAGTCGGATCAGGCAAGCGGATTGGTCCACTCGATTTGTTCATCGGCCACAGGCTGAGCCAGACTGGATTCATGTAAGTCTCTGAGAATGGGATAGATGATACTGCGGCACGAACGCGAAGTCAGAAATGCTTAGATTAGTGGACGCCAAGAAGTGCGATTTATGGTGACCACCTATTCCAATACCTATACTTAGTGTATGTTGAGAACATCAGATTGGCAAGGGCGTCGACCGAATGGCTCATTTGTATGTATAAAGAACATCTTATCTAGGCAATAAGATGTTCAATGCAAAAAGCACACACAATACTAAAAATCATGTTCGTCACAAACCGTCTTATCATGCCGACCTCAGAAAGCTGCGCCATCTATGACGGACCTCAGACATGGAAAATTAGCACGAGAAGTCCAATTTCCACAACAGCAACGACGACAGTCAGCGCAATGACGATCCACCCTGCTGTAACGAACGGTCGTCCAAAAACCCGCTTTCCCGTTTGGCCCACAGTACGTATGACATTTTCATAGTTCCTTCCTTTGTAGCAATCGGCAAAATCGTGCAGTGATTGCCGTTGACGGACGAAGGAAATCATAAAGAGACTGGCTGCAAGAACTGTGTAGACGATACCGACTCAAAGTCCATGTTACATGAACTGACCGTAAAACTAGAAAGCATGCATTGAGACTTACTTCGAAAGAACCGACTGTCGAACAGCCGCAAGATAGTCAGGGCATAACCAAGGCTGCTCAGAGCACCTCTGCTGTATGCTCCATCAAACGTTCTTTGCCTCGCACGGATCTCCACTAGTTAAATAGGCATAAGGGATAGGAAGCGCATAGTCGGGACTCACTCACACAGCTCGCTGATATCTTTCGGGTAGAACGACTCGGCCCGTTGTCCTCTTGGAGAGATTTAAACACTGTGAAACACTTCCAGCTTATCACTTGATAAGTATATATACCTGTAGTATCTGTGAATTTCCTTGCTTTGACCCATCGAAAGAATAAAGCTTTGTCCTTCAAACGCCTTACGATCGTAGATGTCTAAGGTTAACAAAATAATCACGATGTGAACCAGGATGACAGCTGTGCACAGGTTCTAGACAGCATTACACGATACTGGCAGGCCGGCGCAATGTGTATGGCGGCCGTAAGGACGGCCCGAAATACATACGTGCTTCATGCCAGTCACGGTATGCACGTGACAATTGCGATCTGCAAAGCTGGCTCTTGAGTCGTTGCTTGCACCGACCTTCTTTGCCAGTCCAGATATTCAGTCATTCCAGAAAAGTAGAGGAGGACATATAGAACGGCTGGATAGCGGACTCTGGAATGGTACTTGGCAACGCAGCCTTGGGCAGGTTCAGCTCTCTGAGTCCGAGGTATATTTTGGTCTCTATTTCTCTATTTCGTATTGAAAATTCCATTTCAGAATTTCGCGCCAGTGGGTATGTCATTCTCAGACACGACTTCTGTTGAATGTTGCCTTGCAGGTAAGCATTTGTTTCTCCCATGATATACATGCTGACACAATGGACAGCATACCAGACCGTTGTCCGTACGCAACGAGACGTATGCGCTTCCTGGGAACTCTCGCAGTTTCTGGTGGTCGACCTCTTCGCCAAAAGTTCCTCCCGCAGAAGACATTCAGGAACAGAGCCTGCTCTCGAATCCAGCAGCTGACGTACCTCCTATTTCGGAGCAGCCTCCTGCAGAAACGGCCAGTCTTGTCGAATCAGTAACTGCTTCGGAAACAAGTCCAGTAGCCGGCACGGAGCTGCCCAGTGTTCCGGTGGAAGGTGCCCTCCTTGACCCATCCCTGACCCCTTCCATCCCTTCTCCTCTGCACTACGGTGATCTTGCTGCCCTTGGATTAGCCGGTTGGTCACCAGCTGGCTTGTGCCGGTGGGGCATGGAGTTATTGCAAGTTTCCACGGGTATGCCTTGGTTCTGGACGGTCGTCAGCGCAACTGTTATCTCTCGTGTGATCCTGTTCCCATTCACTGTCAAGTCTATGACAACCACTGCTCGTCTCGCTCCTTATACAGATGAGATCAATGATCTCCGGGAGAAAACGAAAGAAGCGCAAGCGAAGAAGGATATGCTTGGTCTGCAATCTGTTGCTCTCAAGCAGAGGATGATTTACGAGAAAGCTGGAGTGAGCATGATCGGGATGATCATTTCACCGTTCGTGCAACTGCCGGTGACTCTTGGCATGTTCTTCGCCGTCAAGAAGCTATGCGACTTTCCGTTGGAGCAATTGAAGTATAGCGGCGTGTCCTTCTTGCCCGACCTGACAGTCGCAGATCCAACTTATCTTCTACCTATCGCGGCAACAGTCCTGATGAATGTTCAGCTCTCGGTAAATTTTGGCCTGCAATACCCAGTGAATATCTAGCTGATGTACTTGTACCTTCAGCTCAGCCTGCGCGATTTAACTGCAGCACCACATATGGCACATATGGTCAATTTCTTTCGGGTCCTGTCTATAGCAAGCGTGCCATTGATGCTGCACCTCTCATCTGTGAGTCTTCTGCACTCAAACTTTCCCCACGCATCTGATGCCTTTGCCAGGGTGTGTTGGTATACCTCATGACAAGTATGGCAGCTATGGCAGTACAAACCTTGATTTTACGGCAGCCTGCAGTACGCCGAGCATTGGGTATCCCTATCATTCCCGTACAGCACCAAAATAAACCTGCCAGCTTCATGGAATCTTATGACTTTGCCAAGCAATGGTGGAAGGAAAAGAAGGCGGAGCAGGAGGCGGCTATTAGGGCCAGTAGGCGACGATGATATATTCATATATCTAGCCATTTACTTACTACAGTTATACGTTCTAGTTAATACGATTGCTAGTTCTCCACTCACACTCTAGCGTCCATGGTTCCAATTGCTTTCTCAGATGGACCAACGTGCCAGCGCCAGGTTCATGAAGCGCTGAAGCGCGTGATGGACCTGCCCTAAATCTTGACCAGCTGCCATAAAAATTCAAGTACTACTTGCTACGGACTATCGATCGTTTTCACTGCCGTTTTCTTCATCTCTTGAATCATGTCGGTTGATCTTGCAAAGCTTGAATCTCACCTCGCATCAAGGTCTTACGTTGAAGGGTGAGTCACAGTAGTTATATTACTCGTGGGCCGCGCCATGCGGTGTACGTGATGAATTTTTCGCTATGGTCCGTGTTTCCAAGAAGCGACTAGACACCGCTGCTCCAGTATGCCGATAATTATTACCTGGCTTTCTGATTGTTTCCCCAGTCATTTTGTCTATTTTATCTTGTGAATTTGAATATCTAAGTTGAACCATATTTTGTTTTCCAGATACACACCTTCGCAGGCGGATGTACACGTTTTCAAAGCTATCAGTGCCACCCCAGATGCCTCCGCGTATCCTCATGTAACAAGATGGTACACACATATTCAGTCTTACGCCTCGGAGCATGCCTCGTTGCCTGGGTCTAGCAAGGCTGGTGAAGTCTTCTTCGGAAGTGCTGCTGCCGCCGAAGCGGAGGACGACGATGAGGTCGATCTCTTTGGATCTGACGATGAAGAGGATGCGGAGGCAGAACGCATCAAGGCCGAGCGTGTCGCCGCCTACAACGTCAAGAAGGCTGCTAAACCCAAGACGGTAGCCAAGGTTCGCGTCACACTCCTTCATCAATTCCTCTGTATCAGTAGAAATCCCTGTCATGTACATACCTGCTGTTGTGAACCGTTATTAACTTATTGCACCCGCAGTCTGTTGTCACGTTCGAAGTCAAGCCGTGGGATGATGAGACCGACATGGCTGAGCTTGAGAAATCTGTCCGATCTATTGAGATGGAGGGTCTGGTTTGGGGAGCTAGTAAGCTCGTCCCGATTGGTTATGGCATCAAGAAACTTCAGATCACCCTCGTCGTTGGTGCGTCTTGGTCTCGTATATACAATATGGCCTTTACTGATGTACCTTGGTTCTACAGAGGATGAACTTGTGTCTCTTGATGATCTGCAAGAAAAGGTAGCTGAATTTGACGATTACGTTCAGAGCTCGGATATTGCGGCTATGCAGAGTAAGTTATGTGATATCCCCTGTAAAAAAGAGACTGACATGCATTCTGCAGAGCTGTAAGTCTGGAGTGTCTGTCTTGGCAAGTATGGAGGATACCGAGACTGGATATATGACGGTCATCATAACCTGTTCCAAGTTAAACAGACGTAGTGTATCAATTTGTAGGGATGGTAGATCTCTCGAGCAACAATTGCAATGTATTTCTGATTTGCAATGAGCGTTCTGCTGGACGAGTACATGACGGTCCTGAAGATATCACATTTTCGTTAGTTGTAAGTTTAGTACAACAACATCGAGGTCGACTTCAGAAGGATTTCGTGTTTATATCTGCCCATAGTCTGTCTTGTAGAAGGATGGTACCTGGGCATCTCCGCCTGCCTGTTGGCAAACTTGCACGGCTGACGGGGATGCGATAGCCAGCTGCAGAAATGCGGTAGCAGGTTGGCAGCCACCGCCAGAGGGTTTGCACGTGTTGTCACGACAACAAACAACCGGCTACAAGCTCATTGAAGCTGCTTTTTCAGAGACCCTCACTTTTACCTCTCAACGCCGTCGTCGTCGACATTAAAGAACACGTCCACTCCTTGAGATTCAGTGTACAAAGCATGATGAAAACAGCTGCAGTAATCTCACTTCTCGCCTCCGTGGCTCTGGCGCAGTCGTCGGTGAGTGGGAACGCTCATGTCATAGGAATTCGTCTGACGAATCCCGCATTCTAGTCCTCCCTCATCCCCGCGGGGATTAGTTCGAACTGTTCCTCGTTCCTCACGTCCTTCAACCAAGATTCCAGCCTCTCGAGTTGCACGGCCCCTCTCATCAACGCGACCTCGCAGTTCGGTCCTGGTGCGAATACCAGCACGACCCCTACTTCGTCCACGGTAGAGAGTGCCCTAGATGCTCTTTGCAGCAATACTACTTCATGCTCTTCTACCATCATTCGTTCGAAGCTTGCCAACTTCTACTCGGCTTGCAATGATGAGCTCACCTCGGCCTCGAACCAGGACGTGCTGACCCTATACGATGTCCTCTACTCCATTATCCCGCTTCAGGAGGCCATGTGTACCAAGGACGACGACGGAAAGTACTGCGTTATGGACATTGCTTCCTCGTCCAATAGCTCGACCGCCTCTGCCTCAGGTGTCAACAATGCAGCGGCATCGTCCTCCGGCTCGAGCAGCTCATGGGCTAGCATTACCAAGTACTTATGGAACAACGCTTCCTCTACTACAGTCTCTCGCCGTGACGATACGCAGACTCCCATTGCGATTCTCCCGAATGCTACGACTTTCAGTGACAACAACATTCTCTTCCTGTTCCTTTCGCCCTCGCTTTCCTCCAACCAGCTCTGCACCTCATGTGCGCGTAACATCCTTACGTCCTACATCAGCTTCGAATCGAACATCGCATACGGACCTGGTCTGTCCGCTAGCCCACTCATGAAGGGCCAGTCCGCTTTGTATTCTGCAGTCCAGAGCACCTGTGGCGCTAGCTTCCTTAATGGAGCAGTCCAGGCTGCTGGTTCGCTGTCTCACGGACTCATTGGTGGTGCCGCACCTAGAGCGGTCAGCAGCAACACTGGCATGTTGAGCGCCTTGATGGGAGGGTTGGTATTGGTGGTGGCTTCTGTGTTCTGAGCGGGATACACCGATCTGAAGAGTAGGGAGAATGGGTTGACCCGCACTTTTTTTTATCATGTTCTTTGCTTTGCGTTTGTGGTCGGTTTGACCACGCTTTTTACTCTTTCAACCCATTACAGATACCCTGTGCCCATCCTAAGACTAAGTTCGCTGGTAGACAATCCTATTATTGCGGTTCTCAGGCATGGACGATATATTCGCAATACTGATAGTCGGCTTGTACTTCTCACGCAGTTGGTCAAATTTATGCTCACTTACAGTACCTCATGACCAGAGAAGGTCACATACTTGATAGAAGCATCACGACCAATATGCCATTGCAGAGACAGACAAATCTTGTGAATTAGTATCATGTATCGCGTGGCTGCAATGCACCGTAGTAATAGAACGGGTGACATGAGTGGCTGGTCAATGCGCGTGACAGACACGTACAGTATATACCAAACAACGCGTAAATAACACGCCAGAAATTACCTAAGAACTTGTGGCCTTCGCTAGGTCCTTTCCCTCTTCAATTCTCAACCTTGAACCCATTGTTCCATAATGTCACTTACTTCCCCTAGCCCGAGGTAGGTCTATGTCATTCACAACATTCCGCTCACCACTTAGTATTTCCATCAATCCCAACAGTACCTCTGGGAGTATGTCCATTAGCAGCCAAGAGCAGCCCAGGAAACGTCTCCTGTCTGGACTTGACGAGGAATCGTTCGAATTAAAGAGACCTCGATTTTCCTCGAGGCTGTCAATGTTCGCCCGCCGACGAGAGTATATATCGCCGCGTAATGTTAGTAACTAGCTCCAGATCTGCGTTCGCAATTGCACACCGCTGACATCCTCCCCAACATCTAGTGTGAACGTCTTCCGGGCACTCCGCGGATAATGGACGACGACGATATTTTTGCGCAGCCCGAATTGCCTCAGCGACGCTCACGCATGCTGAGCGCCAGCTCCTCGCTTTCGTCATTCTCAGACATTTCGTCCAGTCGGCACTCTGATGCGGATTCGGCCCTACAGGAAGGTCTTAGCCTTATTCGTACCACCTCAGCTAGGTCACTGCGAGATATGCGACCTGCCACGCCTCCTCCCCCCGAGACCTCGGCCACGAAGCATCTCCGTATCGGAAAAATGACCATCGACTTTTCCGTGGCCGATGCTGACGCCAAAAGTGGCCTTTGGCCGGTAAGCTGGTCTGTGCAAAACCTCGTAGTCTTCAGCCGTGGAAATCGCGTACACTACAAGAACCTGTCCGCTAGTGACGATGTCGGGCAGCTGTGCAAATTACGCGAAAGCCACGGTGACCTGCGGCTCATTCAGTGCGGGGGAAAGGAACAGCCAAATGCGGTCGCCTTGTGCACTACTAAGGGGCTCATTCAGGTCTGGGATTTGTCCGTCAAGAAGATGACTACCAGTTGGTCGACAAAGACAATCACCTCGATGCAATGGAACGGACCGGTTCTGACTGTCGGCGGTCAGCGTGGTACAATTCGACATTTTGACACCAGAATAAAGGAAACCTCTAAGATGAAGGAACAGACCAAGAAAGTGACGCGCCACCAGGCTAAAATCTGCAGCTTGACTTGGAATGTAGAAGGCAAGTTCTTGGCCAGTGGAGACGAAAGTGGGCTCGTATACGTATGGGACGCCAGACAGAACGCTCCTCTCGATGTCGGAGACTTAATACAGCGACGGCGCAAAATGCAACACGTCGGGGCGGTGCACGTAAGTTGCTCTAATCACACTTCGTGGATTTACGGTTGACTGACTTACCCTCTCGGACCCAAGGCACTTGCTTGGTGCCCATGGCAGCCCAAGTTATTGGCGAGTGGCGATTCCGCCCCCGACGGCTCAGGAACCATCCGGACTTGGAATATAAATCAGACTTCACATTCGAAATCGGCGCATCCTGACCGCTTGGAGTTGGATGCGGAAATCACATCCTTGCATTTTTCGCCGAGCTGCAAAGAACTCCTCAGCACTCACGGTCCCGGGAAGTCAAGGCCCCCACCTGAACGGGGGCACCTTGACATAAATATTCCTTACTCGAATGATCCCCTACCATCGCCTATCGCGAACTCAGTGGTCGTGCACTCATACCCATCACTGCGACGGGCTGTTACGGTCTCCGCAGCGTCGAAGAACATCGCTGGAAGTGTACTGAGCCCGAACGGACAAAGGATTGTGCTAGCGGTGCCTGAAGAGATGAAATTGAAAGTCTGGGATATCTGGGGGAAGGCCAAAGAATTAAGGCGCTCCTCGAGCATGTTGGATGGAAAGGGAATTCGGTAACTAATTGCATAAGTGTTCTGACGTGAGTGCCGTCCTTACCATATCCATCGCTCAAAGTCATTGATTGTCTTGCCGCAGAGATGAATCGACCTATCAACAGTATCTTAGTAGCTAATGCATAAGGTCACCGGTATTTCATGGGACGCTGGATAGTGTATTAATAATTGGTCTCGAGCTGTACCGGTAGCATGCTTCAGCTATAGCAATTTCTGACCTCACCTAGCAAACTGGCTCTTCAGTCGAGCGGATAACTCAGTCCAACAAAGATAACAATCGCACGAAGGTAAAGCTCGGGTGACTGTCCCATCTTGAACGCCGACCGGTATTCTATGAATAATATCCACCTGCTGGAGGCCTTTTGCAACGTGTTTTGACTTGGATAACAAATTTCTGGTGCATGGACCCAAAGCCATCTCATTGGTGATTTTCTGGTGAGTCGACTATCGCGATAGGTATGTACCGATATTCTCAAGATTTACATTGGTACTCCTGCCCACGTTTTCGTTACCTGGGGACAAGCGAATAGCAATGAGATCGCGATCATCTTCCCAACTCGGATGGCAAGTCAATACTCTGCTTGCCTCGCAACCCTGAGGCAGTAAAATACCCCTGCTGTTGTTGTACGTTTTGGTGAGTGCAGAGGGTGATGCGACAGTCGCCGACTGCCCTTCCCTCAATTGTGCTGGCAGTAGAATAATTATCATATTTCCCGAACACCAGCGACAACCAGACATCCTAGCATTTCTATCGCCGTACAGTCTTGCTCTCCGTATTCTATCGAGTTGGTTGATATCTCTCTTTTGAGATACTCTACAAGTGAATGACCGTGACAATCAGGCAACACAGTGCAACCGTCAACGTGTGCCAGATCGGCTTACATAAGAAGTCCATCTTGCCTCGTCGTCTTGTCGGATCGGCCTTCAAGTGAGATTAACTATGCGTGTAACAACTTTACCCATTAAACCTTGGGCGAGACCTGAGACCTGATGCCTGAGTCCCGCCGTGGTCAACAAATGTGATACTTACTTCATGATACCGATTGCTGATCCGGTTGTCGCCAGAGCAGTATGCTCGAGACCGCATGCAGCATCACCAAAGCATCATCCGAAATCTGTCAGTTTGCCGTTACCGTGCATAATGGGCTCAGTTGATGCAACTTCATATGGATCCTTCTTCGATACTTCCATTCTTTTGCTACTCTACGGTCAGCAATCTTTTCATTTTGCAGATATTTGCTGCTCCTGGTGAGCTCTCGCCAGCACAAGCTCTGGCCGACCACAGGGCATTTCGGAGCGCTATCTTACCCCCGCCTCGACGAGATTCTGTCGTGGGATGCCTCTGGACAGACTTGAATGTGGCGCGGCTGATGTTACAGATGCCGCCAGATCCGTGGTCTTTTCTACCTCTGCTTCACCATCACTAGAGCCTCACTCCTTGGCTGCCGGCGTTTCGACTTATACATATGCCCCAAACTACTCCAGCTGTGCAACTGCCCCTGCCGGGATGCCCCCATCTGCACTGGCAAGCAACATTTCCCTTGTAACCGGCCAGCCATCCTCTACAAATAGCTCGTCCGGAGACGTGGTCCCTCTTCACAGTGCAACGGCATCATCGAGCATCCAATTCACGAGCAGCTCAGACTCTTCGTCTAGTAGCGTTTCTTCATCAAGTTCGATACCTGTGAATACTGTGGGAAGTTCTGCCTCGACGTAAGGTTCCACGCACAGTTTGATTTCAGGGTGACCTTACACACCTCGCAGGGCGATTCCGACTGTCACTACATCATCCCCATCGACTGGATTTAATTCCTCGGCTTTACCTGTTTCACCGAGCTCCTCTTCAGTGTCCTTTTTTTCATCTTTCGCGGCCAATTCTTCTACTTCTGTATCCGTCTCGGCGTTCTCTTTGGACTCGCAGTCTCAGCCGGGGTTACTTTCCCAATCACTTTCTGTCCCACTCTCCACTAGTGCGAGCGTTGTAACATCATCTCAGTTCACACTACCAAGGTTAGTTATAGGTCAAGTTACATCAGATCCCCATTGAAAACGCATTATATTCAGTACTTTTTCGAGCTCGGACGAGTTCAATCCCAGCGTGATTCTTTCGGCGTCTTTGGACGCTGCGGAACCTAGCACAACCATCCCTCAGCCCTCGTCTCCTTCGCAGTCCCCCTCCGCTGGGCCGTATGCATCATCCGTGCTCAATGCCGGCGGAGCCTCACCTACCGGGACGTCAGGCAACACGTCCAGCTCAGATCGAGGGCAGACAAGGTATTTAATCTATCCCTGTACGCACGACCTGACTGACGGACCTGCCTGCTTGAAGCTCGGCACACCGTCGCACAGTCATTGCTGGCGGTGTAGTCGGCGGCATCCTGGGCTTCGCGCTTCTCATGGTCGGCGTCGCGCTTCTCGTCCGCCGTCGCGCGCCGCGGCGGCAGTGGCGCCGAGAGAGCTACAGCAGCTGGATCGGCAACCGCATCGGCCCCTCGCCCTCGGCCGTGGGGCTCATGGCCGACCCGTTCGCCGCCGGCATGAGCGAGGGGGCGTGGATGAACTCTGTGCGGTCGAGCAACCCTTTGGCCCCGGATCTGGGCGTGTCGGGTCGCATCAATGATTACATCGGGATACCTGTGCCCGCAGCAACGGATCTGACTGACAGCATGTCGGAGCTGCTTGGCAACCCCCCAGTGTCCGTCGCCCGCCGCCAGTATGCCGTTTCGCCTCTTGTCCCCGCGGCAGTGCCCCTCCCCCCGACCGAGCCCCTGTCCCTCCTCCCGGCTGGCGCGACAAGCGAGACCACAGGCCCTAACATGTACGGCCGGGCCTCTCCTGCGTTCACGATGGTCCCTATGCTCACGCCGGTCGACGATCCGCGGGCAGAGAATTCATTCCGCGATCCTTCCGACTTTCCGCCCTTCCCTCTCGAGCCCGGGCCTGGGGCGTCGCCACACTCGAGGCAGTCCTCCAAGGCGTCTATGGTCACAGCGTCTACCCGGCGGCGACCGCGGGCAGATAGCATAGATCCGCTCAGGCATTATAGTAGCTTTATCCTGCCTCCCTCAGATCATCATCCGTCCTGAGTAGGTACGATCGGTGTGATCACAATGAGCCTGAAGATAGCGGTAAGCATACGCGACGACGAGCTATGGTGCTGATATTTGTCTCGTGTGATGCTGAACAGGGTCCCTAGTTCCCAATGATATGTTTTGACTACGTGCTGCTCATCTTGTCAGTGCTGGTTGCTGACGAGAACTGTAACATATTAGTAACTTTCCTTTTCCTATCACTCCTCACTCGTGCACGATATCTTAGATGAAATGGCATATCCAGAACATAGCGACTGTATCCTGATGTTATACGTTCTGACACCGATCATTATCGTCGTTATGGTGGTTCTGGAACGGTGTTGCACCGCACCAGCACAACCGTACTGGTGATACATTCATATATAAAGTTCTACAAGTGAATTGCTATCGATGCAAGAAAGTTGCTGAAAATGAATGCGTGGAATGCAGAATCGAAGAATATGTAGTTATTAGGTGGAATCCTCCCCCGTCTCATCATTTCAACTTCTGACAGTCATGCCAGTACTGGTGCCAGTCGACGTACCGGAATTCAAACTTTCTGCGCGTGCTGCCTCTGCTTGCAATTCGGCGAGTCGCCTCCTTGTATGATCCCAGAGGCTGTAAGCAAGGCTCACGAGCAGATGATGAAAGCCCGAGTTTTTGCGCTGCAATATATCCAAGGCTTCCTGGATGTCCAGAAGGTGGCTTTGGTAGTCTTGCTCGTCTGGCATGCCCGTGTTGGGCTCATGCACCTACGTCAATAACAGTAGATGGACTGAGGGTGTAAGGATCGAGCCGAGCGCCAAGAGAACTCACGGCGTCTTCAGCGATCTGCCCTACATACCAAAACGTCAGATATTCGCCCCCACCGTCTCCTACACGGGACCTTCGTCCAGGCGGTCGCACACGGGGTTTCCAAGTCAGAGTCGTCACGTAGAACGGCTCAGTAAGGGGTATGTTGTAGCGGCGATGTACGGAGCCGGGGGCCCTGGGTGCGTTGGAGGGCATGAACACTGGCAAGAAGTCCACGCGGTACCCCGACTCGATGCAAGTCACCAACAGCGATACTGCGAGAGCAGCCATGTCCGACGCACCTCTTCGTACGCCTCGCGCAGCGCCGCGTCCTCGAGGCTCTCGCCAATGTCCTTCCTTCCCTTGGGGAGGAACCAGTAGTCGGACGTGGTGTCGTGTAGCAGGAGGACTTTCCCGGTGGACGGCTGGATGACGACCATGCCCGCACCGAGCATGAAATCGGATGCGAACCACATGCTGTCGGGTACCGCGGGGGTGGAGAATGTAGAGAATATCTGGGGTTGAGGAGCCTGGGGACGAGATGAAGACTCTTGTCTGCTAGACTCAGCAGTAGCATGTCTGGGTGCCGACTGAGGTCTTGTTCCAAGACCCAGTGCGGATCGCAAGCTCGCCATGACAGAGTTGAATACGTTACAAGCGAGATGCGGCCGCGCGATGCGTGAAGTTCATGTGTAGCGAAGCCCAAGCTTTGACACGCTCTTTGACAATGCCCTTTCAGGTCAGGAAAAAAGCTGTACAATGATTTGTGCAAAGACTCGGAGATGCAAATGAACAGGTTTGGCCACAAGCCATACAGAGAAAGAGGTAAGCAGAAGAGTTGTCAGTAGCCACACGCTGAATATCACTTTGACCTCATGACTTGCTAAGCTTTCTGCCATAATCTATATTAGCTGGTTATCTCAGGAAAGTATTTTATTATAGTCACACACTCAGGGTTCTGATGTGGCAACACAAGATCAAGAGTTGCTTTTCCACATATTTATGCACATTGCTGTAAAGGGAGTATGGGTTATAAGAGGTATGGATTAAGAGAAAGTCAACTGTATCCACGACTCTACAGCATTACAAGCCCCTATCAAGGTATTATAGGTCAGGTGTTTTGCAGCCTGAGTTCCTGCAAAGTCGTAGGGACATCTCCACTCCTTACCAAATTCCTGTGAATCATCCAAAGACATATTATTTATTGGATTTTGTGCTTTGAGGCCCTCCCAGCATATGTTTATCAGAAAACGCATGCCCTTACTCTGAGACTGTAACAAGTGTCGAGGGTTTGTAGCCTGCATCCATTTTCGCCGTTTGAGAATGTCGGTAGCACTGTTGCCCCCGAAAAGTTCATGGAATTCGGCACAGAGGTCTGTCACGTCGTTGCCCGACGTGTTCTGTTCTACTATGGTGTGGCGATAAATAACATAAATCAGAACTAGAGCAAATGACTCGAGGTCGTGATGTACGTCGTGAGAAGTGGTTTCGCCGATGTTGATGGCTTTCAGAAGCTCTTCCGCCATAAAGATAACCGTACCCTGGAGGATCATATAGCAAGTCAGTGAGCCTCTCGCACATGCATATTACAGTTTCGCATACGGTCATCTCCGGTTTGGCAGTCTTTGGTGGTGAGACAACCTCGCTTTCCCTGATCACGGTCGGTCCAGAATCAACGTGGGCTCCGGTGCTCGCACATGCAACTTCTGGAGATACCACTGGAGTCGGTGCTGCCTCTGAGATCTGTTCGCGTTTCTCAGGAAGCGATACTTCCGGCCGCCGATGGCCCACCACGATGTTGATACAGCAGATCAAATTGGTCTACAAGAAAGACCCACCAGGAATCACTAGTATGCGAAGAGGATGAACCAAAGTTACTAAACCCTCCGCAGACAGATTAGAGGACATGTGAATATCGTTAGTAACTCCATTTTGTCAATGCAGGGACCTCATTCAAACTGAGCTGACAAGAAGCACCTAGGACCAACTCTACACTATTAGTTCCAGACGTCATTAGTTTCGTATGATTCGAACGCAGGGAAAAAAAGACAATAGCACTGCCAGACCCCGAAGCCACACCAGTGTCACCGCCACTAGAGACCGAAGCCTCACTTCCGCCGGCTCATCATGAAGCACCCCTCGTACCCCAACACGTCCGGCGGGCTCAGCGTGTCGCGCCACCGCCCGGACAGGTTGCCGTGCGCGTTCCCCACCATGTACGCGCGGTAGAGCCACCGCCCGCGCTCGCCGCGCACCTGCGTCCCACCATCGCGTGTCAGCCGGAGAGGGCAGAGCAGACGCGAGGCGCTACTCACGTATTCCTTCGAGAGGCTAATGAACCCGTCGCACGGCCGGACGCGGCCGACGAGGTTGAACTGGCCCCACGCGGAGTGGCCCTGGAGGAACGACGATGAGCGAAACGTACGGCCGGTCAGATCGATGACGTGAGCAAGGGTTGACGAACCTCGCCGGTGACGAACACGTCCTTGACCCTCCGCTGACGCTCGTCGGGTGCCCGCTGCCGAACCGCCGCCCAGCTCTCGTACACGACCGGCTTGCGCCCGGGCTCTCTGACCTCCAGCCCCGACGGGCCCTCGTGCAGCTGCGCGCCGTTCGGTATGTACCCACGCAGCGGGTTGCCGGGGGACATGGGGTCCGCGCCGGCCCCGTATGCGCCAGCGTCGTCCTCCTCGGAGGCGTAGAGATGGTACTCGTGCAGCTTCCAGAGCTGGGGGTGCTGTGCGACGAGGCTGCGCTCGAGGACGGTGGGCGAGGCGCCCGAGAGCAGCGCGGCGTAGGCGGTGAAGTCGGTGTACTGAAATGTAAGCGATCCGGGAACAAACCCAAGGATGGGGAACGCAAGTTAGACACTGTCCTGCGCTTGAGGGGGCTAGACGGGGTGACACACTGTAAAGAGTCCCTCCCAGACACCTTCCAGACTGCCCGGAATGAACGCACCGGATAGCTGCGAGCTAAACGGCTTCGATCTGTCTGCAAGGTGGAGCCCTCTGGCCCATTCGGCGTTCCACTCGCTGCTGTCTGCACTGACCACAGAGCTTGGCACCGTCGGGTTGGAAGGCTTCATGTAGCTGATCGTATCCCACGACACGGGGAGCTTGTTCACGAGGGTCAGGTAGGAGAGGATGGCAGGCGTGGCCGGAGTGGGCGGTATGATCTTCAGCTCTGAGCCGTAGAATGGTACGATGGAGGCGTCTTTGAGACGATAGGGAGGGATGAAGTCCCGCCATGACGGGAAGGCGAGACGGTACTGAAGATATGGCATCGGGTTAGGTACAAAGAGGCGACAGAATGGCTGACATACCTGATGTGCGCCGAGTGCGATCAGCTTGAGCACGGATATTGCATCCCGGAACACGGCGTCGTCCTCCATGTAGTCATCTACGAACACGGTTTCATTGAAGTTGCACTGTCGAATCATTAGATAAGGACTCACCTGGCTTCAGGATGAACCAGAACAACCACAATGCCAGTGTGTTCCGCTCGTCCCCGGAAGGCCAGATATCGAGCTTGACGGACCAGCGGATGAGCGAGGCGCCTGATGGATGAAATAGGTATTCCTTGAGCCATTCATCGATCCGAGCATACTCGAGCAGCTGTCTCTTGTTCTTGCCGTCGTTCTCGAGCATCATGAGGTAGGCCATCCAGAGGAGCGAGTTGAGGAGCCTGACATGGCCGCGGCTGATCTCGAAGGTGGGTGCTATGGTGTCGGAGCGGAGGCGAATGCGGCGGATGAGGATGCATCGATGCCTGAGCTCGGTAGCAAGTGCGAGGGCAGTGGTGCTGTCTGAGCCCAGGCGGCGGAGGGGAGAGGCGAGGTCGAACTTGTGGGCGAAGATTCGCGCCCATAGATGGGGGTTCGAGGCGATCGAAAGGGCAGAATTGGTTCGGCGACTGACTGCGAGGAGCGCGGTGACACCCGCGGGGGGGCCGAGGAAGCTGTCCGTGGCGGCGAAGAAGGCGATGTGCTCGAGAATTTCGTGGGGGACGGTGTCCAGACACATCATGGTGGTCTGCAATCAGGTCTGGGCGATAGAGGGGCTCTCCAGCGGGTGCTAGCTCACGCACTGGGAGATATACTAGCAGCAGGATACTAGTCGTGTGGACTGCGGTCCATATCAGGCTACCGTATCGTGGTACCCACTGTGGTCGAGATCAATGCGTCTGACAACTTCTCCTACCCAACGTGATGATACGGTGTGAAAGTTCGCTGTGGGCAAGTTTTTTCTGTTGCAGCATTTCAAACTCGCACAGCGCTTATTTGCATCGCCAGTCTCCGTACTTTCCGGATGCAGGATATAATTACTAGCATTACTGCATCCAGATAAGGAGTCCATCTCTGGTGCCAGCAGAATAAATTGGCGGTAGAAAAGCATCATTCGAGCACTTCCCACGTCTTGAACACATCATGTCCGAAAAATCGAAGAACAAACCTGGTCGATATAGGTCCTGACCTTGAAAAAAAATGAATAGCCTGCAAACTATCTGCAAGTATCATCATGATAGGTATCGTACAAGCAAGAGTTGACCCAAGCAGTCAGTATTCACACATAGCAAGACTTGGACGACAGTCCGTCAGGAGATCATCTACCGTATGGCGCATTTATCAAAGATGCTCTCCCGCCGTTCTACATTGACCGGCAGTCCCCATACTTTCCACATCTTCATCGCCTCCTCAGAGGGGCAGATTGTGAAGACAAGCGTCCCATCGGGGCTCAGGCAGCTATGGCCCACCGCGCCAGAGTGAGCGGGCACGCTGACGAGACGCCGCAACGACGGATACGCGTGTACGGCGAGCGAATTTGTCAGCGGGGTTTTCACGGGGAGCATTCCAGATGGCAGGGTGGGGGCATCAGAGTTGAGGGCGGGGGTGGAGGCCGACCGCGGCTGCCAGGACGTGCCGTGGGTGCTGAGCAGCTCCTTGCAGTGAGGCGACCAGATCAGCGATGTGACAGAGGTATTGAGTGCGATCGTGTGGAGGGGGGCCGAGGTAGACGCGGTGGAATTGATGCTCCAGATGCGGATCTTACCGTCTGCGTAGGTTGACCCTGTCGCGAGGAGGTCGGGCTTCCACGGGCACCATGCAAGGGCCTGAACAAACCAAGTCAGCGGGGAGAATCACGAAGTGCTATAACAGTCCTGCTCTACCTTGACGGGGGCGTTGTGCTTCATCTTACTGCCCTTCCGGTCAGCATTGGTGAGCGCCTTGCCCGCCCGAGCATCCCAGATTTGCACCACCCCGTGCTGGTCACCGGTAGCCAGATAGTCCCCGCCGACGCTCCATCGCACGCCGTGCACCTTCGCCTTGTGCATCGTCAGCCTGCAGGTCTCCTTCGGCTCTCGCGCATCATACAGCTCAACATTTCCGTCGGCCAACCCGACAGCGAGCAAGCCCTCTCTCCAATTCAGCCCACCGACCGCACTCCAGTCCTTCGCGCGCCACTCCTGCACGATCTTCTTGGTGTCCGCGTCCAAGAGCTGCACGGAGCCCATCGTCGTGCCCGCAGCCAGGAGCGCCGGGTTCTCGCGCGACCACTCGATGCTCGCGAGGCGGCCGTGGTTTCGCTTCGCGAGCGTCCCGAGGTGCGAGATGACACGCGTATCGAGGTCCTGGTAGTACACATCACGCCCGCACGCGACCGCGATCGCGTTGCGCGCGGACCACGAGAGCGGGAAGACGAACGGGTCCGCGGGGATGCCGGGCCCGTCGAGCGCGAGGATGAACTGCTTCCGCGAGCCCAGGTGCGCCGCGGCGGAGGTCGGGGAGACCTTGGGCGGGGCGGAGAGCAGCTGCAGGAAATTGAGGCGGTGCATGGCGAAGTCTTTGCACTCTGACGAGCTTCCGGCGCTGTCGCCGTATTTTAGCACGCGCTCGTCGGCGAGACCGAACACGCGGGCGATGCGATTCGTGCGCGGGGTGATGTTCAAGGGAAGGGCGCATTCCTGCGGCGCTGAGATAAATCTATCCGCCTGATGAGAGCGAGGTGAGCAGGCCCTATGTAGCAACAACTGGTAATGCTCGTACCGAATTCACTTGGCCGATGCTTGTCGACGGCACTTCCGAGGCTATTTCGGAGGCCAAATCACAAGAGGCCATGGACACTCGGCGGCGCTTCGTGGAATATGCATTCGTCACTGAGGCAGGCGTCCATGTACGCTTTCGGCGAGGTGTTGAGCATAACTGCGTCGGGATACTGGCACTTTGGCCGTCCATTTTATGAAACGATGGATTATTGCTACTGAGACGATGATACGACTGATGGAAAGGATCTGTCTTTATACGTTGGCTTCCACACCTGTACTACAGGCCAAATGGATTTGTCTTTCAATCGCGCTTGAATTGCGGCCAATCAGTTCCAAAGGTGAACCGATGAACGGACAGAATGATAGTCGATGAATCTACCTCAGGATATCAAATCATCCGAGAGCAAGAGTTCGAACGTCTCACAAAAGCACAGTTGTGAGCCGCGCTAGATAAAGGGAAGCTAAATAGTCCAAGTTGTGCTTGACAGTCACTTGAAAGGCAGGAGGAGTACGGACGACAAGCACGTGGGCGCGTCTGCGGGTCGTCAACGCGAGCGGATCGAGAATGTGCGGTGGCTTTGAATTCTTGTAATTGTGCTGCAACAGCCTGAGGTTTACGCGCAATACCTCACACGATCATGGCCCCTACGACAGGAGGTATGCAACGACTGCAGGGTTCATTCTTTTTCTAGATTCACATCTTAACAAGTTCAGAGCCCCGTCAAGCGCCTAAACCGCAACCGCTAGGCAACCTGCCGTTGATATTCCTGTTCACGACATGCACGCTATGTGCTGTATTCATTTTGTGGCGTCGTGCTTCATCGCTGAGGACAGTTGTAGCGCATCAGTAAGCTCTGGTGCTTCAAGGTATCATTGAACGTGTTGACGTTGACATCGGTCGTCAGGCTCAACACCTGGACGCGAAAGGAGGGCAGAATTCGTCTCTCAGAAGATGACGGGCCTCCCGTGCACGAGTTCCTTCAGGACGACTACGACGAGGACAACGAGAGACTTGCCGACGACGAACCCCTCGCTATCACAGCAGAGCGGTTGAGGATGGCCAATGTGGAGAACACAGTGGTACAGGAGGGGGCAGATCCTTTGCAGCTTACCGAGAGTATATCACATCCGCCTTCACCGCCACCTAAAACTTGAAGGATGAGGTAAGTGCGTGAGATTCGTCTGGTTATAATTTCTGGATTTCTTATCACCGTGTCTCGTCCGCAGAATACTAGTTTTCCTTGGACATTTTACAGCAGTGTATCTGCACAATGGACAATTTATAGTGTTTTTTATCATTGCTCACTGCAGAGTTAATGCTTGCTATCAGAGCCTTGTGTCTACGCCATATCCACAGACTTGTATACGCATCATGGATAACTTATCCTGAATACCTTAAAATGATCCTGGCCCACTAGAAGAGGTACGTTCTAATATCTAGGATCTCATGGACTTATTCAGACGGCGCAGAGAGCACCTATCTCATCTACGGCGGGCTCTGAAACCTTCGAGGCAATTTTGGATGGGCGAGCGATCAACACAGCACTTCATTCCATTCAAGTAAACGACATCTGGTTGAATGGTGAGAGCTTGTATGTCGACCAATTTAGTATTAAGCCGGTGCTTCTCGTCCATATTCTAGACATGACAAAATGAGAATGCTGAAGCGCTGATCGCCCTAACTTTAGACTGGATGATTTTATGCCGTGAAGTTGATCTGTCAATATTTCCGAAGGGACGAATCAGGAACCAGCCTAAAGCTCCCCCTTGCGCGTGACGTCACGCTCTCAGGTGACATTTCTCCCCGGTCCGCCTCAGTTTTGACTCCCTCGCAGAAGGGTCGTCGCACAGTTCCTTCGTCTAAAAATTGACCAGAGAACGAACGCACCGATGGGTCACCATGCACGACGGACACCTCGTGTGCAGGTCCGCACTACCACCGAAGATGTTCCGCACAAAATGGGCCTTCTCCTACCGAGGTCACAAGGACAATCGTCCGTCCCGCCTTGAGGGGCCGTCGCACTCGCATGTGAGCGCGTCGAGTACTTAAGAAGCGTGTCGTGATGGCTTTCGTCGCCGTCTGCAGTCGGTCTCACAGCTTCCTAGGCGATGCATTGGCGCTGGGATACCCTCGTGTTACTGGGCGTGCTGGCCTTTGGCGGTGGCGTGCACGCCATCGGTCAGAATACTTGTGTCTCCTTCACCCCGACCTCTTCGTCCTTCTCCGTCGTCAGCCATGGCAAAGCCTCCCCTGTTCTGCTGTCCGAGGATGAATGGCCAGGCGTACAGCGTGCAGCATTCGACTTCGCCATGGATATTCACAATGTCACCGGTGTCATGCCAGCTATGTTCAACTTCACTTCTTCGTCCCCTACTTCAGAGCTCGGAGGCACTACTGCTATCATTGTTGGCACACTTGGGCATTCGTCTCTCATCGACGAGGTAGTGAATCGCACAAACCTGGATGTGTCGGCTTTGCAAGGACAATGGGAGGCATTCATGACCAGGGAAGTCGACAATCCTTTGCCAGGCATCAGTAGTGCATATGTCATGATTGGTGCGGACAAGAGAGGAACTATCTACGCACTATACGATCACTCAGAACAATTTGGTAACGTAGAAACCTCTAAACTGAGAGGCATGATTTTTTTACCACCTTTCGACATATAGGTGTCTCTCCGTGGTATTGGTAGGCATTATGGCGCATTGTTTTTTTGTTCAAGAGATTGACCTGAGATGACCACATGCCTTAGGTGGGCGGATGTCCCGACGACTAAGAACTCTGAGATCTATGTCGCCTCGTCTGGTTGCTCGCACGCCTCGCCTAGCGTACAATACCGTGGTATATTCTTGAATGACGAGCAGCCCGCGCTGCAGAATTGGGCCATGGTGAGGTTTACGAACGGGACCGGCGCTCCTTTGACGGGCTCGCCATTCAACCATTATTTTTACACCAAACTGTAAGAGGAAATTTATATGTCGTATCATGAGTGCTGTTCTTACGCTTTCCAGGTTCGAGCTCATACTCCGGATAAAGGGCAATTATCTATGGCCTGGTATGTGACTTTGAGAGACTCTTCAGAATGTTTGACGTGATGATGACTCCATACTCGTATAGCGATGTGGGCCAGGTACGTCCAAAGATTGGTCGTGCTCGAATCGTCATTCAACGGTTGTCCAATAGCGCATTTGGTGTTGATGACAGTCAGAATCAACCGTTGGCCGACTACTACGGTATCGTAATGGGCACCAGTCACGAAGAGCCTATGATGCGGTCAATACCGGTCGAATGGAATCTTTTCGGTGAGGGACCTTGGGACTATAGCGTCAACGCGCAAAACATCTACGATTTCTGGGTGGCTGGGGCCGAACGCGCCAAGCCATATGAGAACATGATTACAGTTGGCATGCGAGGCGATGGTATGTCCCATTTGTCGCTCTGGTGTAAACTCCATTGACCCATACGGTGATCCAAGGTGATGGTATGCACGCTCGCTGTTTCCTGCACTCAGAAAGATGACGCCTATGGCGTATGCTCTCAAAGAGCCGCTCGCCGGAGGACAGGACATTTCTCTCCTTGAGACTATTATCTCGAACCAGAGGCAGATCTTAAGTAATGTCTACCCGGGAGTGAACGTCACGACCATCCCACAAATGTGGTGTCTTTGTAAGTCTCCAATTTTCTTCTTACCTTGACCGATTGGCTGATGACTCTTGACCATAGATAAGGAGGTCCTTGGCTATTATGAAGACGGAATGACTGTCCCTGATGATATCGCTCTGCTATGGACTGACGATAAGTGCGTTCACGCCAGCGGACTGTTGAACGCTCAGCTGAAGCTCCACTCCAGTTATGGCAATATTGAGCGATTACCTACGGTGGCCGAACGTAACAGAACTGGAGGAGCAGGCGTGTATTATCATGTACGTCGTTCGTGATTTGCGAGACTATCACCACGTATTGACATTCGTCCATTTTTTAGTATGACTATGTAAGTACAGTAACATCGTCCTATGTGGAATCATACTGAGAATGGTACAGGTGGGAGACCCGCGAAACTACAAATGGATAACAGTACGTTAGTTGCAGTTCCAAGAAAGCTCGATCTGATAGACCACTGTCTCATGCGCAGAGCAGTCAACTCTCGAAGGTATGTTTGAATAACTTCTAGTGCTTTCCATACTTACAGTTGTACAGACATATGAACAAATGTCCCTCGCTCTCGCCCGCAACGCCAGTCGTATTTGGATCGTCAACGTAGGTGATCTGAAGCCTTACGAGATGGAGACCGAGTTCTTCATTACCTACGGCTGGGATGCATCCAAATGGAACATGAACAACCTTGATACATTCGTAACCAGCTGGGCCCAGCGCGAGTTTGATGTCTCTCAACAAGACGCAACGGAGGTGGCGAACATCATTGCAAACGTGACGCGTTTCAATTCCCGTAGGAAGCCCGAGCTACTCAATTCGACAACTTACAGCTTGTTCAATTACAGAGAGTGGGTCGGCGCGTAATTGGTCGGTGACGATGCTGACTGCTATGTTTATCCAGGGCGGAAAACGTATTGGCTATGTGGCAGGCAACAAACGAGTCAGCGACTCGTATCCTCAACTCTCTACCATCAGATATGCTCCCTGCCTACTTCCAGCTCGTCTACCACCCCGTCCAGGCTAGCTACACTCTCGCGAATATGTGGATCTCGGCTGGAATGAACAACTTGCGGGCTTCCCAGGCCTTCCTCAGCGCGAATGACTATGCAAGTCAAGTCGGAGATCTTTTCGAGCAAGACTACGACCTTGAAGTCGAATATCATACCATATTGAATGGTAAGAATTACTTGTCTACGCGATAGAACTTCGCTTGACTCATTCCACAGGCAAATGGTGGGGTTGATTAAATTTGCTGCCTATCATTCATTAACAATACACCTTCTCTTCAAGGGATCATATGATGGATCAGACGCATGTCATGTATTACTACTGGCAAGAACCCCAGGCAAATACGTGAGCCCTGCCCACGGACTGATTACCGATGTTACCTCACCGATACCCCCAGCATGCCTTTCATCACAAAAGTACAAGCCAAAAAACAGGTGTTAGCGGGGGCTATGCGGATCGCACCAGAGGGTACTGCAGGAGCATGGTATGCACACCAAGATCCTGTCGGGAACACGGCACTCACAATACACTGGCAGGCCCGGTGATAATATGTATCAGTGTGCCGCAGGGTACAGCTGTCCCAACCCGACATTGACAATCGATCCCTATCTGCCCGCAGGCAATAGGTATTTTGACATTGGAGCGGGCGGTCCAACCCCCTTTACCTTTACAGCGACAAGCAACGCATCCTGGTTGACGCTGTCCCCTGCTCAAGCTTCCATCTCCCCGAGCTCACCAGAGCAACGAGTCTTTGCAACGGTGGATTGGAGTAAAGTAACTGGAGTTGAAAGTGCCTTGATTAGCTTCAATGCGACCGTTCAGGATCAGCCACCGATGTCTTTCACTGCAACACTGATCGCCAATCATACCGAAGTCCCGAGCGGATTCACCGGTGAGCGTGAGCATAGGTCGCAATTTTGCGTCTAGATATTAATATCCCTTTCAAAGGTTTTGTGGAAGGCGATGGCACAGTATCGATTGAAGCTGTCCACGCTGCGAGAAATACCTCGGTTGATGGTATCACTTGGACCAATTTGCCTGGATATGGCCGGACAGTCTCTGGCGTGACTCCTTGGCCTCGTGGTGGTGACGAACAGAATTTCACCGTCGGTACTGGGCCTAGCATGTGAGTGACATTTTACCTCTAATGCATTTGCATTTCACAAGATATGTGATTTACATGATTGTTTGTCTCAGTGAGTACGATTTTTATACCTTCAACACCTATAACGAGTCAGGCAACATTACTGTCACAACATACTTGTCTCCGTCTCTCAACGCCCTTGGCCCTGATCGACCACTCGCGGTTGGCTTGCAAGTAGATTCAGACGAGCCTCAAGTTAGTTGTTTCATTCCGAACGCAACACCAGGAAGTCTGCCTGCACAATGGGACGGCCTCGATGGTTGGGTGTCAAATAACATTGTGACAGTCCCTCTGAGTTTCCCTGCTGCGCCGGGAGCTCATACGCTCACGGTACGTGAATGAAAGCTCAATTGCCTACAGGCCAGCTTATCGACTTCGTTTAGATTTGGATGATCGAGCCAACCGTCATTGTACAAAAAATCGTGATCGGTACGTGAGCTTTCTCTTGGTTGTACGAGGATCTCGTAGTCAATCTCGTCTCCTTTGTCGACAGATACCGGTGGAGTGCAGCCGAGTTACCTAGGTCCGCCAGAGAGTATATACATCTAGTGGACGGGTTTGGAGGTTGCGGGATTTTTAAAGACACAATGCTGTTGTAATGAATACGTTTTCGGAGTACGAGTAAAATACAAGCATGATGTCAATGCTACGTCGGATTCCATTGTTGCCGTAGAGAGCGACCGAGGAGGCGACACATTTACGACCTGTTTGAGGACATTTGAGGTTGCAAATGAAGAGTTTACTATGATGGATATCATAAGCCAGACACGTCTTTGCGAGAGTAAGTCTTAGCGTAAGAGAGCCATTTATCTGCGTTGGCCACTAAATTGGCATCGTTCCAAAATAAATGAAGTATGCCTCTATGAGACCGCCCGTTTCAGCACTTGAATTTCATCCTCTGTTAGGCTCCACTTCTCAGCCAGCTTGCCTTCACCTCCCGCCTTCTCAGTGTGTTCCGACAAATACGCGCGCAATTTACGCTTCTGTTCATCAGAGAACTGACCATGGCATGAGGTTACATAGGTGTGCAGCGACCTCGAGGAGACAAATTAGGACAAGACCAGCGTTCATGAACTCGAGCACGACCTTACCTTGTAACCTTTTCCTCAAAATCAAGGTCACCTTCACTCTCGCCATCAGCGCCGTAAGGTACTGGATTCGTTAGCGAAGATATCAAAGTTTGCAAAAGTCCGTGTTCCTGGAACGCTTTCAGGGTAGTTGGGGAGGTCGAGTAGGATGATGGATCTAGTTGCATGGATGCGTGTGAGTTGGGATGCACAATGTCATTTTGAGATGGTTGTTCTGCCGAAGGATGTAGCGTAACACTTGTAGCTGAGTCGGGTTGATGTGATGCAAGCGACTGCGGTGTACCAGACACGAATTGTTGCGGCTGAGGAACAGTGAATGTCGGTATGATGAGAGTGTTGAGTAGGAATGCGACTTTGCGGCGGACAGTGATGTCTGAGTCTGTATAGGGATAAAATTGACAATAAGTCCAATTGTTGAACTCGGCTTACGGATAAACCAGGACGTCTACCTTCAAGGGCAGTTTTGAGGACTTCCCATCCATTAGCATCCTGAAGTTGTTGAACAGCAGTAGCGTTATGCTTTAAAAGGCCCGAAAGTGCGTACATAGCCTTCGACCGGATTTTTGCAGACTTGACTGAAGGCGACAAAAATGAAAGCAATGAAGGCACCGGACCTAGTGAAAGATACTGCAGTGTGATAGACGATCATAAATAATGAACACTAGAATCATTAAGCTAGGAGATTTACAGAAGCTTGCGCCGATGGATTATTTTGCACAGCAGTTCCGACAATCCAAAGGGTCTGCATCGTGATCTCATCGGGTGAGGTTGGAGAAGTCAGAAGTCCATGAAGCGGCTCCCACATTTTCAGCTTCTCAATGTCTATAACCACTCGTTAATGCGATCGAGAAAGCTGAATAAACAACGAAAACTTACTGTTTGCGTTATCTATCTGCTCGACTAGCTGGTGCGAAATTGGTGAAATTGCATTTTCCCTAAAAAGCTACTGGAACCTTACCATCTCGAAGTCGTCCAATGCCTGTATCCGGTCCTCCTCGTTCTTCGTCTCGTCGACCGCGACGGCTAGAGCTTCCTTCATTAGTTGGGCGTCGGATTTACCCAAGATAGCATCGATGACGCCTGTGTCCAGGTTTTGGCGAGGTCGCTGAGAAGCAGGTTGCTCGCCATCATCGTTCGTCGAATGCTCAATACCCCAGCGTAGGAGGGATTCCATATCTGGTCCAAGTCTGGTCGATTAGTGTACAATTCGTTACTAGTTCTTCGCGGTTTGATCTTGCAATGAATATCGATACACTCTGTAAGGTTGGATATACGTTGGGAACAAGTTCGTACAGTCTTCAAGAAAGAAAATAATACAGTCACAAAATAACAGAAGATGCTGGAAGCTGCGAGCTACCGTTTCCTCAGCCACCTGGCAAGTCCGCGGGCGATGGAGCGGAGATACAACATTTGCCTCAAATTCAATTTGTTCTGCCATTTCTTGCAACCTTCGACGTCGACTTCGATAGTGAGCCGTAAGTTTCCTCTCCTTCCTTTAGGTCGTCCTCTGTGATGATTCTTCTATTCCATTTAACTACCGAAACATGCTGTGGACAAAAAGTTCATCTAGTTTCAGCCTTGGCTGATCATTGCCCATTTTTTGTGATGCCTCCCTAGTCAGAGCTAACTGCGGATTTATTTCAGTGGTGTCTTGTGATTCTTGTGATCTACATGGTCCTTTGGGTAATGGGTGAGTGTCACACTTCTTTCTAGCATGGGCGGATGAATTTTCCTTCGATGGGCGGACACGAATGCACTCTGCCTACACCAAAGTCTCCTAGTGTACAAAATGGAGATGGGTATGGGTGCTTGTTGATATGCATCGAGCACCTGACTTTTTTTGCCCTTTTCTGCTAGCTAATACTTTGTCTGACTGGTTCTTCTGATATTCATTAGGGTTCACAATTTTATGCAACACTATGTTGATTATGAACGCAATGTAACCAAGTTGTTGACGTATTTCCTCATGTAGTCTGTAATATACATGTGCTCGGTGTTCCCGTAATTCTTGGAGAAAAAATCGTCAGGTGAACCTGCGCGGTTATCCCTCAGGCCGCATGGTCAAAACAGTATCACCCATTTAGATAAATACTGAATGTTGAGAACCATGGTGCTGGTAGCCTTTTCAGTCTTTGACGCCTTGCTATGGTAGGCACTTCACTGCGAGGACATGTCCGGCTTTGCAGGCGGAGCGGTGCTGCATATCCTGTCTATGAACCGCATCCGACACAGCTGACTTCTGGATTTCTTGGGTACTTGTGACCTCGGGCGGTTGCTGGTATCAGCTGCAACAACTCCTGACCACTGCTCTTGTCGTAAGCACAATCGGTGTCGGAACGATCATCAGTGCTACCGTGGCACAGTGGTCCAGCATGAGCATCGATCCCAAAGGAAAAGGTTCCCCGACAACCTTGGATACGGCTCCAGCTGCAGCAGATGAGGAGGTAGACCGAAGACCGTTGCTAAAGCTCGCCCTGCCTTCGCAGCAGTCCTTGGGGCCGGTACCGCCAGTGCAGTCCTACGGGTACGGTGCTACAGCGAGTTCGGGCTCTTCGAGCTTGCGTGCAAGTCCCGAAAGGTATAGGCGGGACAGCCTTTTAGGCAGAGTGCCCGAGGAGGGTGGACCGGCTAATCACGAGGCTTTCGGGGAGGCAGAGGAGGATGATTGGGATTTGGAGGAACGGGGCTTCTACATCGGTGCGTCTTCCCATTTCGAAGTAGACGATGGATCATGGATGGCTCTCCTGCAGGATCATACAAACGGAATGTCGCTATGTATAGCTTTGTGCCAATAAGTTCTCTACTCGCATTCATCTTTCTCGCCACACTGCCGACTTTGATTTGGCACAATCAGCACCGCGGACCTCCCACTTATTCCAGATACTTTGCTCCACCTCTCCCAGAGCTGCTTGTCTCAGCCGCGCTATGGTCTATGTCCTATCTACTTCGCGTGCCACTGTACAATGTCACATCAGCGATCTTCCCCTCCCCACTACTGCAGACGTTCCTATTCAACATTGTCTATGTTCTCCTGAGTCAACTGCTCCGCTTGTCCGCGCTGCCTATCCTTCGCATTCGCCATGAGATGCAGTATCCTCTACCGACTTGGCGAGACCCTGCCTTTCACCGCGTATGGTGGGTCGCCCTTGGTTGGGCTCTGGCAGATGTCATGGCGGGCGTTGCACAGGGCTACGCGGAGATTGCACTATATCGCGATGTGATGATTCCCGAGGAGGGAGTACAGGACTTACGTGCCAAGTGGAAGTATAGTGATGTTGGCAATGGAGTGAGAAAGCGTTTTGCTTCTCCGGAAGAGAATTTGCCTCTGAGCCCACGTCCTGGTCCGGCTGAAGACGGACAGCTCGCGAACGAATATGACGAGAGATCAAGAGCGAGCGCACGCCGCCTCGAAGATATCATCAAGTCTGCAGTAGACCGAGATCTGGAGCAACTAGTCAACCTCAAGGAGAGAGAAGAGCTCGAGGAAATATACGGAATCCCTCCAATCGTAGGTCCTGCCACTTTCTGTGCCGTGTCGCACCGTTGACTCCCTACAGAAAATACCTGTGTTCGTATCATGCTTGCAACGCATTGACTCGTCCATCCTATCCCTCGGCACGACCCTCATTCTTGCCGGTGCTTACTTACGATCATCGCTATCTTTTCCGGACACAAATCTACCGCCCATTTACACAAACCGAGTGTTCTTCATCACTTTTCCGCTTGTCGTGCTATTCCACACTTTGCTCTCGCTCCTCCATACTCCGCCTGTGCTATCACGGATCGGAGTACATGTAACGGCCTACATAGGCCTATTAGCTGGCCTAAGTGGTGTGTTTGCAGGTTTAGCTTTCTGGGAAGCTCTTTCCTAGGTCCTCCCGCCGTGTTTCCTCCTTGAGGCGGATTGATTGTGCTTCATGTTTTCCGGACAACAGATATAAATATATACTACACAATTTACGAAGGTCTCTGGCGAGCATGAGCGACATTTGTAGCCCTTAAACTAGCTGCGACTTCGATGTAGACTCAGAGGCCCCTCTTTCTCTGTATACTTGTAAATGTTGTGATCGTCAGGTCTGACAAGCTTGTAGGATCAAACTTTACGGGTTTCCTTGCTACTTAAGCATGCGCATCTCACAGTGTGTCAATGGACTCCGTTCGCCTCTCCCCTCTCTGGTCAACCTAGCTCAACCTTGCGCTTTCCGACCTCTTCAACGCTATCACCCAACATTTCTCCTCATGCTCAACATTTCTCCGCTTGCAGAGGTGAAGTCGCGGTGCAGCAGGAGGCAGGAATGATACCGAAAATGGGCAAGCGTGCAAAGCGATCACCCGGCGTCCATGCCTGTTGGTCGCCGCCAGCCCTCCGAGTCCGCCATCTCGCCCTACCCGTTCAACTTCGATGCTCGAGGGCCCAAGTACTCTTCTCACGCGAAAAGCCTGACCCTTCCTTTATCCGCATACTGTCACCGTCTGGTGAGAGGAATCAATGCGGGAGACGTCCTTCTACTTTCGCCGCGAGATTGTCTTGATTCCACAACTGGTCCCAGTGGGCTATGGCGGCGTTGTATCTTCACCAGGCTTTGTTCGCCTCGGAACCGTCTCCACCGCCCACTCTAGCCCACCGCTCTCCAGGTTCTCGCACGCCGCATGACCGACAATTGTCCTCCGTTTCCTCGGTAACCCTCCGTACGACATCTCACTCCGACCACTCTCACCCTACCGAGCCGCTGCTCCATCCACCAAGCTCGGAGTCGTCCGTGTATCTAGACCTGCTTTCTAGGCAACCGCATCATCCGGATGGCTCTGGAAGTGGACCTAACACAGGCCTGAACTTAGAAGGTGATCCAGTGACCGTCAGTGAGCGCAGAGGTCACTGGGAACGTGTTGTAAGGAAGCGGTTACGTCGGCTAAGATGGACGAGAAGGAGTCTACTTGTAATTATAGGTAAGGCGTCGTCCACGAGACAGTTCTGCTTGGTATTGAGCATGGTTCTCACAAAGGCGCATGGGCGATCTTCAACACCGTACGCTATTTTGTCGCATCTACCATCTACAAGTCCCGCGATCGGCAGATAATCCTGCTAGTGCTCGGGACGAGCACGGCACTCTCGGTTGCATCTATTATCGCCTCACTCACCATCGCAGCATTTGCCCCGCATCTAGGGTGGGCCTATAGGCACAATGCTCCCCACATTGTCGTCCAGACCGTCCTGAAATACTTGGCATCCGCGTTGCTACTAGGTCCAGCTGTTGTCAATCTCGTACTAGTCTTTGTATGGAGGCACTCGACAGATGCCATCAGTACTCTTCTCGGTCGTTGCCACTGGGACATCGATGTTGTATGGTCCGGTACTGGCAGACGATGTGACACATCGCATTCGCCAGCCTGGGGCTACTGGATCGCTGGCTCCGTCGTGCGAGTCATCCTCACTCTCATTGTTCTGGTGATTGCCCATCTTTGCATAGTTTGCGTTCAAGGCGAGCGTTAATTGCATCCACAGGTCATCTATCATTTCACGTCCTATCAATATGACGTCACTAGACAGCCATCAAGGAGGCGTCGTTTGTTTCGCCTGCGCTCGGCCGTCTCTCTCCCCTCCGCAACGGGCACCGCGAATTCCACGAAAAGTCTGCGGGCAATGGCAGCTACGTCGTCCACAGCGCCTGTTTCTGTCGGGCAGGTTGGTCGTCAGCCTTCGGAGTCTACCGCAGAGAGCCTGCCGAGTCATGGGAGTGCCTCTGGCTCGGGCGAGCACCGCAAGTTGCGCAGTTCGCGCTTTCGCATAACGTCGGGGAGCTCATTGGTGAGTGGACAGAACGAAGCCGTACAATTGCAGTCAGCCAAGTCCATGGACCATAAAGACGATGTGCACCTGGTTGGCGAAGAAGACGACGCATGTTCTAATTCCTCTGAAGGGGATTCGCCGTCTCCAGACAAGCAAGATGAGTACAACAAATATGGAAGGCAGGTCCGCCGGATACCAGGCGCGTACACGTCTATCCCCCCACAGAGCCCCTCACAGGCCAATCACCCAAAAGGCTCTTCCCATTCATCCTCCACCGACAGAGAACTTCACGGCTTTGTGGATCGTTTCCGTTCCCTCCTGGATCAAATCACGCGCGAGACGGAAGACGGCATCGCGCTGGCCCAAAATGATGTGCCAGGCCTGTACGCACACCCCGACGGGACGGACGACGAGCGCGAGCAGTCGTTCGCCGCAGACGGCGACCGGTTTTCATTGCTGGGTCGCACGATCCACCGCATGCCCACCATCGAGTCCATGAGCTCGCGCGACGTCGTGAGCCTGGCAAACTCGAGCATGCATCGCGTCTCCCCACACGCGCTGTCCCGCCCATCCACACGGACGAACATGCTGGACCAGAGCGAGGGAGGCCAGAGCACACCAAGATCTGCGCGGAGTCGCGCCAATAGCTGGGACGCCGCGCTCGCGCTCGCGGCCCCGGCCGAGCAGGCTGAGGGAGAAGTAAGCGAGATGGGCGAGATGGCGTCGAGTTCGGCGTCGAATCCCAGTGGTCCCTCGTACCAAGGAAGCGGAAGCACCGTCTCGTATCATACCGCGAGGAGTTTTCCTCTGGAGAAAGAGAGGGGATGACGTAGAGTGACTCTTGCGTAACTTGGTCTGTCCCTGGTGGGACTGAATACCCCTTTTCTTGGCGAATCTCTCATCTAAGATTTGATTATCTTTATTGGCCCTGGTGCTGCATGCTATATATGCGTGTCATATTGCTTTTGAGGGGATGAGGCTGCGGGGGTCGTATGAGGTACCTGACGCGTGGCTAATACATGGACTTCCATATATCATATTTCACCCGCTTATACGTTCCTTCTTACAAAACAATTGCTGCTTCAGGTGAGCAGCCACATCCGATTGGACGCTCCCTAACGTATTCAAATTGTGTGTCATACTCGACATGGATCCATGTATGATCGCGTATTTATTCGTGCTCGACGGGATGGCGGTGACTTGGAGTTTATGCGGATGAGCATATCAGAAGGGGCGAGTGTTTCTCAGCGCGTCTTCCTCCTGTCTCCTCCTTTCCACATACTACCACGTTCCGGCCATCTAATTGCAACCTCCGCTGGCTTCCCTGCCGGTGTTCTTCACAACGATTCCGGAGCGCTTGCGCTATCTCAATCTAAGGTTCCTGTCTCCGAAGTCTACAGCAGTTGATTTCTACAGTCGTTCAACGTCCATTTGGCAACTCTTGCCTGGTGGTGTACGTCACCATCATTCGGTGTGCTGATTGTTAGCGCCTGCATTTGGCCGGACTTCCATGTTGGCGACAAGAGTCGTCCCCTTAGCTCAACATTTTCGAGTCCAATCATATCTGATATCATGCTGCCTTCGAAGAGTATCACGAACTCCTGCAGCATCTCGCTTTCTAGCATCGCTGTATCGACTCCCACTTTGTTGTCGGGACAAAGTCTCCGCTGGCTGTCAGAGACTGAGACGCTGGATACTTTCCCACTCCCTGTAATCCAGGGCTGTCTAGCCGTATTACGCCTTATCCAAGGCCTCGTGTGTCCATCTTTAATTACACCGTGAGCACTAACCGTAGCTCGCTGTTAGCCGACTGTCAAAGGTGGACACAGAAGGACCAGGCCTCCATGAGTATTCATACGAAGACATTGGCTCCTCAGTCTGCAATACCATGTTCATCGTGAGTTAGTTTATCCAAAGGGAACCTTTATTCAGGATCGACCTTTTCGCCCCGGGAGTCGCGTCTCTATCCCTGACAACCATTTCGCATGAGTTCACCTTCCGTTTCATATGATCATGACATGCTCTGGGTCGTAGCTCTGGCCAAGAATCCTGCTCCAAAAAAAAGTCAATGAACTAGGCCAGCTCCCCCTGTCACCGGGATAACATTTTCCGTGCTCTCACAAACCGCCCAGTCATTGCCATGCTGCCTGACCATCTAATGCTTAGGCTATGCACTTACTTCACTTCTCGGCATCAGAAAAACGTCACTAGGAAAACGTCACAAATATCTCAAGTGGTCTGAGGCTGTCCGATTTCTCTGAAGGGCATCTGGTCCAGAGTGACCCTAATGAATCCAGGCCGTTGTGTGGAAATGTTAAGTAACGCACTTACAGGAAATCTGGTAAGATATATGAGATCAGACCCCAAAGACTTATGCGTACAGGCCAAACAAGAGCAGGTAAGAGTGTGTATGAGCCGGTCATGCAAGTTTGCTAATAAGACGGCTCACTGGCAAGACGTTTGAGACGGTCGGAAGGTGACTCTTCCTGATGAGCGTCTTCAGGCCAAAGGTTCCGCTAGAACTTCTATCTATTGTCCCTTCAAAAGTTTAAACTGCGGCCCTCAGAATTGACCTAAGATAATGACGATGATTAATTCGAGCGAATTGAACTCTACTCGAATCTCGCCTGGCCTGGGTTTCAACATTGGTACCACCTGAGTTTCCTAGTGATCTTTTGTGCTTCTTCATTATTGCGGATTCTTGAGTAGTAGTGATCACAAAGAGTCGATGTGCATCCCCTCATTATGGTTCTCAAGCCAGACATGTCTCTGTTCCTATGACCCTCGACACCGTTCCATGTGTCGGTTCTTGTGCAGGACGAACTCAAGAAATGGCTACGTGGGATCCTACGGTTGCTGCTGGCTGTATTGCTTGCTATGCCGACTTGCTAATAGCTTCGGCAAATCACACCGAAACTTGTGCCATTCGTTGACACATTGGCGTGCGGCTGCTATAGCATCTTGCCGTCCATTCAAATTTGACTAGCATCGAGCGTGCTAGCGAGTACTTAAAACGTATTCAAAAGCATACGGTATTGCCAATCGTTGTGATGACAGTCGCCGCTCCACTCCCAAGCTCCACGAAGTGTTGCAAATGTGTAGTGATCATACTAAGAGCAGACATGTCATGAACGAAACTTAGCAACTTGATCGAATGTGATGATGTTCATGGCTCGAGGAAAGCGGGGCTGACAGACTGCGTGGACACATCGCTGATTAGGTTAACTCGATGGGTAAAAATATTACAGTAGTATATTAGGGTCCATTCCTTTTGCATTTGAGGACCGGCACGTGTGCGTGAATAGCGCATAATTTGGGGGTGTGCAGTTTACTTTTGCGCAGACCTACAACGGACGGTTATCGATCAATGAGACGAACCGTTCATATAGACGGACTGGTGTTACACAGGAACGTAGATGCAGGCAATCCCCCGGCGATGGCAATTTGCGCATGTCTGTCGACCATCGCACTTTAATTTGCGTCCTAGGAAAAAAAATGCAGGATCAGCACATGCACTAAAAAATCACTCTAGAACATTCAACTACCTCTACAGAATTGACAGGCCATGGGAGTCCTCCGAGGGACTCTCACAGTCACTGAATCTTCCCCGTCTGAGTTGTCCATCCTGCCGTTAGCCGCAGTGTAATTCTGGGTCATGGTCTGGACGGCGAATTCCGTCAGGCGATCATATGACGGTAGAATGTTAGAAAGAACCCACTTTGCTGCAATTCATTGCAATGATATCTGAACGACGAGGAAAAACTTGCACAGGATGGTGGTTGAGTGATTTGCCATAGTGCAGGCCAGCTCTTTTATATGGAGCGGGTCGAGCTATGCGAATATTGTGGCACTGATGGCGTTGCTGTCAACTGACAAAAAAAAAGGAAGGCCTTGTCCTTCATGTTGTGCAATATACTACAGCAAGCTGCATGAGGTGATAGAGTCTGGGAAATAACATTCAGGTATAGATGCGAACCTTTCTGCATTAGAGTGTAAGATCGTAGCTCAGCCCTAGGGGATTGATTTAGTAACAGATCAACAGCAGCTTAACGCCGGGATGTCGAAGGAAAGAGGATCCAATTTTGTATGATACGTTGATACCTACAGTCTATTCTCCGAGCTCCAATGAACAAAATGGCGCGGTTGGAAAATTGGCCGGGACACTGAATGCAATTAACTTTCTTAAGACATTCAAGACATCATTGACATGACCGTGATACCCGTACGTGGCTTCTTTTAAGGTCCGAGGATAGATCTAAAATCTGGCTCCAGTTTCTATGCCAGACAAACGTTAGTCAGCTTGCTGCAGTGCTAGTTATAAGCACTAAAGAATGTGAGCATAGATATTCCGAGTCACATGGGTTGTGATCAATCGCAATACAAATGGAAACCACGATAAGTCCATCTCATACTAAATGTGCGCACTAGGATGCATTTAAACCGATTGTTTGGAGAGGTAGGTTGAATAGAATCATGAAAACATCTGGACAGGAACGCAGGCACTGGCACGTGGCTAAAGATTAGTGACTAAGAGGCAATGCCTTTCGAACGCCTACATCTACGCCGATGGGGACGGCACTCAAAGAACATTTCAGTGGTTTCACCATCATTCTAGTTTTTTATGACAAGTTCAACTAACTGGCCGCGTGCTCGGAAGGTGCATGCTCCACTATTCATCTGGTTCCCCTACAGTAGGCGTGTAGCCCCGAACATGGTTATCGCATGTCTTTCGAGCTAGCGACACCCAAGCTAAGTATCTACCGATCTGGCACCCAATTTTCTCAAATTTTCCTTTCCATGCTTCATTGTCGAAATGGAGGACACGCTATTTTTCCGCTACTTTCATTAGCTAGAGCCGAGCTTGAACCTTGCTGTTCGCACTGCAAGCATGCAAGAACACAGCGGTGATTGGTGTCAACTTAATGCAAATTGGCAGTGACTGGTCCTTGCAGGCAGTAGTAGGCTTATAAGATCGAACACTTAAAATCTTAACCAACTTACGTTGACACGTCTGTGAGGTCAGTCATTCAATAAATTTCGCGGCAGAACCATCTCGGCTCGCTTCCGCGTCCCTCGGAAGCAGCATGTCAAAGCTTATAGGTTACCTCCCCAGTCCTTCGATCATCTCCGTCTTGTTGCCATGCCTTAGAATCAAAACCCCATGGAACAAGTTGAATGTATCGCGAAATGAAGCACTGATATATCAGCCACTCAATAAAAGATTTATTAGATAGCGAAACTATTCCATAGCTACAATGTGGATGTTGCTATTAGCACATTAACAAACATCATGCTACTGCAGTGAAGTACAAATACAGGAATGTTCAGTCATTTGATAGGACGGTGGGAAGTTAGCATGATGGTGAACACATAGAAGTCGCTGGGTCTCGCATCATCAAAGCGTAAGCATGTCCTTGTGCCCCTTCTCGCTTTCAACTTCTCCCGGAATGGAATCCAACTATTTGCGGATAGTGTGAGTACAAACTACCATATGTTGGTAAAGCACTAACCCTATCGAGGTCCAAAAGGCTTGTTTCAATTACCTTCACCGCTTTCATTAAGTCATCCTCAGAGATGACCAACGGAGGTGCAAATCGGATACTACGACGTAAAATTAGTACACGCATTTGTTGATGAGCAGACGCCTCACATATTGACGTGAGTAGGCTTGGCGAGTACGCCCCTGCTCTTCAGGAGCAGACAAAATTGCCAAGCGGTTCGACCCTTCGAACTACTTTCCTCATCAATGACAAGGGCGTTCAGCAGTCCACGACCGCGGACAGTCTTGATCAAGGGGGACTTAATGGCGCGAATGGCAGACCGGAATTGTTCGCCCAACAGCTCTGCACGACGTGCCAGTTGCTCCTCAACAAGAACATCAAGAGCCGTCATGGCTACCGCACACCCCAGTGGATTTCTGAGAATTGATCAGTACCGTCTTTCTCCATCAAGTTGGAGAACCAGTAAGGTTACATACCCTCCATAAGTGCTCCCATGTTCCCCAGGTTGAATACACAGCATCACGTCACGATCTGCAAGGACGGCGGACACAGGATATACTGGTTATTTTTTGTCAGACGATAGGCGATACTCTGACTTATCGCGTGACTTACCTCCACCGGAAAGCGCCTTTCCGAGAAGAACGACATCCGGTCTGACGTTGTCATGCTCACAACACAGCATTTTTCCCGTCCTGCAAAGGCCCTGCGCAAAGAGAGGTATGACCGTAAGCTTGGCATTCCAGGACCATAAAAGCAACGCACAGTCTGGATCTCGTCGCAGATGAGAAGAACATTGTGTTCAGTGCAGAGCTTGCGCACTTGAGCAAGGTAGCCCTCCGGAGGGACAACAATTCTGACACAACCTGGTCAGGCGGGGAAAGAAGTTCATCCATTTCAGGCACATACCCAGCTTCACCCTGGATGGGTTCTATAAGAAAGGCCGCCACATTCTTCCCATGCAGATCCAAAGCACGCTCGAGGTCAGAGATTTCTCCGTATCGGATTATCTTCAGTTGGCCATTGTCGTCGAATGTCGGACCGACGGCCTGAAGATAGGGTCCGAAACCACTGCGGCTTTCCGGATCGGTGCTCATGCTGTGCGATCGCATTGTCAAAGAGAAATTTTAGCTGGCAATCCGCTAAGAAGTCGAACCTAATGACACCGATAGTTCTTCCGTGGAAGTTACCCTCTGCACTCAAGACGATGGCCTTGCCGTCGGGCACACCCTTCCTCATATAAACCCATTTCCTGGCAAGCTTGATGGCAGTCTCAACAGCTTCCGCTCCTGTGTTCATCGGAAGGACCATATCATATCCGAACATCTGAGTGACCTTCTGCGCAAAGCTCCCGAAAGTCGAATTATAGAAGGCACGCGAAGAGAGGGTTAGCCTCTGCGCCTGCTGTACAAGAGCAGCGACGATCCTTGGATGGCAATGACCCTACACCGAGATCTTGTTAGAACCATGTGTCATGCTCGCGCTGGAAAGCACTGACCTGATTCACGGCGCTTTATGTGATGACCATGCAACGTCGATCGTTAAAGACAGGTTCCGGACTCCTGAAGGCAGCACTCACGAATATGCAGAGAGCATGTCGATGTATTCTCGTCCCTCGGGATCCCATACCCTGTGTTCCCAATGTCACGTTGAGCCCAATAAAGGACAGTCAAGATGATGATTTGAACCCACTTTGCACCCTTGGCGGTGTCGAACACAACAGGTAAAGGATGATAACTGTATCATGTGCAGATGAGTGCATGATGAGCAGGATGAACAAAAGATGAAACAGGCGAACTATCTCCACAACAGTCCAACTGATCATCACAAGGGTCTCCGCGCTTCCTGGTGGCTATAGCATGGTATCAAGCGAAGATTGCTTCGGTGACGGGGACCCCAGGCGCGCAGAGAGTAGAAATAGACTCACTTATGCGCTCCGTATTCATGTTCTAGCTGGATTACATCTCCTGAGGACAGATGTGCAGATGCACGACCGCTAGTCCCATTCTTCCCTAGATAGGATTTCCCTGATCCATTTGCGCCGTGTTCGCTAACAGTAAGCGCAGAGGGAGCCATATTAGCTTCAAGATCAATGTGGTACAAAAAAGCCTCTGAGTATAATCCCTCAAGACGATGGACGTGGTTACAGTTCAAAAACAGTCTCGCCCTTGCTGGACTCGATGAAAGCGCTAGTTGTGAGCCCCATTCTCCAAAATAGGCAACGTCGGGGCGGACTTATCTACAAGTGGCGCCCTGTTTCACAATTTCCAACTTGAAGTATCGTACAGTCTTGCAAGGGAAGTAGTCTCGTATCTTGCAGGAATGCAATGGTTCATGTACAGACTCCCATTCCGAGACCGTCCACGCGTGTCGCCATGAACGATCTTGTGGCAAGCTACTATGTGATCTAGGGAATGCTGGATTCCCAGGTCGGTAGGTTTTCCCTAGAAATTGATTATTATCTCAATACAAACTTGCACCACCAAAATCTAATATCGAACGCCTCCCAACACACCCCTAGTGAGATACCCATAGGGTATCTATGTTCATGTTTGAGGGGCTAGAGTCGAACCTATACAAATGATGTGCTCTGGTATCCAGGATGATTATTTCCAAATTGGACAATTACAGTCAGGCAATATTATACCGCAAACCGATCCGTATACCATATGTCAAGCAGTTTCCTCCGGCGAAACATGTCAAATCATCGACGACTGCATAAATGTGTACTGGTCGTACAGAACACGTCTCTTGCCTAATTTACTATCGCAGCTCAGGGGGCCACTCCCTGCGAGGCCTCCAGCGCCCTTCAGCATCAAATCGCGGGTTAGTCGGATAGTTCAGACCATCCAGGGGACTTCGCCCGATAGGTACTAGGTGGCGACACATAAAAAAGATTTAGACTCGATCGCACCCAATGGATGAATGCTTACGGAACCATTCCCAGATATGATGACCCATCACCGACTCCCAGTTTCGCCGATAGCTGCCGAGCCACCATATGTTGCCCTCGGTGCCTATTTTGCCCCACTCATCGTCCCATAGCCTCCTTGTGCGTCTCCTTGCACTGTAAAGTGACAATTAGTTTGCGTGTATAATGATAAGCTAGCCTAATGAAGTGAGACTGTTCCTCACCTGAATTGGTACCATGCGTGCATCCGCGCTAAGACTCTATTCTCGCGCTCCTTCATCATGTGTGCGCCGAGGGATTCCACAGTGGTCTGATTGTGCACCAGTAGGTACACGTGCGACAAGAGCATACCACAAGTGAAAAAGAAAAACAATGCGGATCTATTCACAGTTGTTGGTAAGTCTCACTTCAGCATGGGCGGAAAACGCGGAGGCATACAGGGCAATGATCACGATCTCTTGCGGGTCCACACTATCATTTCTGGATCCATCTCTGGCGACTTCCGCAAGAAGCGTTGCAAAGGTCCACAAGCAGAAAAGAATCGCCCATTCAAGGAAGATCACGAAGAACTGTGGGAAACATTTGTGAGTTGTGCGAAAAGAACATGAGACCAACTGACTCCTACTCACTTTGTGGTTGTGAGCTCCCACACACTGTCCTATCCCTAACGACCGATTTAGTATACCGGTAGAAGAAATGCAGGAACCAGAAGAGGTGCAGCTTACATGGGCAATGATGGTCATATCTGAGGATGCACTGCAAATTCAATGAGCTACGGCTGAGGAAAATTCGAAAAGCCGAGCTCTCACAGCACCGCAAGCACGGCAATGATGGGCTCTCAACGGTTTGATAAAACCGTCCCTTTCGCAATATCTATATTCCGGAAGCAGAGCTGGAGTTGACGGTGGTTTTCTTGTGTACATCATCGGTTGTGGACGAGATATGTTTATATTCCGATTATCCATCGAGTGCGAAGCCGGACCACTCGGTCGTGCTACACGTGCTGCAGCTACTGGAGCTATAGCATCCGTCATGCCAGCATTCTCGATCCCTTGAGCTTTCAAATTGGTCAGTCCTAAGCATGAAACCTTCGGCAGAAAGAACTCACGCTGTTGTCTGGCCGCGTTCGCGGAAGAGCCTCTAGTAGACTCTCTAGGAGCTTCAGTATAATCATTGTCCTGCGAGTTGGGATGACCATCAACTTCTGGTCGCTCATGTGGCGAGGGAATATATTCATAAGCGGTTCCGGCAATGGCCCTTTCAGGGTCCCACCAGCTTGGCAAGGGATGTTGGGCGGTGGGCTGTGGAGATTTCCGCGCATACTGAGCTGAGGGTTACATGAATGGTCTCTGTAAAGTTAGCCGGGTGACGGACCTCTTTCGCCAGGCCTGGAGGCGTGAAGACGACCTGCACCAAAGTGTAAAGCGTACTAAGCAACCACGCAGACAAGGACGGACAATACCCCTACCTTTATATATGCCCATAGCATCATTATTCCAAACATGCAAAACACCACCAGAAACCCTACTGTAACGAAGACGCTGATTCCAACGTGTGATCATGAGTGAGATGACATAGGAGCTCACTGCCAAGACTTCGGCGACCCAAAGGGCCTTCATTCTTCCTAATGAGAGGTACACAAAACCTTCCAATATATACGTAGAATGCGTAGGCTATTATTCCGACTGTAATGGCGATGGCGAGCTTGAGAACGATCCATGGTATCGGCTTCTGTCGCCTCCGGGCCCGTTTCTGCCTCGAACTAGTGACAGCCTCCTCGACAACCCCGCAGCATGCATGCTCTCGCAAGTTCTCAGCATTTTTGGCCATATAATTGGTTCGACTAGAGTTGTGAGTGACTGATAGAGTGATTATTGACCAGGAGGCTGCGGTGAAGCTACCGATCTCGGGCCACCGCCGATCAAACAAGGTAATCGCGTGTCGCGGTCAGAAGCACGTGACCTTCAAATATGTACGCACCCTACATAACTTGTTACTTGTTGCTAATTTTTTAATCCTTTTCGAGGCCGACTGCAGTGCGTTTGTGACCATGCTGTAAGATGCCATAGCAAACGCTAATGGTACGGGTATAGCTGGTTCTGCTGTCCTTACCCCATTCTATCGACTCGGCGATGCCTTCGCTTTCACTTTCATCTCCTTACCATTATATTCGTTTCTCCGTCTCGCCGCCGTGCTCCGACGCTCTTTTGATAAGGAAATCAATTCAGGACTCGCTTGCCCAATCGTTCGGCCTTGTGTCCTCAAATACGTACGTTGACGTCTTGTGGGTTGCAGAAGATGGAACAGATGTTGTCGTACGAATAAGTCGAAGGTAAAGCGAAGACTGTTTATGTACATCAGGTGAACTGACTTGGCCTGGCTTGGGATTGATAGAGAAGCTGTAAATCTGATGGCGTCAGCAGCCGCTTATCTTGGGTCACCTCGCCTTTCTGTGGTGAAGGAATCACCATTCCTTCCCTCGCTGTTATGTGTGCGGGCAATCTCATGAGGCTTACGTTATCCAGTCACTGGTACGACCTTGTATTGCAAAGAAAGATTTATGTCGTATCCCTTGCCTCTCCAGACTACACCTGTGAAATTCAGTACCACTTTTTCCTCGTGTTGGCAATCACAAGAGTCGACTAGCCGGATAACACCAAGCGACCCTGGGGCAATGCGCAATTCGTGAGCCAACCAGCTGGATTTGCGACCTTTGTTCCTTAATTTCCCGGTTCCAAGTGAGTCCGGAGGGTAGAACAACCCGCCTATACCTGCACTTCCACAAGATGATGCTTTATCTGACCTGGTCCGCTCACACAGATCCGCACTAGATCCACCTATCCTGTCCAAAAGCGATCAAGGTAGCTCACGTTCGGAGACTTCATACAGGCAAGTGCAATAGTATCCGCTTGGTATGGACCTGTCACAACTTCAGCAATATGTCAAGAATATGTAGTGCCTATGACGCATTAAATTATTCACGTCCAAGAAGCTGATAACAACACGCCAACTCCTCGATAACGAACATGTTCTACATGCCGTGGAATGAATGCATTTCGCCAATTGTAATACAACTCATGGATACAACTCGAGATGCAGTCTACCATTTCCCTCTCACAATATATCACGCACCCCCTGACGCTAGCCGTTCTTTCGCGTAGTCAACGAAGTCATCGAGCGTCGATGGCCACGCAGCTATGTGGACGTTGATCATCAGATACACCCCCTACTGCATCAGTGAAACACGAACCTTCGGCGTCATACTTCTCGAACCTACTGTCAATAGTACGTACGAACTCAAGGAACTAAAGGCCGTATCTGGTAAGGCAAGACTGAAGCCTGACAGATGGACGCGACCCACCATCTGCCATGTGTCCTTGCTGATACCCTTCCCACCCTTCTCATTGAGGAATTCGAACCACCATTGTGTATACTCCTCCTTCCAACCTTCTTCTCCATCCATATCGTCATCGTCATCTTCTTCTTCTTCGTCGTCCTCCTCTTCTCTAGAGTTGATGTGAGAGAGTGCACCGCCTTGAAGTCCATGAGATATCAATATAGCCCAGAATCCTTGAGCCATGTCAAGGGCTATCGCCCATTTGTAACTGTCAAAACAACATGCCCAGATGGAATACATACCTAGGCTCCGCTGGCCTGCCGGTCTCGAGAAATCGAACGTGTAATTATAGACCTGCTGGAAATAGTCTTGGTCTGCCCCGAGATTTTCTCGCAGTCGCGGTAGTGCGTTTCTCATGGAAGGTATTGTGTCACAACTGCGCTCGGTACTGAGCGCTCATCTCATTTGAACGGGACGGAAGCATACCCCAAGGACTTCCAACCGTCTACCCAGCCTTTTTTAGACCAATCACCCAATCTAGGTGACTTCAGTTCGTATGCTACCGCGAGGAGGACTACATCTTCCGGGTCGACACCTAGGTCTTCGCAGAACTTGATAGTCCCGTCTACTGTGATGTCCTCACCATCCGGATCTATACGATGTCATAGCTGGATATTGAAAGAGAGAGAAGAAAATGTAACACCAACCCTTGTACTGATCGAAGAGCTGATTTAGCTTGCTTGTTGACACTCCTGCACTGCCCCGCCCCGTCTGTCCGGAACTCAGATCGATATAGTAAGCATCCATAGCGGCATCAAGCCGTTTGTATTTTTCCAAGTATCGTTTCGCATCCCGAGGACTACAACCATCGCATCGCACGATCATCAACACCAGCCCAAGCTACCATGCCCATACTGTGCTCTCGCAGCCATCACGAAATTGTCGGAGGAATTGACTCACTTCGCGCCCGTTATACCGCAGAACTGATGGATCAACCCGTCCATCTGCTTATCGCTAGCTGACTTTGACTTGGAAGGCTTAGACTGCTCACGGCAGGAATGGGCAGGCAGTGGTTTGGCAGACGAGTTCCAGATTGAGTTCACATCAGCTTCGGTAGAATATGGGCACTCGCCGTAACATCGGATTATACTGACCATGGTCCAACTGCAGAACGAAAGAAAGATAGCAAGTAAAACAATAAAAATCGAAGACAGATTTGTTTCGATTGCAGGAGACAGCGAATTGAGTTGAGCCAGAAGTTGCAGCAAACTGCAGTAACGTACTGGCTGAAGTGTAAGGGCGACTACCGTTCGGGAAATGCCGAACGATCGTACTTATTCCCACTCCCAGCGACCACTGGACCGACTTCGTCAAACGGTCAATCCGCATTCGCAATTATGCTTCGTTGAGTTAGCAACACGTCCTCTTGTGATGTGTTCTCTTACTGATGTTTGAACTGAAGTTTTGACTAGCATGGGCAGAACCCTATTTTCGCCAGCCTCTGTTTCCCTGGTCTGTTATCAGCTCAACCATCAACACACGTATCGATCAAGGATGCATAGATATTCAGAGAACTTCCAGCCATGCGATCTATTTATTTTGTGGGAGCTTCTGTTTGAATGTATTTAACCCATCATGCATGGTGTAGTGCGAGACAAATCGCGAACCTTCTCAAAGCGGTATTCGTCGATCAATGCAATTCTCGTAAGCCATGGCTCGAACCTTTCATGATCCTTACCATTTCCTCGTTGCACTGACTTCTTAGTCATTCAAATTCCTGAAGAAAACTGGGCGTACATTCAACGACGCCTGCGCTTGTGGAGCTGCGTGTTGATGACTTCATTCTACACTTTCATTCATCGTGGTTCTCACGTCAACGTGTCTTTCAATTCAGTCATCTAATGGGCTTTTTAAAACGTGGAAACGACGTTATGCTTGTCCGTGGAGGTTTCTCATGAGCTCATACATCGTTGTATAAGACCTAGGTCTGGAATCTTGACTGCGGCTTCGGACTCCTCGACTTTGAAGCACCGGGCACTCCTTAGTGCCATCTATCAAACGTCATATTCTACATATCTATCTAGTACGGGCGCGTGTCGGGGTGCGTCTATGACTTGACTTGGCGCTCTAGCTATGCGTATGTCGACTTCGGCTACTTGACTTGGGAAGCAATACAACATCCCCGCGGCGCCTATCGGTGGTCTTTACTTGAGGCCGCGATACGCCGCTCGTCTCGAGGCTCGATCGGACTTGTGGTGACTAGTCGTTTATGTCATTGTCCCGCAGATCCCAATTCGCCGTACTTCTCATACCGTACTGGGACACGATGCATACCCTCCTGCTACTTGCGATTCTCTTCTAGCGTGCAATACTTAATGAAAGCCTTCGCGAAGGATTCTCCGACAGCTATGGAACCGAGTGATAGAAGAGCGCTCAATGACCGGGTGGACAGACCTATTCACGGTCTTTCATAATCTATAGCTGTTGGCTCGGTGATCTCCGTACCTGGATGGAAATACAACAGCGGATTTCTACCTCAGTGGACTGCAGCAAATCTTTTGTATCGAAACAGAAAGCATACTAAGCAAAGTCCAGATGCTCAGGACTTGTGCTGCGTTCGAGCAAGGTCGCCAGAGTAGAACTACTTTTCGGTGGTATTCAGCTGATCAGTGCTTGGCGAATATGACCCTGTGGCTCCGGCAGCACACATTCATTCCTCCCCCGCTAGAATACTGTCGCCAGTCGGACCTATCTGGAAGTCATGACAGGTGTTCATCTCCCTGTGAAGTGCTCGCTAGCGTTTACGACCTTCATGTTCCGTCGTCTGCACACGTTATGTCATTCTGGCTGCAGGCAGCAGCGTTCGTGGTCTTTTTCTCATGGGCGACCTATTACAGGTCGGACATTATATCAAATTTGTCACATGCCCATGCTGTCATCCAGGGTCATCCGTGAGCTTACGCAAGTGTACCAAGACTGCAAGCAGTCCTCTGTTTGCCATAGCTATGCATCAGGTGTCCCTAAGGCAAGCACATCGCTGTTCGGACATCGCATGCTGTTGAAATGCGACCAGGTGAGCACGGATCCAGGTAAGAAATGATTCCTCTCGTGCTTTTTTGGATAGGTCTTCTCTCCATTCATTCATTTGTCTATCACGTCACCGCTGAGTCTATGCCTTGTGGCACAGACTTTCGAGCACATTCGCCGACTTAGCGGAGTACAGCTTACTCCGCGGACTGAAGCTCTCAGTGACACGACCTTATCGCCTTGGCCCTTGCCTTGCTCATGGGGCTTTCCACTCCATTATGTAAAACACGGGCACTTGCATTATTCCTGAACGGCTGCAGGCCATTTCCGCTGTGGTGGCTTTGAATAGCCTTGGAGTTCCGGTGCGTAACGTGATGTGACTCATCACTATATTTCCTCAGCGCTCTGAGCGAGCTGTGTGGAAAGGCACGGGTAATCGTGCGGAAGCATATCGGATTAGATTCATGCGATCTCTGGCGATATCCGAGTCGATCATGATCATATTTGATTCAGATTTATAATTGATGGCCTTCTATACGCCCCGTTTATCACATGTTGCATGTGACGGCCAGACAAGGGGCAGGTATCAGTCCATGTTCACGTATGACATTACATTCAGCCGCTGGAGGGCTGGCACTCCCAATTGGAGCGATTCGCGCTGTTCCACTACGGCTCAAAGAACTATCGTATTACAAGTAACGTTGGTATCGTCATGAGGGTCAGGAGTCAGTAGTGGTCAAACCAGCATCATAACCACAATAGATAAACGGAGTATCAACAGCAGGCAGACAGAGTAAGTGGTACCGGTATAATATGACGTGGGAGATCAAGAAATACTGCAATGCCAAACGTCGTCAATCAAACCAGGTCACGGATATGAATGATACGTTCCCACCGGGGGAAATAGTGAATGAATCACTTGACAATCACTCGCTTCGTATGTTTTCCAGCACGCCTGCGCTCGTTATGAGGCATTGGACGTCTCCAGGATTCGTCAGGATCGTCCCGAAATTCGTCCGCGTGCACCTCGATCTGGCTCGCCATAGTAGCATGGTGTTCGTGTGGCGCGCGCAATGGGTATACGGTATGCTGGATATCGGCTTGTGGGTGGACATTGGGAGGAGGCTGCACTGCGTGTCCGTGCGGGACTGCAGGAAACGGAGGCTGGGTCGCCATAGGGACAGGCACCCCTCGGGGCGCACGACCAGCATTCGGGTGAGGGAAAGGCGCCGAGGGATGGGCGCTGGGCGGGGTTTGGTTAGGGGAGCGAGATAGAGCGTGGGGATGTCCAGAGGGCCACGGGAGGGGCACTCCTGTTGAATCTTGGCCTCTTCCCTTGGGATCTTCGGTCTCTGAGCCTTGAGGCATGTCCACTTCGATCCGCACGCGTACGATCTCCTTGCCCGCCCTCGCGAAGAACGCGCGCTCCTCCCGCTCAAAGTAGCCACTGGTGGGACCAGGACGTATGTTGACGGGTGGCGCGGGAGGGAAGAGCGCCATGAGCTCATGACCGGTCGGGGGTGCGGGATACTTCCTGGATACCATATCGTTATCTATTGGAAGGTCGACATCTTTGATGTCATAGTAAGGAAGCAGCGTCAAAGGGTCAGTATACCGGGAAACCGCGTACCGCGCAAGGATGAGGGTGACAACGGACGTCGCGGGCGGCCTGCGGCGGCAGAGGGAGGAATGGGGCCTGCAGAGGGCCTGAAATTGGGAGGTGGGCTGAGCTCGCTCGCGGTGGAGGTGCTCGTGCTGGGTGAGGCTGATCCATTGGACACTGGCCGAAGGTGAAAGGCGGCAGACATGGTTGGCAGCGCCACCAGCGAAGACGAGGCTTTAGAAGGGAAGGGAGAAAACTGGAAGGCTGGACGGGGGCTTTATATGTGGCACGGAGAAGGGAAAGGGCCTGTCAGAGATGTCGAGAAATATGATTGAAAGCCGTGCAGGGCCTGCTAAGGAGCTCATATGTATCAATCCGGTCCGCTGCCAAATAACATTACGTGACGGAGTTCTAAGCGAAGAATTTGTCCATTTGAATCAAGTTCTTAGATGCCCAACTTGTCCTTCATCCGATGACATGTTGATCGTTATGGCTGGCGAGCGCTCTTGATGCGGCCGTGCCTTCAATCCCATCACTCCCGTCGTGACAGTTTCTGCTCCAAGCGGAAGCACTGATTCCCGGAGCTATCATAACTTTATGGTACTTTTACGGTCACCTCACGGCACTCTGCACACCGGAAACTCCCATCCCCACTTGCCCGGGCCCCCACCGCGTCTGCTGATTCGCGTCTCCTCCGTATTGATCGACCGGCGTCCGCGCATGTCCACTCATCCACTACTCTGCACAAAAGTTTACCTAAATGCCTCGTTTCCTAAACCTTGTTCACAATCCTATCAAAACGTTGCTTCAAGGCATGCCCGGTGTCTGTTTCCTGGGTTTAGCCCATTCCTATAGCTAGAGCCGCATTCCCATAACTTGTGCTCTGCTGTCATCTTACGCAAACTTGTGCCTCACAGAAAGAAGTGGGACAACCCCGACAGCTTTCAGGGATGTCCAATGCGGCGTTCAAGCGGAGATTCTCCTTGGAGTCGCAGATGACAACTGTGGTATCTCGGTTCCATGCGGATCCAAACGCTCGCCAGGGAACGTGTTCCTAACCCGATTATCATACTAACCGGCTTCACGTTGATACATATCTCATATCGTCTTCCATTTCTGTCTGCTCGACCGATTTGGGGCCGTGTGAACCTCGTACGACCCTGCATTTTATCTGGGCTGCCGGAATGGGGCTGTGTCACGGTGGATATTCTCCACCAGTTCGAGGTCATGAACCAAGTAGTACCGAATCCTGTGAGACGTCTGCTGAGCAACCCGAACTTCCTCAATTAATACTGACGCAGATATTCTGAACGGTCAGGTCGTTCGCATGTAATACGACCGCTGTTCGTCAGCAATGAAGTAGCAAAAGCTCCGATCTACTACTAATCGCAGCCGATCTTGTGAACGCTACTCTGTACATTTCCAGTTCAAGATTGGAGCCTTCACACTCCGCCGGGACCTAAGATGCAATTTGGAAAGGTCGTTTGATTCGTCACCAAGGTTCAAAACAAGCTCCTATTTCTGACGTGCCTGCTGCTCGTCAAGCTATACTTCTCTCAACTTCGATCCGGGAATCTGTGTTGCGGCTCGCTCTTGCCATGTTCGACTGCCTCGATTTTCGCGATGATGAAAGCTCGAGCGAACGATAGCACAAGAACAGCGTGGTCCACTACGGCAGTTTCGGTGTGTTTTTCCGAAATCGTGCTGGCAAGGGATGCGCTCCCGTGCGTTCACCCCAATCTTCTCCGCACAGCCGCGATTCCCCATTAATGTTTATGCGCCTGCTTAGCTTCTGGCTTCGGCATCGCTTGAAGAACTCGCATCTAGAGAGGCCCTGCAATATAGGTTCCCCTCTCTCGACTGCGGATTCATTCATCAAGCACGACTGATACCATCTCCCAATATCTGGCATCATATTGATGCGGACAAGTGTCTGCTTACGCTCATGTCTGGATTCGATAAATTTGCTTCTGCATGCATACATTTGAGCAGTTTCAGGGGAAATCATGCTCAGTCAAAATTGTAAGAGGGCGAACAAGTGTATCTCTACATGGTAACTCTACATCATCATCACGTTCTGATGCTTATTGGTCTATCTCACTGACACTACGGCTGGAACATGATGCATGATCGTTCGCGTCTAGTCAGCTTAGCCCAACTCATTGATCCACGAAGCCTCGTCCGTAAGTATTGCCACCTATACTGTTTGTACCGGCGTAACACCACGCCTGCGGAGTCTGATTCTCTCACAAATATAGTGCCAAGTGCCAATGGTATCGTAATCCAACCCAGTTGCCACAAGCCTTTGTCTCTGGAGTTGACGGTGAGCCTTGCATAGTTGCACCTCTCCCGTGCAATGTCCCTTTCTTCATATGCTTGACAAGCGCTTCATGAACATGTGCTCCAGCTACGCCGCAGTGATGCCCGACCTGGCGGCGCTCGCCTTGATGGGTATGGGTATGTATATACATTCTGATTCCGCGACGTCTGTCGTGGCCTTTCTAGGCGTTCCTTTCTGTCTCAGACTGATGGAAAATGGCGTTGACAGATTGAGGTTCGCTGGGAGCCTGCTGGACCTGCGTTAGTGATGCCTTGATGGTCAGGATCCGCAAACCCCCGCTGTCAGCACTCTGGATCATGCTCGATCCATGCCGGTAGACAGGAAGAACGGCAGCTTGACTTAACCGCAGCTAGTGGTTCGATCTATTGGCGACGTCGTCGTCCTGCATCCCTGAAGAAATTCTTATGAGGAGAGGATGTTTACCCTGCAGGCGTACACTAAGCCGTAGTCTTGATGCCGAGGTCTTCTGGAGAACATCAGCGCGTCAAGTTCTTGAAGTTCCGATATCTTTGATGTCCGTGGTGTGTCGCGCGCTTGAAGATATGGCTTGAAGCTGTTCTTTTACCCCTTGAAGTGTGGCGTGGGCATAAGCCGATTCTAAAGGACTCGCCTGTGGGCAGAAGTGAGCGGATAGGTGCGTCCTATCTACTGGCTTTGGGAACCATTACATCCAGGGCCGCTACTTTTATGTTGAACGAGATCAGGCAAGAAGATTTGCAGATTCTAGGCCCTTATGTATATTTTCAGTTCTTCACTTCAGCCTCGTACGACAACATTGGTTTTATGGTTGTTTCGCATTTATGAACTGATTGATGCTCCTAACGAGAACAGACTAACTCTATGTGAATACATATTGATTTCGTCGCTGACGAAGATATCTTTTCACTGTCCAGGGACACTACACATCAGCCACTGTCGGAGAAGCTAGGCCTGCGAGCGCGATCTCAACTATATCAAACGTATGTTCGATCATTCAAAGTAATTTGAGCGAAACGTTCATCTCTGGCGACTGGATGCCACAGCGATAGATGCAGAGTTGTTATCGGAAGCTGACAAGGAAACAGAAAAAGTTCCGGCTTCTTGACTTCAGAACAGTTGCATTGCGTTGCAGCGGCCATACTCACTCGACGGAATGGTTGATATCCAACACCTGCAGACCGGCGAAATTCGTGAACTAGCGTCTATTGTGTATGCCGAGACCACGGACCTGGTAACGCTTTACTTATCCTCACTCCGAAGGCTTTCCGTCCATCCTCCGATTACGACATCACCACTACCCTTCTCAGGCTCCTGACATTGCAATCCCCAAATGATACGTCTAGCGCTTCGATGAATGGCTGTACAGGCATTCGCGGGCGACCCGTGCATCGGATCCGAAGCAACTCTTGGGCAGATGCCCGAACATGAGTTCAGCGCATGATATCCATATAGGCTTCCGAGTTCCCCTGAAAAGTTCTCTTTTCATTTGACAATAGGGATTATGTGAGATTTCTGAACAATGCCACTTCCGGACGTGCCGTTATTTGGGTCGCAGATGATAATGAGTAAATGGAGTTGGGGTGGTGATCAGGATTTTGGACATTGCTTGATCACAGTACTTCCATGGAACACTATCTTGCATTTATCACTTTCGCGCGGAGCATCGAATGTTGACCATGTGTTCTAAAAAGTGCATAAGCTAGCGCAGTGCTGGGTATCAATCATTTTACAAATGTCAAATTCTTGTCCATCAGCAGACCATCTTATTGGGAGCCAAAATGACAGACCCCAGGCATAGAGGGCTTGATGATCTACACGTATAGACTAGCTGCTTGCAAAACTGGCAAAGGGCATTTATCAGAGTTGGAAACATATATGTCTAACTGATGACGTACATACCTGAGCTTGCCTCATTGCTAGTGCTTGTCAGCGGGTCACGACCGATCAGGTAGACCAGTGGTCGTGTCAAAAAAAGTAGAATAGCCGGAGTGTAAGTGCTACTGTCACGATTACTGAGCTTTCTTTTTCCGCTTTTGACCCTGTAACTCCAAGATTTCCGGATCTAAGTCCCGATCTCTGTTTCTCTTATGCACTGTGTTACGTCTTCCAGCTTGTTCAGCGGGCTCATCTATGCCCGCTGGCTTCATGTAACCAGTGTCATTTGGGGGAGCGTGGTTCTGGGATGGAGGGCACAGCGAAGCCGGAGATAGGGCTGTGCTTTCTCGTACCAACATCTCCGCAGTTTTCGTCCTCGCCTTTTTCCCACTCTTTCGTGTGGTTGCGATGGGCGCTCTGAAGCCAGATATCGAGACCGGGCGCTTCGGAGAGTTTTGTGAGTTTTTGCTACCTGACTCATCTGGGCTTTCCGCTTCACTCTCGTCGTTCTGATCATCCAAGTTCCGCTTTTGGACACGAAAATGACGATTTTGCGAGGTTGGAGTCAAAGCAAAGCGCACCTGAGGAATAGTTTCCTGCCCGCGTTCATTGAACGTCCTGCGACCTCTCAAAACAGACGGTCGGTCAGGTCCAGTGCTTGATGTGGATATTTCTGGATATGACGAGGAGAAGAGGAACGGAAGATACGAAGCTTCGTGGGTAACTAGATTCCTGTGGAAAGATTTAATACAGACATCATGTATAGCGTATACACTCACTCCGATTGCGATGCTGCATCGATGCCCCACGCCTCCTTGATTTCCTTCGAGACCTCCCACTCTGTTTCGTCTCTGGTTTTCGCTTGCTCTGCATCTGCTCGTGCTTGTAGCTTAGCCCTCTGTGCATTCTGCATGAAACGCAGACTGAGAGTGCCATTGCTGAGAGTCTTGCCGGACATGCCAAGAGTGCAGCGCGACAGGTAATGACAAGACTGGTATGCAGTTGTGTGATCGATAGAGAAACGGATATGGGAAAGACCGAGTCTCTGCATGTAGTTATTGGTGACAAATATGCAGTGCGTGGTTTGATTGTATAAGACACAGTGTGACGAGAGCGATTGTTCTCCGCGGAAAGATGTTGTATGAGCGCTGTAGTTGTGTTGGAGTGGTTTGAAGAAAAACATACTCCCAATGGGACTCGAACCCGGAACCTTCAGATGCAAAGTAGGAGTCTGATATCATGTAAGTACTTGATCAATTTATAGTACATCTCTTGAATCACTGTCCATCAATACATCGTATCAGAGTCTGCAAAATGGATTTGACCCAGTACCGTGTACCAAGTTCTGACGAGGCTTATTATTTTCCGGATTTTATTACCACCGAGGAGGAGAGTTTTTTGCTGCGAAAGGTCTGTTAGGCGGATCATACCAGGTTCGCCATTATTTTATCAAGCTATCAGATCAATGAAACACCCCTTCCAAACTGGAAGCAGCTTGCGAATCGTCGGTAAGTATATATGTGGACATCTATTGGCATCAAGTGCTTGATCTGCTCATCATGATCATCTTTCAGATTACGCATTATCGGTTAGCCGAATGATTTTCTACTCCTGCGTAAGACAAACCGCTCATTAGCGGGACTAAGGAGGAAGCATGACTACGAAGGGTGTGCTTGTACCTGAAGATATACCCGCTTTCGTCCATAAATAGTCAGTCTTTTGTCCAATAGTGCCTTTGATGTCTTGACGTTTCTCGTCACTCGTTCGTAGCCCTGATATAATCAAGCGTATTGAAGCCACAGGTGTATTTCAATCGTCACCGCATGGTGCCCCGAACCACTTCATCTTAAATGAAGTAAGTGATTTCAAGCGCAAATTATTTTTGCAGACTTGACCGTACATAGTACTTTCCTGGTCAAGGCATCATGGTGTGTTTCCATTCTGATATCGTATTCCTGGGTAGTTCTGCTTTTCTGACCGCATCCAAGCCACATGAGGATGGGCCAGCGTACTACCCTGTAGTGGCAACGCTCTCGCTAGGTTCGCATGCGATGTTTCATTATTATCAGTACAAGCCCCAAGCCGTGTCCGCGAACGGAGACAACAACACTAATTCATCAGAAAATGGTCGCCCCATCGACCCTACACCAGTTCTCTCCGTCTTGCTCGAACCTCGCAGTCTGATCGTCACACAGTCCTCGTTGTATACATCACACCTTCACGGTATCGACGATGTCGTAGAAGATGTGTTCTTGCAGGCAAGCAATAGTGAAAACTGCTCGGTACGAATTGCAAATCTCGATCTTTTGAAAGGGACTGAGGAACGGGAAGCAATCATCAATGGCGGGGTTCTGAAGCGAGGAATCAGGTATAGTCTAACTTGTCGTGATGTTGCAAAGGTCGCAAGCAGCATACCACTTAGGAAACGCTATTAAGCAGACTTCTGTCGGTGTTTTCAAAGTCAGCTATTATCTGTTTATGTAGTTCTCATGTTACTAGGTTCGAGCGGTCAATAACGGGGATGAAATGTGTGCGTGTCGTGGAATCTGTTGTAAATACGCAGCCTTACTTCGTAAGAAGCACCTGAGAACACGTTGCTTAATGAATATATTCCACGATACAGGATCGCATTGTCGTCTGCTTGAATTCTAGCATAAATACAATTCGGCCAATCCTGATTATTGTCCGTCACCTCTTTTAGTAAGACTAGACGGCAATGCCCCATAACTTGGCCAAAACAACAGAAATGAAGTGATACTCAGGGCGTGATGTTCCTCGTGTGGACGAACAATTTAACGGAAAGGATCATCATCGTACAGGGATAGCAACTTGTCTTGAGAATATCCGTATACGGTACTTCGCCAAGTTACCACTGCGAGATAGAGCACGCAGTTAGTGTCTCCACAATGCAGGCATTATACAACTTCTTATCCAGCCGACAACTCCCTGATGGACCGTTAATGCAGTGTAGCCAAAGGACCCTCCTCGATTTATGGCGCTTAATCGGCAAAAGTTTATCGGATCCCCGAACAACTTTGCTTCGAACTTCTTTCGGGGTCGTCATGTCGAATGCGCTAAAACTAGAACACCTTCGAGACATATGGAGAGACTTGGGAAAAGTACAAAACTTACCAGAACACCGGGCGTGCTAGATTACTCCCAGACCAGCCTTCAGCTCTGCCTCCAAGTCGTCAGCAATAACGCCGCTGGAACTAGTGCTGGTCGCGTCTTTGGCTTCCCTTGTGCAACGCTCGCACTGGCATTCCCCAAAGCCCCACTCGAGAAGCTGCCGCCGCCGCCGTTCCACAGGAAGATCAGGATCGACGTAAGTGATAAGCAGCTCTTCGTCAGGCTCAATGTCTTTTTTCGCGATGACGCTGATGCGCGACAGGGCTGTACGCTGGTCCAAATGCCTAACAGAGACACTGGGGGTGCACGAGTGATTCATGTGAGAGTGCAGGACATATAATCCACCGTGAGCCTCTAGATCTGTGGGCCGGATCGGAGCTTCAGAATGATCCTTGATAAGGTACTAAATGAGAGTAGTGAACTGACTGAGACTCATGCACCCCAGCCAAAGAAGGAAAGAATCATAGCCAAATAAGTAATCGGTTATCTCTTTTGTCAGCGGTTTTCTCAGAAGACGTGCGAGCTTCTTCTTCTCCTGGACAGTAGAGGGTTGTTGAAACGTCTGAATAAACAGTTGGAATGATTGCTTCCATGTTGCTCTGTCAGGCTCAACCCCTTTCATCCTTCACAAAGTTTTATCAGAATCATCTAACGTTTTTTAACGTATTACACACCAGTCGCCTTTGGCCCGATCTTCCATCCCTAGCGCAGCTAGGGAGCGGACAAATGACCAGTCCTCCTGTAGAGCAGACTCATCTTCCTGGAATGTCAATAATATCCGTGCCGTGAGCTGTACTAGAGCATACAAAGCCATCCATTGAGTTTTCCTTGCGAAGGAGACCAAGGGCGCAGACGCTGGATTTTGAGATGGACACAGGAGAGGATGTGTCCGCGCAGAGCGTGATAGACATAAGCGGCTGCAAAACCTTGCAGGACATGGAGATGCAGATGACGAGGCGGGACAAGAGGCGACCAAGGTCCCTCTGAGAGGTGTACTACAGTACATGCAAGCGAGGGAGGACACTTGCAGATCGTAAATGTCCCTGATGCCAAGCGCGACAGATTTTGAGTGCATCAAGTCGAATCGAGTTACAACGAGAACTCACCATTCGGGTGCTAGAATGAATGGATCCTCTTTCCATATTGTTTCACCTTCCGAGATTTTTTCTCTCGCTACGAGACCCTTTCCTTTGAATTTTCCGAAATACTTGACTTCGACCTTGGGCGTCCATTTGCTGACATCTAGTCCCTCCACCAGTTTTGACGACGGATAGATGTTATCCGATGGCTGATCGTTGACTTGCTCAGTTTTTTTGGCAGCCGGTGTAAGAACAAGGCCCTCGCTTTGAAGGACCCTCCTTGTTCTCTTTTCGCTGACAATCCAAGTCGGGTGTGCGGATAACACCAGCGCATGCAGTTTTGCGATTCCTAAGCCAGGATTCGCAGCTCTGAGTGAGATGAGAACCTCTTTAAGTACGAGTTCCGAGGGAGTGATCCTTGTAGCCATGTCCGAGTCAGGGCAGATCGCTGCTGATCAGACGCATGTGCAAGGCTTGTTTATGAAAACTCACACCTGGCCCACACCAAAAATAAAACTCACACTTGACCCGAGCTCATTGACTAGATTATTGATGTACAATGTCAAACATTCTCGAGTGATCCTTCATTCGATGGATTATACACGGACATTTTTGGAGATTGTACTTCGTGTGCTACATACTACAAGCGCAATGCTAGTAGAATACCAGTGAAGCCAATGATATCTCATTATCGAATCAACTGGGTATACCTAAGTACACGTGCTGTCCGGTGACGTACAGCGTTATAACAATCACTTATGCCTTGTATGACCTGAGAAAATCATGTATATAAAGCACGAGGTTCCCGCGAGGAGCGCAGACTGCAATCTCAGTTATCACATTTATGATGACCCTCCGCTGTGTATCAGCAAGATATGTTAAAGTGCCAGGGGGGCACTCACAGTGACTCGCACGTCCAACTGGACCATGGGCACGAGGAGCGTGTATGTTACACTCGTACGCCATTGACAAAAGTACAACCAGCTGTCGCTGAGTGGACATCGACGATAAACTGATACGCCTCCGTGAATCTGTACACTTTGCCACCCAAGCATCACTGATGCCCCCGTAGCTGAGATAATACACTTCATAACAGTGGTCACCTATCCCTGAGAGGTGTAAACATGATCATTCCAGTCTACATAAAAAGTAAAGACATGACAGGGAACATAATGTGGGGCACCTCGTAAGGTCAGTCC